>VXAL01008353.1:158082-175051 GCA_013399475.1 Chauna torquata | reverse complement strand
CAAGGTGTACCGCTGCGGGGTGAGTGCGGCCGCGCGGCGGCGCCCCCCGCCCCCGCCTCGCGGCCCCAGCCAGGGGAGGTGTGGAGGGGCCGTGCCTGGCGACGTCCCGGGGGGCCAAGTGCTTCGCCCGCGTCCGTGTGCTTTTCGGCAACGGTGGTTTCCCGCTGCGCGCCCGGGGGCTGCGCCGGCTCGGTGGCGGCGGGGCTGCCGGGGGGCTCGCGGCTTGCACGGGCTGTTAGAGGCCTCGCGCTGCGGGAAGCGTTGCGGCCGCCCCCCGCCATTGCGCCGCGGGGCTTCCCCCTCCGCTGCCTCTGCGTGGTGCCCCCTGGGGCTGCTGCTCGGTGCGGCGGGGCCGTGCTCCTGGGGAGAGCGGCAGGGCCTCGGGAAGGAAGGAAGGAAGCGGGCGCCGAGACCGTTGGGAGCTAACCTGCCGGGCAGCGTAGCTGCAGCTGCGGATGCGTGCGCGCTGCGTGCAGCAGGACTGATGCTCGATGCAGCCTACAGGCGCTGCCACTTGCTGTAACAGAGTCACTTTCGGTTTTCGCGCTCTGCAAGAAATCTGAAAAGTGGCTTAAGCTGTTGTTTTTACCTTATAGGCAGTATCAGCTTAGACGCAGCATTTGGGAAAGAGCAGTTCTATTTTTTTTTTTTTTTCAGTGACTGATCTCTTAATTTTTTTCTGACGAATTTCTTAACTTTTTTTCACTGATGTAGTTGTTGGTAGTGATAAAGCAATTTTGCATAGTTTGACACTTGCAGCTACTTGAAAAAATTCTGTAGGTTTTTTTTTCATTCATTTTTCATTCACTTCAAGACCAGTTAGTAAAAAAAAATCACTTGGCTCATGTTTTGAGATGTATTTTTATCCCTTTTTATAGGAATAAAATGTTGTTTAAGCAGAGGTTTTCAGGTCACTCATTTCTTTGTGGCAGCCACACGTATTATACCTGAAATCCTTTTCACACACACATCTTTCGTCATATGTCAGTAGTTTGGCTGTTACAGAGTATAAAGCACACTTCAATTTATTGAATGTTTTTAATGCTAGGAAACTGCTTTAAACAGATTTGAATGGAGGGTTATGGAACATCTGTTCTGCAATTGTCAAATCATTGGGAGAATGATATTCATAAAGCTAATTTATCATTCTGTGAACAACACATCCCTTTGGGTATGATGTCGTGGTGGTAAATGCTGTTTTCTGTACCTCACTCACATCATTTGGCCAATGCGTGTTTTTAGAAGGGTCTTAGTTATTTTATTTCAGTATTGTACTTTTGGGTTCATTTTCAGTTTCTCTGCTTGGCTTGCTTTATATCATTCTGAACAAGATTTATTTTCTTAATACAAGAAAGGGATATTTCTTCTGTCTTCAGGCTGAAATTAAATAAGATTTTTATGGTTAGTAAATCTGTCAATGATGTATGTTTACTTCCACTTTAACTCCATGTGAAAAGGTTTATAATTTTATTTCATTAACTAGGTCTGAAATTTGGAGATCCGAGTGATGTGAAACCATGGTGATTGAAAAGCTGTGCACTACAAGTACAAAAGGAATTTTCGATAGAAGTTTCATAGGCACAGAAAGGAGTTACAAATCTCTCTTTAATTAGGCATGGAGTACGTGCAGCTTTGTTTTTTTGTAGAAATTTACTGATGGTTGTACACTTCACTGACATCAGCTATGCTAATACCACCTTTGGTCTATGACAACTTTCGTCCCAAAATATGCTTTCATAAATGATACTTGAAAATGAAGGGATTACTACAGTAAAGATCATAGTTCATCCCAATATATATGTCCAGCTATTCATCTGAAGGCAGTAGGGATACTGTGGCTTGACCTGATCTTTCATTGTCCAAACTCCTTTAAAACTGCATTTGGATATGAAAGAAGGTGATGTCTAAATTGTACAGTGGTGTAGCAGCCTTTTTGTTAGGCCTATTACAAGATAATAGCACAAAGCACTGCTAAAACGTTATTGAGCTTTCTAAGTCATAATTTGCCTGAGACCATGATTAGTCCAGCATAACTTCACGGTGCAACTCACCTTCGCAGTCATTCAGTTTCTGCTGCCTATCTTGTGCTGACGGTATCGACCAGTGAGCCAGATCAGGGAAATGGATAGCATTTGGTTGGAGTGACCCTTAAAGAAAAACATGTGTAATAATAAAATCCATCTGTTGAATCAGATATCCCTTTTTGTTTTTCTTCTGAATATCTTCTCAAATAGAGTAGAACAGAGCATATTTGGTAATTGGTATCAGAATGGACTTGTGCTGGATGTGGAGGAAAAGGTGACAGTAGAGAGAAGTCTTAACTTTGAGCTCCAGGAAGTTAAGAAGATAGCTTTGCTTAAGTACAATAAGGTTTGTCCATGTAGGGAATTTTTTTGCACAGTTTAGCAAAGGGATAGTTAGGGTACCTTTAATGTGCCTTATGTTAATTTTTGTGTGGCTTATAAAAGGGGTTGGTGTGTAGCAGACCACTTTAAAGGCACAGAAGATCGCCTTGCACTCCTAAGTAGGTATGAAGCATTTGCTTAGGGAGTTGACGTGTAGTAGCTAACGTATTCTAGTCTTTCTAGTTTAGTAAATGCTGCTTGGTGCTTTTATAATTTCTGCTGAGGGTCGTTTTGGCTTTAACAGCAATCTAAACGGGGTAGGCATGTGATAGCGTATAGTTGCCTTCTCTGTCATCTCTTCACGTTGGTTATGATTTTAGTGTTAAGCCTTTGAAAGTATGTGATGTAATCTCGCCTGTAGGTTTTCCCTGCATTGTGCAAGAATCAACCACTCTGCCTAACATGATCTATTTCTTATTTTCAGAAGCAACGGGTAGCCTACAGAATGGAGATTAGATGTAGTGGAGCAACTCCAACAGAGCAGGAAAATGGACAAGCAAAATAAATTGGGTGGATGAAGAAAAGTCTAAAGAGTCTTAGCCTATGCTTTTAGGCGATAATAGACCAAAGAAGTGGTAATGGCAGTGGCTGCTGATTCTTCTGTTGAAGCTCTGGTTTTGTATCTCATGAGAATGCACAGTACAGGTGAAATATTCAGGGTTTTTATCAATTGGCATCTCTGGATCTGTTGAGTGTATGTCAGCCAGCATCTTTCAATCTGTTGAGATTATTTACTGTGCTTCTTTATTGCCTCCAAGAGGGAAAGGGTGAGGGGAAATAGATGTGAGAGAGACCCATATTTAATAAAGAACTGTTCAGAGGATCTCATAATAGTAAATTCCATGCTGATTAAGGCCCTGAAGGTGTGGGAGTTTTTAATGTAAACTTTTAGGGAGGAACTCGTAAACTTAACTAACTTATCTTTAATGTTATTGCAGAACTCTTTTGATTCTTTTTAGGGGAAAATATTGGTGAAAGTACGTATCAGAAGGCTGGTGAGTGGAGAAGAAAGTGTGTCCCCGAAATGGATAGCTGACCAGGAAAATTAAGTCTGAATAACTTCTTATTTTTTGCTTTTTGTAAGGTCAGAGAGTTATGTGTGCTTCACTGTAGGCTTTCCCCTTAAGGCCAAACCTTTTAAATTTCTCCTTGCTGCTGAAATAATCATATAACCCAATCTTCAAATTACTGTTCCCTGTTGTCTTGGGTTGG
Source organism: Chauna torquata (assembly GCA_013399475.1). Taxonomy (NCBI): domain Eukaryota; kingdom Metazoa; phylum Chordata; class Aves; order Anseriformes; family Anhimidae; genus Chauna; species Chauna torquata. Next base: position 171,434 of record VXAL01008353.1, on the reverse strand, counting down.
GTCAGATTACTTCTTATCCTGGTATGGTGACCTTGGTTATTCTAAATCCAGTTGAATTCGAGCATTTTTCATTGTTCCAAAACAATCTCCCATGCCAAATTGAAGTCCCTTCGCTTCTTAAAACTTCATTTAGTGCAAGGTAGTTAGGCAGGCAATAACTTTATTTTTAATTCCTCTTTGCTTCTATGTCAACTGTTCTTTTTTAATGGGAGAAATTAGATGTAACATTTACAAAATGGTCATGCATCATACAAGTCTGTGATTGTGTTCCTGCTTTTAGAAAGAAAGCTGGTTAAAATAACTTGCTGTGATAGACAGTAAGCAGTTTCTATGTTAATTATTTATAGTCATTAGAAACTGGAGGAACTAAGCAGACAAAGACCTTTATTTTTTCCAGACTTCAATTTGAGAAAACCTGGTTTAAACAAGTAACCTTAAATTGTGGGTGAAAAAAAAAAAAAAAAAAAAGTTTGCCACTTCTTGGAGCAAAAAGAGTAATAGGATTGTTAGGGGGTGGGGGTGGGGTGGGGAAGTGATGGGGTTTCAAGAATGAAAAGACAATAAAATGAATCCTAATAGCACAGTTCTGTTACACCAAAATAAGGCTTACTACAACAAAATCATGTTTAAGTTCATGGGAACAGAAGAACTGTGTTCAGGAGACTTTATCTTTTTCTTTTTTTTTTTTTTTAACTGAATAGAGAATTCTGAGCCATTGAGACTCGTTTAATAAACTCTGGAATGCTAGAAGAATGAGAGGGGACAGGCACAACTAGTGATGCGTTTGATTTAGCAAACCTAACAGGATGACTGGAATAATTGTGGCAGTTAGTCCGAGACTGATAATTACAAGAATTGTAGGCGGAAAAGGCTGAAAAATGCAGTGTAGAAAGAAGGGTATCATAGTTAATGTCAGCCAAGACTTTTAATGACAAGTGAGTCCAAAATATATTAAGTCAGAATTTGCCCATACAGAAGCCTTTTACTCTTTCTAAAAAAGCAAACTGGTTAGTAAAACTGAACATTGAGGTTTTAAAGCATCCAGTGTCTGGTTAGTTGGGTATAGCAGGCTTTTTCTGTTGAATGTGTTCAGTTTCTCTGTAAAGAATCAGAAGAATATGTAGTTAAGATCTGTAAGTGGGTCAGCTGGGTAGAGTAATAGATGTGGCAGAAAATGTTCAGGAATATTTAAATGTGACTTAAGTGAACTTAATGGGAATTCTAAAACTGCCAAATGTATGCCCATAGTCCTAAAATTAAAGGCCTGTGATGTGAGAAGAGGAATCTGAAAGGGAACTGAAGTGTCTTGTTGGTAACCAACTGACTATGGACTTCCATTTTACCAAACCAGTGAAAAGCTTGATTCATAGCTGTATAGTTAATATCAAATGGAACTATAGAAATATTAAGCGTTTCTGTATGGCATTAGATATGATGTCTTCTGATGCTGTCAGCACTTGAAAAACTGTGATGACAGATTTCAAGTGGTCTTGAAAGCTTGCCTTGTGTTTTTTTTGTTTGTTTGTTGTTGACATTTTTTTCAAAACTACCTTGCATTTGAAAACAAATTAGGGTGATACTTCTTATCAGCAATTCTGTCAAGTGGTAAGTTCCAATCTGAAAGTACATAGTATCTAGCTAGAAGGCTTTTTGTAGCACCTTAATCTAGCAAGCAGACCTGGCAGTGTAAATGGTCAGATTGAAATCAGTATATATTTTAACAGTAGAAGTAATTCTCACCGAACAATTTATGGGGCAGTATAGTGTGTACTTTGATCCTTTGAATCTTTATATCAAATTTAAAGATACTGAATAGCTACCTAGTTCAGTCAGAAGTCTCCACTTGGCTTAGGGCTTTAGAGATGAGATTGTGATACATGTTATGCACTGTTTCATGTTATTGATCCAAGGTTGTTCCAAATTGTCCTCAGCCAAACTCAGATAACTCTGCTCAAGAGCTACAGAAAAAGGGATTATACTGTTGGATTAGACGAAGCAGATGTTCATTCGTTTTGGTTGTGACTTTGAAAGTGTCAGTTTTTCTGGCAGTTTCATTTGCATATTCTAAAGGTGAGGAACTGACAATAGAAAGCTAAAAAGCTCCTTTGGGGTCATTAACCTTGGATAGTCTTCTCACAAGAATATTTTGTTCGCAGTGTAGCATATGTATGTTGCTACTATGTCTGCTTTGCATAAATACACTGTCCTTTCTGTGGATATATACCCTTTTTAGGTGAATAATTCTTCGTAGAACTGCGTTAGTGTAGTTCCGTGTTGTGAAGTTTTCACATGGTGAAGCCATGAGGAGTCCCTATAAGTGTGAAGGTAGAAAATGAGTGAAAGCAGCTGATATAAGCTACTCCATTGTAATAAGTGGGGGTTAATTCCAGTGGTGACTTCCTTTATGCCTTTAGTTTTGTGGTATTAAAGATAAATGAATTCCTTTTGGTATGGACTGAAAATAGTACTAATTAGTCTAGTAATATCATGTAACCTTTTCAAATGTTATGTTTGGTTTTGCAAAGATAAAGATTTCTCATAAATTGTGTGCTGACTTTAAGTATTTGAACATCTTGATAAGTTTATGTTCTTTGATTTGTACTTTTTGGAAGGACAAGCATACTGACAGGTTTGTATTTAGAAAGGACTCTGTTTTTGCACAAAAAAAAAGTACAAAGTAGTTCTTCTTGAGAAAAGACATAGCAGATTTTCCCACCCCTCATCAAATGGAAGTATAACCTGGTTGCATATAAACAGCTTAGGTAAAAATTACAGCAGTTCTTTCGTGATGCTCCACTCTTCCCCAGGCAAAGGATTTTTTTCAAAGTTATTTGCTAGAGAATGGTTTCGAGGTTTTTTTGTTTGGTTGTTTTTTTAATTATTATTTATTTCTTAGGAGACATTGGATGTTAGAAAAAAAGTCACATTTAACTTCAAGTCATTCTTCTCCCTTCTGCCCTAAATACATATAACCTTCTTGTGAGAAGTTATAAAGGTGATAGCTCTGGAATGGGTTGTTGCTGTGTGATAGGAGTCTGTTTTCATTTATAAAGCAGTTCACATGTTCAGGATTGTCCTTGCTTCTTATAGTTCAGCAGTACTCATTTTTCAAAGCAATAACCTAATTGCTTGTACTAATTAAAGCCTGTTCATAAAGCAGTGCGGTATTTAGGTCAGCTTTTCTTCACTGTCCTTTTGTGCTTGTGCCTCCTGTTCCTGGCATTTCCCACTTGCTTCAGGTCCTCTTTTCAGGCTTGTGGTGTGTCAGCCTTTGTTGTGATGCTTGATGTTCTGCTGCTGTCCTGTTCTGCTTTAAACTGCCTGACCCATTTTCTTTATTGTCATGCTGTACCACTAGTGAAGACAAAAGGCTGGCAACATTCAAATAGTGTCTGCCAGATGTACATAACTAACTGGTCGAGTGTGGAGTGGGCAGTCTGAATTACTGTTTGAATTGAATGATCTGTATTTTGGCGTCTAGTTTGCAAGCATGGTGAAGGCACAAAGAGCATTACTATTGAGTAGAAGAGGTTAGCCCCAAGAAACTTTCCTCAAGTACTCAAATCACTTGCTGCTATTTCCGGATGTGTATGGATGTTTGACATAGAATAGTGGATTGGAGTAGGTCCTCTGCTGTAGGAGAGGGGAAGGATAAAGTATGGGGTATGTAAAATGAACTGTGTTGCTCTCCTGCAGGTAGTCTTTTTTCAGTGTTAGAACTTTTTAATTGGTACTTAAGATGCCGTGTTCTTGTGCAAATATATTCTTAACAGGATAAGTGATGCATCTCTTGACTCATACATTTTGTGCCTTAGATTCAAATACACTTTGAAACTCCTTGCCAGGTAGCATGGAATGGGCTTGTTTAGCAGAACAACTGTTTTTTTTTTATTATCATTTTATTAATCTGTTCTGTACAGCTGTTGGGGATTAACCTCATCCTTAGCTTGGACATCACTTTTACAGCTGTCTTCTCTTCCATTTCCCATGGCTGATCATCCCACTTTTCATACAAAAATCCCTCCTGGGATTTGGAAATGGAACTTAACTCTTACCAAATGAACTGACAGTTATTTGAGGTTATTTTTCATTTGCCTGGAGAGGAAAATCTCAAAGCTTTGGAAAGCAATTGAAGCTCAGAGTAGTACTTCTGGAAGGAGGAGGAGAACATTTTTAAAGGAAACAAACTAGAATTACAATGGTCTGTTTCTCACATTGCTTTTGCTATCAGTATTTGTCTCTTCTGACAAGGTTAGACTGTACTCTGGGAACAGTTTTCTTGAGTTGTTTGAAAATTGGTTAGCACACTGTCTGAGTAACAGCAACAGAAGAAATTGCTTTAAACAAATATGTTCATTTCATGTTGTCTTTTCTCCTGCTAGGAAATTCTTTCTGGAATTGTGGTCATAACAAGTAAGGACGCAGTCCAACACCAAGGTATCTCATTAACAATGGAAGGATCAGTAAATCTGCAGCTTAGTGCCAAAAGCGTGGGTGTGTTCGAAGCTTTCTATAACTCTGTCAAGGTAAGACCTCTGCAGGTTAATATTTTTAGTGTGGAACTTTTCTCTATTTTCTTAAATTTTTCCTTAATGGCTCTCAAATAGTTACAGCACTTCATAGTATGCAAGTGATAAAAAGCAGAGAAATGCTTAGCATTATCTAGCAATATATGGTGACATTTTGGGGAAGGAACTTGCACTGATTGGAGAGTTTTCTTTAGGGCTGAAATACAGTAACATGAATACTAAGGTTACTGGAGGATGCATTGGAGGCGCATCCTGCAGTGACTGGGTTTGATTGCACTTGTGTGCCAGATCAGTCATTATAACAGTAGTTTCTGCAGAGGCTGTTGAGGTTGTGTGCTACCGGGCATGATACAGGTTCCTCTGTGCAGTGTGATGCTGCGCCCAACCTGTTTGACTGCAGAGCTCCTGGAAGGCCTCTGTACTGCTTTCCAGGTTTGGAAGTGCTGGTTTTGGAATCCAGCAGGGCAAGTTGTCTTGGGCTCCACACAAGTGTGGCTGTACTGATTGAAGGCAAGGCTGGCTATGTCTAGAGGCAGTGTAGCTAAAAACAGCTTGCCTAAATTAGTGTAGGATCTTTTCAGGTCTTCATTTGTATCATAGTTAATTTTTTTACAATGTGAATAATCTGTCCATGAATTATTGAAAAACAGTAGAAGCAACAGGTTTTCTTGTTCCAGCCTAGTAAAGGGAAAATAGAAATACAACTCCAGAGAGAAAAGAAGCGTAATCTTCAAGCAAATCTGCAGTGAGCATGCCTCTCTATAGTTGTTGCACCCTTTTCCTAGTGTGGTCTGCATTTGTTGATTAGCTTCCTTCTAAGAAAGAAATAAAAACTTTATTATGAGCTAGAGAAATGAAGTTCCCTTCATGATGTCCCCTAAGATGGGCTCAGATCGTTTAACCCCCTCTCTTCCTTCAGCACTGCCTCTGCTGCTTTCTTTCTGCTCATTCTGGTTGATTTAATTTACGAGACTAGTAGAACAGGAGAGGGCACATTTAATTCTAATAAATCAGTTTAATTGATTTGAATTATCTTACTGATAGGTCAGATGAATGTCATGTTTGGTACAAAAGAAAGTAATGCCACATGGAAGAGCAAGTTAGGCTGCAGCTTTTAGCATGAGTGAACAGTTAGCTTGGTGCAATCATTCCTTCTTCTCATGTTAAAAGCACAGGTTGGAATAAACCTGAATAGGGAAGGGTTAGCTTTTGTCTCATTAAATGTCAGAACAATAATTACTATTTCAGCTCTTGCAGTTTTTAAACTCAACAAATACATATAAGTAATGGAACAGTAATATAATGATGGATTGCATCTCTTATCAATGAGAGGTTGAAGCAACTTCAGCTGTTTGCAGGAAATAAAAATCTTGAATGACAAAAAAACACTAGTAGTAATACTGTTCTGGCTATTCAGTCTGTTTCCTTCTGGTGTATTAGTCTTGCTGCTTTTGCTCTGTTTGTATTTATGTATGCATATTTCATGAGGATTAGCAGGCTTCCCCAGTCACGTGCCAAATCGTAGCTAACCACTGTTCCGGTGAGAGACTAGCCCTCAATATAGGTCTTCAGGGTGGGCAGGCAGCAGGGTAGGGGGGAATGGCTAGCTGCTCAACTAGCACATACACTTCTTGATTCCTGCAGCTACTATTGAGGGTCGTAATCTAGAAAATGGAACTTGGCTTTCCAAGGTGCTTGAGACTCAGCTGTTTAGCTCTCTGAATACGTTTAGTCATTAATTTGATACAACCATAAAATAGATCATAAATTGTTTTCCTGAGCAAAGCATTCTTAATATTTCTATTCCTTGTAAAACTGGAGAACTGCATATCAGGAGAAAATGCCTGAATTTTTGGAAATTCAGGAAGTCTGTTAGAGTTTAGTGATGTTTTTGCTTCTTTTTGAAATGATGGAACTGTCACTGTGCTTCAACCTAAATTTTAATATTTACTTTTGCAGCCTATTCAAATTATTAACAGCACTATTGAAATGGTAAAACCCGGGAAACTTCCCAGTGGCAAGACAGAAATTCCTTTCGAATTTCCATTGCATGTGAAGGGCAACAAAGTTCTGTATGAGACGTATCATGGTGTCTTTGTTAATATTCAGGTAAGGCAGTCGTATCGGTAAAGAAAATCTGAGCTTTTGTTACCTGCAGTATCTTCTATTCCATGGAAGCAGAGGATGAACTTTATCATAAAAGTTTTCTTTTCATAGTGCTAGTCTTTAAATATGTTTGCTTTTGTCAATTTGAAGAAAGAGCAAAAAGTTAGAGATCCTTTTAAGTAAGTAGAGCTTTTAAGCTTCTATTTATTAATGCAGCATTCTTCTGATGTGTGCTAGACATTTTCTAGACATAACATAACATTAAAAAACATGATAACCATTAATCTTCAAGTATTAGTTTGTAGGTAGTTTCTTGCTGCCTTTTTCAGTTACAGTTTCTAGGATTCAAAGCTTTCCAGAGGTGCTAATACTTCTTAAATGCGGCAAAGAAACCATCTTGAGATCTCAGAATTCTATCAATGTTTTTTTTTTCCAGTAGTTGCAATATCTGTTCACTTTTCTTTCCAGCAAGTTTAAGACTCATATTGGAAATAGGTCGTGGTAATAAAACTGATTGGATATAACATGAGATGTACAAGAGAGAATTAAGAGCATTCTCTTAATGAGAGAGGGGGTTTGGGTTGAGAAAGTTTAAAACGTATTTGCCATACTTGTTAAATCTCATAAAGTTCTTTTACAGATAAAATATAAAAATACATTCAGGGTGATATTTGCATCTAGTTCTGATTTTTTTTTTTTTTTTTTGGTGAAAGAAGCTGCATTTCCCATTATGCAAACAATCTGTAGTGCATACTGAAAGATAAATGTGTATACTGTTCATCTAGTATCAGTGAGGTTTTGTTAGCGTAGTAGACCAACCAATTACTGCTAATAATTGGCTGTAATTAGTACACTTCATTTTTAGTATTTGATTTACCAGATCCATCTTAAGACACAGGCTTAAATCCTACAGGAACAAAGCTACCTAGTGTTCAGAGTCTGTTTTCCTGCATTCATTTTTAAGAAGCGTCCTCTAACTGAAGAAATCTTTCAATCACTTACTGTTTCAGGCCTTCCATATGGAGTAACCCTTTAAAGAAGGATAACGTTAACAGAAATGAGATGCCTTGCCTGAAGTACTTTGTCGGATCTATTGTAACTTATCTGATCCCCAGTTTATGTGGTAGACATACTACATCCGTTTCCTTCATGGAGGAAAAAGGCTGCACCACTATCTGCTTTTATTAAAAAAAAAAAAAAAACACCCAAACATGTGCCTGAGTAATTTCATAATGAAGATTCAAATCAGTGTTGAGAGCTTGTAGCGTCTTCAAAAACATGAGTTGATTGCTTTCCTGTAGAGATGGGTGGTAACATTTCCTGCCTAAAACATGGTTTTAACAGAATCTTGTGGAAAAAGAATTTTGAAATTTGACCTTTTTTGGTTAAAGGTTGTCGTACCATAAGTAGATTGTTATTTTGAGTGAAAGTGTTCTTTCAGCCATCTCTTGAATGCAGATGTTGTGTTAACCGATGCTGCTTCTTACTGAGGAGTGTTTTATGTTTTTCTTCAAGAAAAAGTTGAAAGGGATCCATGAAATGACAAAGTTTTCAGACCAGTGCTGATGAAGAATCACTGGGTTGTAAAACACTTTTTCCGTGTAGCTCACTGAAGTATTAGATCTGATGACACAGTATTGCACTGTTAGTTATTTAGCTGAACTGAATACAATTGAAAAGTCTGGAATTTAAAAACAAACAGAAATCTATTAGCCTATCAGAAGTAACTAGAAGAAGAGCAAGAGTGTACACTGGAGGAGGATTAGACCTGTAAAATTAGGCATTCCCTTCTTGTTAAAACTCCGTAGACCTGACCTTATTTTCGTGGGATACAAAGAAGTGGCATCAATACAAAGTTCACAGACAAAATGCTTCTAACTAATGCTTAAGTCTGCAGTCTTTCTAGATCTTCCTTTCCATGTGTCTTTGAAAATAATGTTTTAGTGAGATCATGCCTTCGGGTTTACTTGCTTAACGTGCATCTTTAGTTACTTATTGTATTATTTTGCTTGAAGATTTTATTATTATGCTTGAAGATACTAGCTGAATCTAGATAGTACCATGATTTTGTAGTAATAGGAAGGATTTACAAACCAAAGAAAGAGCTATGTGTGATGTGCCTAGCTGAGAACTTTGTGTTTTGAATGAATAATCATTATCACCATAATAAAACTCCTGATCGTCTTGTCTGAGTATGTCTTGCCTGTTGTGATGTTTTCACTGGGGCTTCTGTTGTTATTTCCACTGTTGCAGAGCAAATCATGATCCTGTTTTTCATCCTGTGTTTCATTCCTTTTCAGCATAGTCAAGTAGATAATATTTGTTTAGCCTTGGAAAGGAAAGCCCTGTCTGAAGACTTGGCATGCAACTTTCAGAGTTCTGATTTCCCATCCTATATCTTGTTTTGCCTTAGCTTACTTGTAAACTCTGAATTAATGTGTCTGAAATTCTTTGGTATCCATCAGAATTTTCCATTTTTGCAATACAAGGTTTTGGTCAATTCAGAAGCAAGTTGAATGTACTTATAGATGTTCACTAACATAAACTAATAATTAAAAAAAAATTTTTATTTTTTTTTCCATTCATATACAAAGCCTTAGACTTCTTATTGTTGTGATCTCTCACCCATCCTACACCAAGATCTTTTATAAAAGATTAGGCCTTCAAAGCCTTTTATGTACCCTGTATTCCTATTGTTTGCTTTTTTCCTTCCCGTCATTTGTATCTAGAAGGATATTGCTTAAACTGCATATTTTATATATAGAATCATAGAATCATGTAAGTTGGAAAAGACCCATAAGATCTTCAAGTCTAGCCATCACCTAACACTACTAAGTCCATCACTAAACAATGTCCCTAAGCGCCATGTCCACACATCTCTTAAATACCTCCAGGGCTGGTGACTCAATTACTTACCTGGGCAGCCTGTTCCAATGCCTAACCACTCTTACAGTGAAGAAATTCTTCCTGACATCTAATCTAAGCCTCCCCTGGCACAACTTGAGGCTGTTTCCTCGCATCCTGTATGACTACCTTAATTTTATATACTGCTGACAGCATACAGGATGGAAAAACATCCCTTGTTTTTTGTCTACATTCAGATACTTTTTTCTAATACTTCCCATGTCTTTTTTCAGTCTTGGATTTCTTCCTAATGTAACATCTGTTGCTTCTGGCTGGTACATCAAAAATGGTGCAAAACTGGTTGAGTTGCTTTCCGTAATCCAGAAGATAACTTGCTTATGATCAATAACAGTTTTTTTAAGGTATACAGGTATACTTTAATACTGAATATTTTTTTTTTGTCTTTCCATTTCTCATCTGCGTAGCTTCTCTTCGCAAGCTGAGGATAAATTGTAATTAAGAAATTGATCAATAGATTTCAGCCAGCCTGAGAGAGTTTTTTTTTTTCCTCTCTGTCCCTGAAGAGGAAAACGTAGTCTCTCCCAAGGTTATTTAAGGTGTACTGATACCTGATTAAACAGATACATAGATATATTAGGGGAATGTTAAGTCTGTGTTTTACAAATTAGGCTTTAACTGCTTTAAAATGCTTTGCTGATTTTAAATAAGTCAAATGAAAGAGTTCATTTGTTTCTAACTACTTTATGTTTGTTCTCTGTCCAAATCAAGAGATGGAAAAAAATGGAATATAAACAGTACACTGCCTGTTTATTTTTTCATTTGAGTAACTAAAGGCGCTGTTTAAGAAAAACCAGAAGTTATGAAGCTGACACCTTTAGTCTGCGCATACCCATTTTTGCCTGTTCCTCATCTTTAAAGAAGGAATTAAAAAAGAGCAAAACAACAACAAAACACAATAAAACAAACAAAACCCAAAAATACCCCAACAAATTTCCTATCATGTAAGGACATTTCAGCACCTATAACATAGACTCTCAGAGTATTATTACAGTGATAACAAAGGTCATAACTATTTTTCAACCACTGGTTTATGGTTTCCTTTGTAGGGGGGAAAGGGGAGGAAACAGGCAGCAAATTATTGAACAGTCAGTGGCAAAATTAACCCTACCCATTGCTGCTTTTATGTTCAGCTACACGGTTAAAGACCGTTCCCTATTACCTATGCTTATAACTGTTACCATTGCTAAATTTATTGTAAAATTGAATTTTAAATTAGAAGGTCCGTGAATATTTGTTGCTGATAATCACTTGTCCAAAGTATGGTGAGAAGCAATAGAGTAGTCAGTCTTAATTGAATGTAATTTGGGTGCGCAAGCCGTACGAGAATATTACTCTGTCAGTGAATTAGTCTCTCAATCTCATAGGCTGTTATGTAACACAGAAGATATGAAAAGCATTTAAAAATAATGGTGGGACTGTAAACACCAACAAAAATTAGTTTTCATTTGGGAGCATGTAAAATCACTGTATACCTTTTATCTGCTCCTGCTCCCGCATCACTGGTATATACATTGCTTACTAATTTGTTGTAAATGATGTCTTAAGTATTAATGACAACAACATTCTGCACATATTTAAGAAAAGAAAAAAAGAAAAAAAAGGACTGAAAGTTAACAGAGGGAGGAAATCTTAAGTTCTTAAGTAAGGCTTTCTCTTTTTCTCTGCCATCCCATTCTTGCCAGTATACCCTACGATGTGATATGCGACGTTCTCTGCTGGCAAAAGACCTAACTAAGACTTGTGAATTCATTGTCCACTCACTGGTAAGTGTGGTTTGTATTAATTATACAAAGTGAGAGGTTTTTTTGTTTGTATTTGTTTTGTTTGGTGGTGGTGGTTCCCCTGCACCGCAGCCCCCCTCTTTTTAAGTGAACTTTGGAGGTAAGGTTAGAAAACCAAGTAAAACAATTGGTAATAGCAGCGTATGTGATACGTATGAGTAAAGGACATACATAAAACAAAAATATCCAGAAGAGCTAGGGTGTCTGTTGTTCCTGATTAGAATAACACACCTCTCTTTCCATTTAAAGAAAATGGTACAAATAGGGTTTGCACTGAGTTTATTCTCTTATTCATTCTTTTCAGTTCTGAAACAATGGTGTGGTTAGATAAATATTATGTAGTTCTTCTAAATGCTTTCAGATTATCCAGATGTTTCTTAGCTGAAGTTTCCAGGCACCTGCAATGCCTGTCCTAGAAATGGGAATTTGTTGGTGGAGAGACAATACCTAATTTCTGTTATTCAGATGCTGTGGTCAGCAACATGGAGACAGTTTCTCCTGTGAGGATATTATTGTGGGATGAGATTCAACTGTCTCGCAAGAAATGCTTTCCTGCTTATTATTTGGAATTTCTTTTTTTTGTATTTTCAGTTTTTATTGCCTTATACGCCTGTTCAGAGCATCTGATATCAGTACAGACTGTGCAGGCCTAATTAAATACCTCTTTTTTTCCACCCAGAATTTGTTAGAAGATAGTGTTTGTATCATTCCTTTGACCTCTAACAGGACAGTTAAAGTATTAGACTCTGTTATCTGTCTTATGAGCAATGGTGGAAATACATTGTTTTAGTCCTATACTACCTTTGTCACAGATTTAGCTAGGTGCTCTAAAGAGGTCTCCTGTTGGAAAGATTTCATTTTTTTCTAAAATATGTTATGCTACTTCTTATTGGTCCATTATTGTATTATAAATAAGCCACAGTTGTCAAAGTAGTGAACAAATTATATTATGAAGTTTCCTGATTTTATTTCTTGTTCCCACTACAGCACTTCTTCGATCACAAGTCAGTAAATCATGACAAATCTTGCAGTCAGGGTGAATTAATGAGATTTTACTGAACATACAGTTGTCACTGCCAGTGCTCAATGTACCATTTCCCTTAACCTTATTCTTTGCCAGAATTTGTCATTTGTGGGGAAATACAGTGGGGAAATACAATCTTTCTGCTAGTATCTTCCATCTTGCAGCTGGGCAGCAGAAGCTATTTTGAATTCTCAAGTAGTGAGAGTAAATCCTAACTAAGACTTCAAGTTAAGCTCATTGGTGTTGCAGTGCTCTACCAGCTCCCAGTCACATACAATTAGGTTGCTTATAATTGATGCTGTGCTGATCACTTATCCTAAATATGCAAGGAAAAGACAGTGTACCTCTCTGAGATAAGGATGGAGACAGAGGTTAATGAATGGTAAGTGAAACTTGCCCTCCTGATACAAAGTGCAGGCTGCCATCTCAGCAGAGCTCAGGGCCCACTGAGCCACTTAGGTGAAGACTAACTTCTTGGTTTTCTGATAAACAATGTAAATAGATACGGAGGAACTATAATGATGTGCCCCCAAAATTGCTTCTCTGATGTGGAAAGTTAACCCAGACCAAGTTTTGTTTGTTTTACACTTAAAGAAGCTGAAACTCTAAGTCATTAAATCAACACTAGACTAGATTCCATCAACTGAGGATCTCCTTGTAATATGAGGATGGCTTAAGAGACCTGAGCTGTTACTGAAGGGGCAGCAGAAAGAGTTCTAAGTGCTCAGAGATAGCAAGAGGGAGGGAGAGTTCATAAAACGTATTTGGAGTAATGGAGCAAGTTCACTTATAATTTACCCCTCTTTCCCCTGCCTAAATTTGCTAAGTATTGATGATGGAAGGAAACATTAGACATGACGTACAAAATGTATATATGATATATATACAGAAATGTGAAATTGAACTTTTTCTATAGCATTCTGTATGTTTCAGAAGATTGGTAGTGTATTTTTCTTTTCCAGGTGGTTTAGAGTAGTCAACTACTCA
>VXAL01008353.1:129459-152857 GCA_013399475.1 Chauna torquata | reverse complement strand
GGATTTTATGCTCTATTGGCATCTTCCATTAAAAAAGGTTCTTAGTTTCACTTTAGCTTCTGGCAGATAATGGGATGAATCACTGCGCAAGAAAAACCAAGGACATCTATTCCCTGTAGAGGCTCCATGAATTGTAGTATGTTATATTTAATACAGATTGAGAAATAGAGACCAAATGCTTCCAATTAAAAAACAGTTTTGAAACTATTATGCTAGTTCTCACTAACAGAATTACATGGTAAAGGGACAGAAGAAACATTGTAGCAGCAAGTAATTTTTTCTGCCAAAAAATCAGGTGTTATTCAACACTTGAGTAATACACCAAGAATAAATTACCAAGATTATCACTTCCTTCTTTTCATCACCAGAGGGAATCCCTCTTTCTGTTGCCTCTCTTTTGTTGTTTCCCGTTCTCCTGCTGCACGGACTTGAAGAAAAAGTGAGGCAGACTGTATCTGACTTTGCTTTATTGATCTACAGAGGCCACTTCTTCCTGCTTACTCTATCCAAAATCCAGCATTTTCATTAACAAACATCTAAATTTTAAAGATTTTTTTCACTTGTTCAAACAAGTACTTCAGAAATTCTCCTTGCTAGCCTGTTTTTCTTCCCTTCATCGTGTTGGAGTAAGTTGGTTCTCCTTTTTATTCCATTGCATTCCACTTAACATGCTTCTAAACAGTGCAGATTGTTTTGGGTGAGGTGTCTCACACCAAAGTCCACTTTGATGTAGATGTTTGAGCTCTGACGTACAATCTTCTGGCCAACAACTCTCTCTGCTTGGGAGAGTCCTGTGAAGTGATGCACCTGAGAGCAGGAACTGTCTGCTCTGATCCTACTGTTACAACACAGATTAATGGATTATTAAATGGAACTCTATTTTTTCCCCTTCCCCCAGAGTTTGAAGTGAACATTGTTGTCCTTCTGCATGATGATCATCTCATCACAGAGAACTTCCCACTGAAGCTCTGCAGGATGTAAATAGCCAGAGGAAGAATCACTTAAGGATCTGCTGAAAAAGGATGAAAGTATTCAGAGACAAAGTGAAATTTTATACCTTTTTTTTTTTTTAACTGAAAACACATCACTTCCTTCCCCCTGCTGGTGGTTCTTGGGCTTTCAGTCTATAAATCTTCCCAAAGACTGTGCCTATCTTACGATAGCCTATGTGGATATATCTATCCAGAGAGTCTTGTCAAGGGTCTTTCTGACTTCAACAGCCACCTTCTCCCCAATTTTTCTCAGCCAAATTGTGAAAGAATGATTTTTGGATATTTCTACAACTTGTAGAAATACGTAGTAAGTTTCAGTGCTTATTTCATGATGCAGCACTTGCTCCAAAGTCCTTTAATGACCTCTTAAACGTAGTCAGTCCTGTTACATACGGTGTATAGATAGTGGAAGAGGGTACGGTATTGTGATATAGTACTGAATAGTATCTTTGAAAGTATAATAAATGGTGCTACAACGATGCACAGTACTGTCATGGGATGAATATTGCAAGATGACTGTGAAATAAGAGATGTGAAAAGAAAAATGATGTGAAGTAACACCAAGTATATTTTGGTCAAATTGGGAATGAGTCTGTAGTGAACGAATGCTTGGAACAGAAGTTACTGCTTTGCATGTGACTTTTCCCTCCACTGCACTGGATCTTCCCTGGATTAGAAAAACATGCCCTTACTTCACCTTTCCGATTTGTGTAAAATAGCACTAAGAAAGATCAGTTTTTTGCTTAAGAACATACTTATTCTTGGCATTTTAACATCTTCCCTCTTATGAGACTTGTACAGCTCAGCTTTGATATGAAAAAGGAATGACTGTTATATGACAAACAGCATCATGGTGTTGTTGCAGACCAGTCTATTCAGAGGGCAGAGTATACCAAATAGTGGAGAAACTACGCAAGAAAATTTTTATGCTATGGGATCCTTTAGGATGTGATTACTGATAATGTGAGTAACCATTCCAAGGGAGACAGGCTGT
Source organism: Chauna torquata (assembly GCA_013399475.1). Lineage (NCBI taxonomy): Eukaryota > Metazoa > Chordata > Aves > Anseriformes > Anhimidae > Chauna > Chauna torquata. The sequence goes on along the minus strand of VXAL01008353.1, from coordinate 150,871 downwards.
TCCCTCTTTAAATAGGTAGGTTAATATTGTCAATTGATTGACATAGGAGTATAAATATAAACACCAGGAAAGGAATTTGTGAAGGTAAATATACAATTTTATGCTGAGAAATACATTAAAATGTTTGTAACATTCATGTAAACTGATAAAGCAGGAACTAGATGGGAAAACCTTTGCAGCAAGAAATTCTTCCTTCCCAAGAAGAACAGCTTATGGATTTTGACTTTGCTTAAAGTTAACAGAACAGCCACAATTTTCTTCTGTGAATTTTCCATAAAATTTTGTGTGGGATGGAGGCAGGCTAAATATATAGAGTTACATCAAGTATGAGTATAAAGATGTCAGCCTAAAAAGAATTAAGAAAACCGCCAAAAACCACCTTCGTGTAGCTTTATGCAGCAGTATTGCCAAGCAGGAAAATGTAATTGTGGGTTTGGCTATGGTTCTGTATCAGCTATACATCAGAAAAAAAATTTTTAATTATTTTAATGTCTTATAACAGTCTTACATACATTTTTAAAAAAAAAAAAAAAGCCCTCTGCCTTGCTGTCCCCCCTCCCCCCACTTACTAGAAATAAACACTTTTGACACTTTTGTAAGATTAGGAACCAGTACAGGATGATTTCTGGAAAACAAGAGTCCCAGTTTCTAGTCCATGTGATGTTATAGGAGTGCCACCTGCTGCTCATAGCTAAAGCAGCAGCATCACTCTACACGTTTAAAAGTTATTTGAAAAGATGCACTGGTGCTCAATCCTGCCTCCAGCCACAGCGTCCATAGCAGCAGCTCTGTTAACTACAACCTACTAGATTGCCCCTCTGCTTGTACCATGATGGTCCCAGGGGCCTGAGGGTACAGAATGGTTCGGAAATCCAGGAGAGACAGCTGAAGAATCCTGCTCTAGAGTAAGCACTCCTGTTGCTCTCTGCAAAGCTCTTGCTCTCCAAGAGGCAGCTCTGCCAGGGAGCCAAGAATTAATGTTACACTCTCTGCGCAAAGCTGCCTAGAATGGGTCATTGTGGATTAGAAATTGGACTCTTCTCACACATTAATAGCAGACCTCTAGTGTAATTGTGGAGCATTTCCTAGCTCTTTCACATATAAAGAAAAAAGGTGAACAGCATCCTAACACTGCAAGAATAATCATTTAGCACTCAGTATAGCCTTAAGTCAGGAATCCCAAACACAGACCAAGGCTGTTTTACCTTGCCCTAGTCTGGAAATGAACTAGCCTTGTCTGCATGTACCATTAAAGAAAGAGTCTGAGACGTCTCCATAAAAGCTTAGTCTTAAAAAACAAGATCTGGTTATAAAGCATTTGTCTGCTCTAAGGCCTCCTTTTTGAAGATGTGAATGAACTACCTCTGGCTATCAGAAAAATTCTTGCCGTTTCTAGGAGTCAAGGAAGAGCAAAGGAGCACAGATTAAAAAACCACCTCCCTTACTTAGGAACAAACATGAGGTCCTCTCTGCGCTGTGAGTATAGGGGAAAAATAAGATACTGGCTGATAACAAGTGTGAACATATGTAAATATCAGTTCAGCACTAAGACTTGGCATTAACAGGAAGTGCTGTCTTGCCTGTTTTCACAGCCAATTTACCCTTGCTACCTCAAGGCAAGTTACGTTCTGTTTGGAGAACACTGTCAGCTATGGCATGTGGGACTGCTCTGCCACCGCTTAGCAGGTCAAGGATACCTCTGCCCTGGAAAAGTGTCCTAAGTGATGAGGACTTAGGCTGCTTCTGTGAATGGCTGGTAAAGAACAAATAATAAGTGAGCAAATAATGGAAGCTGAAAAGGATGCAAGTGGTGTAATGCTGAGCAGCACAGTACCTCATTCTTCAGGCTGTACAGTGCCTTAGCTCTCTAGCAGAGAGTAGCTTACTCATCAGTAAGTCATACTTAGCAAAAATATTACACAAAAAAACACCACATCAGCTGCAGTAGTAATTTTATTTTTGATCCAAGTTTGAATTAGTATACTGATATATCTCAGGGTAGTTTAAAACTTCATCTGGAGTATACATACTCACTTGGGGAAACAAATGATCCATTAGAATTAGCTAATCTCATAATGCTGCTTGTACCCAAACAAGTCATACTTGCTCTATTTTCAGAGTGTTTACACTATCTAGTCCTGGTCTTTTGGCTATCTGAAACATTTTACAATGAAGAAGGTACTCACTGGCAAATTCAGACTTTTAAAACAGTAGCATAGCCACTCTTTTAGCTGTTTGTATAGTGTCCCTCACACTGCTCATAAACTGGCGTTTGTGCACAGAATACGGATGCACTGCATTGCTTCATCAAAAATAAAAATCCTTTAATTCCAATTTAGACAAATCAGCTCAACTATGAGGGAAATTTAAGACATTTTCACATTAAAAAAGAGTCATAGTATTCCAAATCGACGTACAAACAGAAAAAATCACAAGAATACTTCTTGCTTCAAAATATTGCTAGAAGTGATTATTTAAACAAATTGAATTATTAGCTGTAGATTTATGTGGAGAAAGGAGTTGCAATTATATGAACTGCATTCATAATGATCACGAAAAGCCTGTTTTGAATCCTGCAATAAAATTGTAATTGTTCATACCAGGAAAAGGTCATGGCTTGGTTGTTCCAAATTCTGCTAGTCTGTCGTTCAGCTCACCTACTTGTTTGATATTAGAATTTATTTTCAGTGTAGTATCAGCTCTGAAGGAACCTGACTCCCTTTTTATAGGAATTGTGCACAGGCATAACCATCGTTTGAGAAAAGCAGATACGGTAGTTTAAATCCGTTAGCCAAAAAACCCTATCAGCTTTGTGTGATTCTGGCCTCCGGACTATATCAGCTGCACACGTTTGGGCAGCAACCAGGAAAAGTGCTGGATTTTGGAGTATACTAACTTGATTCTGTAGGTGCTATGGCAGTACTTGTCTTGAGGCTTACAGCTAAGTGTTAAATACTGAATCAGAATGAGTTCTGCTACCATTTCCAGTAAAACCAGGGTTCCGCCTCTTCCTAGGCATCATGTTTCCGTTCCTTGTCATGGTGGTTATTTATCTGCAGCCACTTTGCATCTTGTTATGTGTTAAATAAAACAAGGTTTAGGCGTATTTGTTTCGTGCAGGCAGCTCAGGAAAGTCTTCAGGTAACAGAGCATGAATGCGACAGATAGGGCAGGTACTTGAATGTTCCTTAAGCCATTTTCTAATGCACTGCAAGAACAGGAAGATTATGTTGAGGAAACAGTCAAAGTCTGGCATACAAAGTACAGCTCAACTTTGTCAGTAACTGTCACCAAGAAGTAAGCAATTTTCCAACACATTCTATAGCCTGTTACTAAAATTTGCAGTTAGAAAACTATTCTCCCCTTCTGATGCTGTGCTGATCAACCTATTTTGCAGTAACAAATAAGGAGTAAACAAATAAGGCACTGGGAAAGGGTCATGGGACAGGAGTACCAACTTACAGAATTCTTGGCCTCCTTACTACATGAAGTTAAACACGCAACTACTATCAAGTGGCAAATGCAGGTTTTATAGTGATAGCCAATTCTGTAATTATGCTGCAAACAGAAATCTGTGACTTGATTACCAAGATTTAATTACTCTGAAGAGAAGCTTAAATTCATTCTGATGAATTATCATAACTGACATCTAAAACTGCAAACTTTCCGACATGGTAAGACTACATATAGCAAAGCTTGGTGCGCAAAGTATGTAAGGGAAAATTATGTATTGTTGTTCTTAACTTTAGGTACTAAAGGATCCGGGGGGTAGCATTTAAAAAGTAAAACAACTGTATAACTGAACAGACAGTAAACATTTGCATCTAAGCGATAAGAACAAAAACCCTTACCTCTCTGTGAAAATGATGCCCGCATTCCAGTTCACATGAGTCTCTGCTTAGCTCATCATGACATATGGTGCAAGGATCATCACTGGAGGCCTACACAAGACATGTTATTTGAAAGCTAGCAACAATTAATCATTGAATTCTAATAATTTAATGATATTACTACTTTTAACCAAGTCTATTTAAGCTTTTGTGCACAAAATGAACAAGTCCTGATTATTTTTTCCAGCAATGCTTTGATTATTTCACATCTTGTAAGAAGTACATGGTAACAACCTGAAATCCATTAAACAGTGGAGAACTTACTGTATAGTCTAGTTTTTTCCACTTAGATTTAGGCATCGCTCCAACATTTCCCCATGGCTGGAGATTTGGCTGCGATGGATACGTATTCTTGCTCGAGGCATTTTTGTGCACAGGTCTTGCCTTGGGTGGGCTGGGTACATTTTCTTCTGCAGATACTTCCTGAGTCCGAGCTCCAGTCTGTCCTGGTGAAGCAGAGGATACTGACTGAGGTCTCCCTACTGAAGTCGATGCCTAGACAGGTATCGGATAAGAATTTTGAGCAAGTTCACAATTCAGAGCTTGATAGCAAAGAAAAATGTGCATTCTCTTCTGGTCTGTGCTGCATTATTTCCACTGTCAGAGGTGCACAGTAGAAATGGCAGCAACTACAACAGTACCTTATTTTGCTGGTCCAGAATGAGGTCTGTCACTCTGCTTAAAATTTCAGTGGAGCTCAGGCTTAACAACGTATTCCCGTTTCTTCTTTGTACATCTTTTATGAACCTAGTAAAGGCTGAACTGAAGGAAAAATGACATAATTACTGACTGGTAATACTATGGCTATTATAGGCGTAAATCACAGTATTAGAAGACACTGTAGATTCCAGGTTTGATATGTAGCAGTAAAGCCTAGTGCTCTATCTACTAAGAGATACTAACTTCTCAAATGAACTGCACACCTAGCACCTCCTTCCAACACCTCTCAATAACTAGGATTTAGCTACCTTAATCCTAAAAGTAAAATAAAATACTACTTCTATTTGCTGGTGGTTCTAAGTGAGAACAACATTGAGTCAACACTGCAGGCCTGTTGCCTTAAGGAATGTCTCACTGAACAAGGGAAGAAAACGGATGTTATTTTTCTTGTGAAATAGGAGCCATCTACTAACAAATCAATTATTTTTGTACTTTATCATTGGATGTTTAGAATTTTCATTACCCAACACAACATTATATGCATTAAAAAAATACCTGCTGTAGCCTGGAAATATAGTTTGTAGATGTGCAATAATACTTTCAAATGTTTCTGGAGGCATTGTGTTGCTCAGAAGTTCAGGGGGCCTCATCTGTATGGCTGAATCATCTTGGTGGGTTTGGTTTGGCTGGATATTCCGAGTATTACTTCCAGAAACCCTTGGTGGACAAGTTACTGAAACTTTATCGGCATATGATCCTTCTAGAGGTTTGGAGTCTTTTTTCACTGATCCATTGCTTGCAGACTGAGACTTAGAATTTGCATATGCTGGCTTAACTCCAGCCTGTGTATTAAATGCAGCAGTTGTTGCACCTTGATCTTCAGAACGTGAACATGTAGGAAGTAAATTAGGATGCACAGATGCAGAGGAGTACGTGACAATGGCTGGATCACTGATAGCCGGTCTGCTTTGTTTTCTCTAGGAAATAAACAGATTCCACAAGAAAAACAGTAATTAAAATAACCTGAGCAGAACCCTTGAGCATTTGCAGCATGAACTATACTACATTTTGGTCATGATAAGGAATTGGAAGGTCATATCAATTTATCTTAACTTGTTCTACCTAGGTAAAAGTATTGCACAAAGGTGCTCTTTAGTATGTACTATATATAGCCAACCTGTATGAAACAGGATTAAATTGGACAGTATATGTGCAATCAAGCTGTTACTTTTACTTACTCTGGGTTTACTAAAGAATGAACGGCTGTTGGACAGCTTTAAGTTGTAAGTATAGTTTGAAGGTGGTGGTAGAAACCACTGCTTTAAAATAAGTGCCCTCAATTTGAAACGACAAAATCACTGCTTTTAATTGATGATACAATCTATATATAATCCAGTGTAACATTTATTTATTTATGTATTTATATTAAAACCAAACATATCAGCTATAGCCATCATCTTGAAAAACTTGTAGTTGACATGAGCCAGGAAGATTTCTTTTTGCACTAACAGCTCTCTCCCATAAATGGAAAGAACGTGTAGAGTTGTTTGGCCCTGTTACTGCTTTGTTTCAGAACTTGACTGCTCTAAGATGGTTGCCTTCTCACCCACAGAACTAAAATTCTACGTTTACTCATGGTCACGTTAAACCTGCTGGTCCTTTTTCTGTGTTCTTTAGTTTAATACTTCTAACCACTTTTTGAAGCAATATTTTACCTTCTTTATAAAGCTGTATGCCCATAACCACCTTTTACAGAAAAGAATGACCTCCTTAGGAGAATGAGAAGAAATAAATGAAAGTAAATTTTGGAATAAGCTACTAGTCTACAAAAAGGCAGAGACTGAATATTTGCTTGAGAACATGATTTTTTTAATCTGTATATAACCAACTTAACATTGCCAACAGAGATACATAAAGGTAGCTCAACCTAAAACATTACATAGTGGAACAGTCTAAATGGGCTAAAACTGAGATTAGATTTTTACAAGTTTTCACATTCCTTAGGACATAGCTTTAGCTTTCTTTTTGTTGATCCTTACAGATTTGTTAAGCTTTATCAAATTATGCTTCTTGTATCACTTTATTAAAAAATGGTAAGAATTACAGACAATTAAACAGTCGAGGAGAAAAATGGTTTTCATCAAGTCTTTTTCATTTGGATTCAGTATTTGCCCATTAAAGTCTTCTTGAAGCTGAAAGAATTACAGATACCTTTTCTAATGAGTTACTCCTGCATTACTGCAGTAAAAACAGATACCAAGTGCAGAACACAAAAGAATCAAAAGCCGCTCTGCTTCCCAGCCTCTAAATTGATGGCAACCTAAGGATGGTAACTAAGAATACCTACATATTCTTAAGAGTTCTGTGCCAATAAGGAGAAAGAAGATACCTAGAAATAAGTGGGAAAGAAATGGTACGCAGGGGAGCATAAGGATAACTATTACTTGTACAAGTCCAGAAAAATTGTAGTAACAATCATAAATATAGTACAGTAGTAGAACAGAGCTTTGGGTCTAAATTACACCAAAAACAAAGGAGAGAAAAGAACATGACTTTCTGCAGAGAATATATTTTTTACAGAGAGTCTCTTTTGTGGCATCTTTGATGCATCTGGGGATTTCATTTGTATGTGTGTTATGAATGCATTTTACTTAGCAGGTCACTTTACTCCCCTATCTTGAAGGACGACTGAACCCTTTTTTCCTTACGCCAAACTGTCCCAGGTACAGTGGTTTCTGAATGCTATCTGTCTTCATGACTGGGCATCAGCTCTGTGCCCTGGTTTCAATTTTATTGTCAGTGAATGGCAACATTCAGGTTTTTGGCACCATCACTGCAGCTCATCATGTCAACATTTCAGCACGGTCGTGTCTCCCCACCACCATGCTGATGAATAGTTAAAGGAGTATTGACTTCTGCTGACTTTGTCCTTGCACCAGGAACAATCGTGCATGGTTCGGAAGTAACTGACATGATTTGAGCAAAGCGTTTGTGGAACTGCTGACCCAGCTGGCCCACAAGAAAATGTTTTTAAATAGTATTTATCTGGGATGTAGTCACTGCATATTAATTTCCATAAATGGCTGTACTACATCTGGTTCGTAACAGATATGACTGGAAGTTAATTTTGGTATCCACAATCAGTTACACATGTTGATATAATCAGCCTTTGTCCCTGTGGATTTTGGTGCTACAGGAAAATCTTTACATACAAAAAAGTTAGTCCTAATTCAGACAGAATGGAAAACATTTTAACGTTAAGGTTACATAGCTTAAGCCTCTAAAAAGGGCTTGAGAATTTGCTTGCCACCGGATGTCATCCTGCTAACCTGCAGTCGCCTTTTCCTTTTGATCATTGCCTGGGCATATGGAGAACCAAATTACTTTGTATTCAAGGCTATATATTCAAGTTCTTTATGTACATGTTCTGTAACAGATAGCCATGCTGACAGAAACTTAAAGAATTTCTTAACACACCACTATCAGATGTAAGATACATACTAAGACAGTAGGAGGAGATGAAAGATCCACAGCTTCTATTTTGGTGAGGCAATTTCGTACACCATTTTTCACCATCTGAATTTTTTCTTCATATCCTACCTGCAGAAGGAAAACAAATTCTTCTCCAAATTAGTGTTAACTAAAGCTCTTTCATTAGTTAAAATGGTATTAACACAACTATGTCTTTGCGAAATAACAAAGGTACCAGGCCTTTCACATGGAGACAATAAGGCTACCATTTGGTATAAGTAATATAAATCTCTATTGAAGTACTTGCATTGGTGCCTGAAAAGGGTTTGTGAAACATTTTCAGGTTTTTAAAACTTAACCTACACATTTTATGCATCTTCTCTTTTAATAGACAGTTTTCTGTTGTTTTTAAAGAAGTTGCAGGACTTTTGAAGTTCAAAAAATACCAAAGAACTGGGAGATTAGACTTGTTAATCTGCGATCCAGTCCTGAAGCAACATGTATAAAGGAAAGAATTTTGCCTTTATAGAACTGAAGATATTCATTATAATTTAACTATACTTAATAATCAGGCCTTATAACCGAAGCTTTCTTTTGTCATTAAAAAACTGGAGATCAGTAGTAGGAGAAGACATTGGTGTTTTAACAAAAGGATTGCAAAATTATTTATTTATTCTGTTTTAATTTCCAAAATTCAACTTAGACCTTGTTAAGAGAAATTAAGACTTACCTCTACTTTTTCCATTTCTTTCTTTATATTTGAAATAAATATTTCCCAAAAATCAATCTGTGACTTCAGCTCAGGAAGTGCTGAAGTTGAGCTGCTGAAATAATGAAGATTTTCAGTTAAACTCCAACATTCCCATTAGTTTGCCTGCTTTGGAGAGAAGAAGGCTGAGAGGCAACCTCATTGCTCTCTGCAACTTCCTGAAGAGGGGAAGCTGAGAGGGAGGTGCCAGTCACTTCTCCCTGGTCACCGATGACAGACACACAGGAACGGCACAAAGCTGCACCAGGGGAGGTTCAGACTGGACATGAGGAAAAATTTCTTTGCCATGAGGGTGGTCAAACACTGGAACAGGTGAGGTGGTTGATGCCCCATGCCTGTCAGTGCTCAGGAGGCATTTGGACAATGGCCTCGATAACATGCCTTAACTTTTGGTTGGCACTGAAGTGGTCAGGCAGTTGGACTGCATCATCTTTGTAGGTCCCTTCCAACTGATCTATTCTATGCTGTTGCTTTTGTTTAAGACCAATGGTTTTAATACAACAGTTTCTTTCCCTAAGGGAACTTTCCCTAACTTCTTCACCTAAGTCCCAGTTAAAGACTTAAAACAATTTTAAGTTAAAATCAGCTAAATTACTGATACTTAACATCCTATCCAATCTTAGAAGTAGATCCCTCAAATGTAAAAGAGTATTTTGGGGCAACATAGTCAGGGAGAGGGAACATGACATGTATTTTTAAAAAGGTAACTTGAAAGAGCTAAGTTAATTTCTTTGAAGGAAGGCAACAATCTGTTGTATGCCCAGCAGTTTTGTTTCACCTCTATTTACATTGCAGTGATACTGGCCAGGAGTAACTGGAATGTTCCCAGTAGCCTAATCTTCCCAGGCTAAGAAAGAATAAGACAAGGAGTTTGCTGCTGTTTAAGTATCTCACATGTTGGTAACTTAAGACTAAAAAAGAAGCTAGCATCACTTTGTGAGCAAAACTGACTTGTTTAGTTAAAAGATCCATGATTAAACATCCAGTAATTACTTTTATTTAGCAACTAGAAGTACTGAAATTACTGGTGTAAACTCTCCATACCTGCTTAATGACTTCCACATCTTGAGATTTGCTTCTGCAATGGCAGTTCTGCTATTTAGCTTGCATACTTCAGTTTTTTTCCAGTTTTTGAGTACTGATATCTGTAACAAAATAATTGCGTGAAAAAAAAAAAGGGCAATAAAAGCACTGCTGTAACACAAGGAATAAAACCTCCAATCATCTTAATCAAGAGCTTGATGATACAGAGTATAACATACACTCGCACAGACAGTTCCTGTGGTGAGAAATTTCAAGTAGAATTAAGGGCACTGGCAGGCCGTTGGGAGGATAAATAAGTTAGATTCACTTCAGCTGATTGTAGAAAGTGTCCATAAATGTTCCATTTGCACCTTACAAAAATGTGTGTGCGTGCATACACACATTTTAAGTGATAAAGGCAGCTTTTTAAATACTGCATGGTTGAAGACCAACATGGACCAACAACCTGTTTATAAAATCTGACTGCAGGTTAAGATGGCCTTCAAGCCTTTCCTAAGAAAGCACCGTTCATCATATTTAATGCATTTCCAATATAAAACACTGTTTTAGCAAAAATCTTGATCAGTGATCTCCTTTTAGTGAAATACTGAAGTTGCATTCTGAATCTACCTGACAAAAAAGTGGCTATATATTCACTAAGCATGACTTACCTTTGGAAAGGAATCTATCTTCCTGTGGCTAATTCTTACTAATGGAATCTATTCCTAATGGGGATAGGTAAGAAACTGAATTATTAGTTGAATTTTGTTTGGGGCAATACCAGATGCGCCAAATTCTGTGCATTTTTAATACGCGTCAATAATAATGCGCCGTGATGATCTACTAAGTTTTGCAGGATAACATCCTGAACAGCAGTTGTCAATATTGGATCAACACTTTTGATATATTCTTATAAAAAAGTCTTAGATGCAATTTAAAGGGAATTGTTAGATAAGACTTCACTAGTCGTCTTCCCCACCTATCGATGCAAATGATCCAGGCTATAACAAAAGTGTTTTAGGGTTTTTTGTCTGTACCTCTGCTCTAACAGCTCTTTTCACATGCTCCTGGAAGTCATCTTGACTCTTTTTTATAAGTTCTTCCAATTTTACTTTCTCATTAGCAAGTTTATTACTGCAAAACAAAAAGAAGTTAAATATTTGAGTAACATTGACAACAGAGTAGTATTTAAAATTGATGACATTTTAGAGGTTTTCTTCAGCTATTACTCCTCTTTTCCTCGGAACTATACATCTTCATTTATGTTGTACAGCTTGTGCCTTTGGGCATTGTATCATGTTCTTGTAGCCATACTGCTGGCTCCATGGACATAACTATGGGATTTCTTAACCAAATTTCACTGTGCAATGTAAAAAGTTTATAGGAGCTTGACTAGTGCAGTCATGCAAGTTTTACTGTTCTGAGCCTGTTCAAATATATAAAGAATGTATCTATAAATGAAACCTTGAATTCCATATATGTGCAAATCAGCAACTTTTAGAAAGTGTTCAGATAACTTTATGTACATTTAGAACTACAAACGTGTAGATCCAAAGCTGCATATGCCAGTTCAGTATGTATGTATCGCACCCAACTTCTAACATGTCCTAAAATATGGTATCATATAATCGAGGGAAATGTATGATGGTATTTTGAAAAGCCAGCTTTGAATTATTCTAAAGATCTAAAAGAAAATAATATTTACTTATGGTAAGTAAAAGTAACCTATCTGAGAATAAAAGATATGGGCTAAAGTGCTTTTTTCTTCTAATCTTTCACCCAGAGTGAAACAGACAACTCCAATAATGACAAGTCAGTAGAAAAATATAAATACTGCCAAGAGGTATAAGAGATTTACCTGGTCTCAAGATACGTATCGAAATGTATGTTATACTGCTTCTCCTTCTCATCAATTGTCTTTGAATACCTAAAGTAATCAAACATTTATTAAGCTTGTCCTGAAAAACGTTCATTAGCAAATACATTACATGTTCATCTATAATCATAGGGGCAACTATGCAGCAGTGACAATCTATACATTTTATACACTGTTTAATACTATAAGTCCATTTAAATGTATTCCTAATTAAGCAGCAAGTAACTAATGTAAGTGCGAGCTGATAATTTTTCAAGAAAGATTTGGCCCAAACTGTTTATACTAAAGATAATACAGCAGCATTCAAGGACACAAGTCTTAAGTCTGAAAACTGACTGAGAACATGAAAAACACAGTAGGAATTGTCAAATATGATTAGAAAAATCATTGCTAAATAAGTCAGTTTCATCAGTTATCTGGCAGCTATTTAAAATGTTTACCTGTGCTTGCAAAAAAACAAAACAAAACAAACAAGCAAAAATACTAAAGCGGACATACATATTTCAGCCTATTACTGTGAAAAAGCTTCTAGCTGGTTATACAGCCAATGATTAGGTTGCTTAAATATTTCTGAAGTGCTTAAAATGTTTTGGGAAAAGCTACTGATAATACTGTATCAAATGACACAGGATTTATTTTTTCAGTGTGTCAGTGACGTGATCTCCTAGATGCTCGATGACTGTGGTAGAAGGTTGACTGAAGCTGTTTCTTGTTCCTTCATAGCCAGGATAACTAATTGGCAGGGGAATACATGGGTTTGCTGCACGCAGGGCCATGATGGGATATTACTGATCTAAGTTCCACAGGACGCCCTGCAGACTTCTGCTTCAGGATGGAGGACGGGTTAAAAAACAAACAAACAAACAAAAAACAAACATAACAGATACATGCAGCTGTGTGGTTCTTGCAGTTTTACTTGAATCCAAGAAGCAGGTGACAAGACTAGAAAAGAAGGAAATGTGCATCCCTAGATGACCTTCAGATATGCTATGTGGCAGAACAGTTAAAAAAGCGGGTAAGAAAGAAAGATGCACACCAGAGTTCAGCTGGGTTGACTGTACAAAGGAGGAGGAACAAAGTGTGAAAACTGAAATGGAAATGAAATGAAAATTTAAGACTAATCATACAGAGGTAGTGGATCACACTGAGCAAGCAATGATAAGTCATGAAGGAGAAAAGTAAAACAGCAGTGCAGACCTAAAGGATTCTGGAAAACTCAGGAAGACCTTAAATAGTGAAGGAGTAGTATTTATTAATTAGGTTAAATAACTACATGTAGATCCTACTGACAGCAACTCTAAACCAAGATTTGCATTTAACTCATTTTCAGAATGATATTATCAGGGTAAAAAGTTGGAGTTTTCATTCTGCATACATCATAGAATCAGTAGATACTGAAAGTTATCATAGACCATCAGAAATCACTGTACTTACTGCTGCTTTAAAAACAAATCAAGCAAAGGGACAATAATGTAGATATGTATTCAAAATTGGTACCTATCATTGGTATCCATATGCTTTTTGACTGTGTTCTTTATTGCTTTTAAGTTCTCTTGATTTTCTTTTTTCTCCTGTTGCCATTTTTTTACTTTTATTACTAAATCTTGATGAAGCCACTCCAGTTCATTCTTTGATACCTAAAAGCAGAAAATAAGAAAACATCATTTCTGTTAACAGTGTTTTATTAAAATGCAAGTTAGAGCAGATTGCTGACACACGATCAAAACCTCAGCCAGTGAAATTTACAATGACAGTTTTACTCAGTGCTTAATTTACTTTTAGGTCAGGTGTTTAGCACAGGCAGCATACTCATTAATGCTTAACTCGAATGACCTGCAAATGTAACTCGATTGAGTGCACCCTCAGCAAGTTTGCTGACAACACCAAGCTGAGTGGAGCAGCCAACACATTGGAGGGAAGGGATGCCACCCAGAGGGACCTGGACAGGCTTCAGAAGTGGACCCATGTGAAACTCATGAAGTTCAACAAGGCCAAGTGCAAGGTCCTGCACCTGGGTCGGAGCAACCCCTGCTACCAGTACAGACAGGGGAATGAATGGATTGAGCACAGCCCTGCAGAGAAGCACTTTGGTGTACTGATGGATGAAAAAATGGACAAGCAGCAACGCGTGCTTGCAGCCCAGAAGGCCAACTGTATCCTGGGCTGCATCAAAAGAAGCGTGGCCAGCAGGTCAAGGGAGCTCTACTCTGCTCTCGTGAGGCCCCACCTGCAGTACTGCATTCAACTCTGGGGCCTCCAGCGTAAGAAGGACATGGAGCTGTTGCAGTGGGTCCAGAGGAGGGCCACAAGGGTGATTAGTGGGCTGGAGCACCTCTCCTGTGAAGACAGGCTGAGAAAGCTGGGGTTGTTCAGCCTGGAGAAGAGAAGGTTCTGGGGAGACCTTATAGTGGCCTTCCAGTGCCTAAGGGGCCTACAGGAGAGATGGGGAGGGACTCTTTGTCAGGGAGTGTAGTGATAGGACAAGGGGTAACGGTTTTAAGCTAAAAGAGGATAGGTCTAGATTAGATGTTAGGAAGAAATTCTTCACTGTGAGGGTGGTGAGGCACTGGAACAGGTTGCCCAGAGAAGCTGTGGATGCCCCATCCCTGGAAGTGCTCAAGGCCAGGCTGGATGGGGCTTTGAGCAACCTGGTCTTGTGGGAGGTGTCCCTGCCCATGGCAGGGGGGTTGGAACCAGACGGTCTTTAAGGTCCCTTCCAACCCAAAACAGCCTGTGACTTTGTGATTCTATGAATGTTGAAGCTAGAATTCAGGTGCTCTCAAGCTGCAGTACAGGAATTTACTTCAATACACAAATGAAAGGAAGAAAAACACATTAAAGAGATAGCCTGGGGACTACTCTTGCTCCCAGACATTTTCAAGGAAATAAAGCCTGTTAGCCGTACCAGCAAATCAAACACTGACCGCTTGAACCCCTTCTCCTCAAGAAGAGGGAAAGAGTCAATAGCATAGTGCTTTTTTCTTCTTGGGCTGAATCAAAACCAGTACCTATCCACTAGATGGAGACAACCAATATCCTGTGTGTTCATTTAAGTGTGTTCTTAGGAAGATGACACACAAAGATTTTCAGATTTGCTGAGCAAGACTTCACAGCAATGAGGACTACCATTCAAGTTCTAAAAATACTGCTGACCCATCACAACCAATACTGTGAGCCGCTGCAGTTTGTCTTTGCTAACCCCACTGTTGCATGGATAAAAGTGTTACCTCTGTCTCTTCAACACTTTTTTTTATCAGCTCGCTTAAAACATTGATTTCCTCTGAGCTTCGGCTTTGTAACTGTTCATATTTTTCCTGTGCTTCTTTAAGTTGTTCTTTTAATACCTGATGCTCTTTTTCCATACGTAGAATATCTCCCTGAAAATATAGAAAGTAATCCAACATCCATTACCCACAGGGCAGCAAACATTCATGACAGTCAGTGTGCTGTCAGGTGAGATTCAAAATCTTGAGGTTTTTTTCATGTGTTTTTGTTGTTATGGTTTTGTTTGTGGGTTTTGGTGTTATTTTTTCTTGTTTGTCTTTGTATAACAAATTTGTATAACAGAAATGAACATTCATGTCTGACAAGAACGGAATATGAAGACTTTGAAGGCCGTATTTTCTCACTCATCTCCTGATACGGACGTAAGACTGCCATTATCATCAGTCTGAGCTGTCTATATGCCCCAATGGAATATTTAAATCAAACCAAGATTTTTGAAGAGGAAATAATTTCCCCTAAAACATACTCCAGCATCTTAACAGCTACAGTATAAAGCTCCAAAGCCTCCTTTTTGTGGGCCTATGTAAAGTTTGTATGGACATTACGGATTACAGCCCAACATGAAGGGTGGGAAAAAAGACAAACCTCAAAATCAAAAATATCTGTCCGAACATCTTATTTTCAGAGAACCTTCATCTTCACACTACGAAATGTGTGGACACTCCTTTAACGTACTTCATGAGAAATATGAACAAATCCACAGGTAACTTACTTGTTGCATTTCAAACGGATGAAAAGGCAAGGTATTAGTTTCTCTATCAGCTACTTCATGATTCACCTAGAATACCAAGAATAAATAATTGATTAGAAAAATCTCCTGTTTACATATGCAACTACTATGCTAGCTCTATTTTGGAGCTTTTGTACCTAACCTACAGTTACATGAATCCAACTACACTATGAAATAGGTTTATCTATAATGTAATGAGAAATAACACAAATGCTCCTGAAATGAACTTCAAGCTATAATGAAAGCGCTTTTTTCCTTATCTTTCTCTAGTTTAATTGACCATGAAGCATTTATACTGGGGACAGTTGTTTCAGTCTTTAAACACAGCTGTGATCTAAATATTTGAAAACTTTAGACTGGCAAAACATCTGACATCTCACAGAGCAGCTGCGTTTTGTGGCTCGTCCTAAACTCAAGACCTATGACATAAGTGCCTCTACTTAAAAAGGGCTACACCAACGACCTTCAGAGTCCCTGCTTGTGTTCCTCTAGTATCACCCATAAAGGACCTACCGAAAGAACTGAAGTTTAAAATCTAATCATGCAACATATTGAAGATCCAGTTTATGTTACCATTCTAATATGCTATTAACAATCAGTCAGATAATGTTAAATGCCTTGCTCTCCCACACTTCTGCAAACAGAAACACATCTGTTGCACCTTTTGAACTCTGCTAACGAGAATTCACTAAATTGAAAAATGTTGCCTTTTCTAGTAAGAATTCATTACATGTGCTCAAGAACCAAACAGAAATCCCATTTTAAAAGACCAGTCAGCCAAAAGGAAAATAACTTTCAGCAACTGCTTGGAAAAGATTTAAAGTAAAGAAGCGTACGCATAACAAGTTTGGGGATAAAAAAAAAAACCAGACACCTACAATGAAACATGTTAACATTTTCATAATTTAGAAAGCAATAATAAAAAGATAATTTTGCTTCACAATTATAAGCAGTTATTCTCCCTTAATAACAAGAAACAAAATAAGATTAGGAACTTCTCTGCAGTAGATCCTCTAGCATGGTGGATGTCATATAAACGGATGTGTGAAATGCCACATCTATAACTGAAAACCTGGCTTCTTAGCCCAAACTGTTTTCTATAACAAATTGGATGTGATCACTGTCTCTCTCTGTTACTTGAAGTATATTTTTATGTGTGGTCCATCCTGAGTAACTCTTGGGGTGACATTAAAGACTAAATGTTCCAGTCCCTCTTCCGGTCAGCTGCATGCCATGCCCCTTTAAGGGTGTTCAGCAATGCTTCCTGTGCCTGTAAGACACATCTTTTTTGTTTGTTTTTTTCTTCTTCTTCAGGAGGAAAAAGGAAGTGTGAAGGTAGTTTGCAGCTGACCTCCCCCTACAGCTGGGCCATCACTGTGAACCGGGAGGGAAGTATCAGTCAGCGATAGTTAGAATCTACAAAGTCCTCAAATACTGCAGAAGTTAGAACAAATCACTGAACAAAATGCAAAAGAAAATGATGACACATAAGCACTTTCCCTAACCTCTAAAACAAAGTTTACACTTCTGTGCACCAGTTCCCTCCCATGAACCTCGTCAAAAGACGTCTGAAAACTTCAGCCACAAAATTCAGAGACTCTCTCTAAAGAATTACAAACGAAAACCAAGAATAGTTGAAGCAAGCATCAGCAATTTAAAATGAAAATTCTAAGGAAGCTCCCAGTCTGATAAACACCTCAGTATTTTCCAACGTGTGCCCTTTTTTGGGAGATAAGTAACAGACAACGCTAAATACTATTTTTAATTTCCCTTACATTTGGGTAGCTTGAAGTATTACTTTAATGTTTCCTTTTGAAACTCTGTATAACATTTGACCCTTCGGGAAGTCATAAATAAATCATTCCAAAAGGAGTTATGCTTTCCACAGCAGCAGAAATGCAATGCAAGATGCTCTACACTATCTTTTGTCACTTAAAAGCTCTCAAATAGCCATTCCATTTTAATCTCTTACCTGAACAGCTATCATCCTTGTATGAGGATTGTTTTTCATTACAGGTATATCTCTGCTTTCTTTTTCCGTCTTAATCACCTGTATACCACATTCAGCTTCATTTGTGTTATTTGCAACAGCAAAATTGTTGTCATAAAATGTGTTATCCGAGTTCACCAACAGGCACTGAGGGTCTTTGTATGTTTGTATTTCAGTTGGTAAAAAACTGCTGCAGACACATTTTCTGTCTGAAATTGCTGATTCATCATTATCCTGATGAGCTACGCGATCAGCATAAATATAACTAGGTTGCTCGGCAACATTTGAAATGAGAGGCATTTGAGAAGACATTGGCGATATTCTTTCACATTGATAACCCCAGGAAGTCTGAGGCAAAAATATATTCAGATTTTCAGAATCAAAGCATTCTAGTAAAACTTCTGAAAAAGATGACCTATTTTCTACGGTGGCAATATTATGACTAAGCATTGATTGACATGAAGTAGGTAAAGAACAGGGCAAATATTGTGGAGTCTCATAGCCTGCTACTGTTACGTCAGTAGGTGTTGGTATATGAGGTTGTTTAGGATAAGACAGTGGTTTGAATTCCTTAGCAGCTGGATTTAATCGTATCTTTTTCTGGAAATACTTTTCTTGCACATCACGGACAATATAATTTTCTTCTTCATTATCTTCAGTCTCATTTCTGTTTGTATTTTCTTTAATAAGAACTTCATGCTTTGTTAAGCTAATAATATCATCCACCATAACGAAACGACGGGATTTTAGAAGAAAAGATTTCAGACCACCTTCATCTTCTACAATCTTTCGAGCTACTTCAGGGAAATGTTCATATTCCCCAACTAGCAATTTATTATTAATTTCCATAGGCCCATGTTCTTCCAATATTTGAGAGAAATAGCTTAAAAAAAAAAAGTTGTAATTGTTAATCAAAGCTTTCTCATACAATTCTAAAATCACGTTTCACATGTTGTATTTACACAATACTTTAAAAAAGCAAAGAGCCTTTTGAAGTACTGAAGAATGATTATTTGGAAGATGGTGCTCTAGATAAAAATCTTCTGTAATACTCTTGCTTGTCCACATCTTACTCAAAAACCTACAACTATTTGAAAATATAGTACACATCTTTATGTACAGACCTACATATAACAGACCATAAGGACTCAAATTCTGGCCTTAAAACAATATGTTATTAAATAGGACGTTGCATGTAACATTTTTGTCTCCAAAAACCCAATGTTATTCATGTAAGGCATTATTGCAGAAAATGTACATACCACAGTTAACTGAGAATTGAAAGGAACAAAGAAGAAATTGACAGTCTAGGCAAAATCTGTTAGTTGCCAGTAGACAACAGATGCATATCAAATATGCTGTTAATAAACTGTATTGAGACATCTTCTCTTTATTGTTATATGCCCTAATTTTGATGTTTAGGAACGACTACTATGAGTACCAATAAAATGAACAGATAAATTCCATCTTCAGATGTCAGAAATGCCATCCTGCTCACTGTTTCAGAGCAAAGCTGCAGTTTGTCATTTGACAGTTTTCCTTTATTAGTCACAAGCACGTTCTTAAGTTCAAGGCCTCATTTTTCCTCCACTGGTCCAAAATTATGGAGTTTTCCTAGTGTTCATAATCGTCAATTACTTCTATACTAGGGAAATAAAGTATCTTTGATTCAACTACTTCTGTCACTTCTTTCTGGAAATATTGTAACATTAATTCTCTAATGCAAAGGTACAGAATTTATGTGCATTTACGCTAAAACAGTAAAACCTTTAAACTGCTAGGCACAGAAATGTATACGTACTCATATAAACTCTCACAGGTTTGATCTGGATTATCATCCAAAAGTCTTTGATAGCTGTTACTATTTGAAATGTCATATACAGCTTCAAATTCCTCTTGTTGCCCTCGAAGATATTCTGGGATTATACATGGTTCATAAAAATATGTAAAATCTCTACAGCATTTAAAAAAAAAAAAAAAGAAAGAGAATGCATACGAACAGTAATTCTTGTCTCTGAAAATAACTGTATTTTTCACACATACCGAGAACAGTATTACTATATGGTAGCTACATAGGTGCTAAGAAATACCCCAATAGCAAACTTTTTCCTGTAAGGAGAATAAACACTATCCCCCAAACACTTAACTGCTAAACTTCTTAAATTGAGAATAATTGACCTGCTACCTAGTAACTAATAAGTCTTAGCTCTTCCCTAGCAGCTTTCACATCTATAAGAAAGAGCAAAACCAGGCTCAGTACACCCAAGTTTGACTCCTGATTACCACACAAATTCTGAACAACGTCCTACATCACAACCTGTTTGACACAGTGTAGATGGCAAAGTTCTTTTGCGACTGATGGTATGTATACAGATTTATCAGCCAATTTCTTTCTACAGTAAAATGGAACAGGAAGAAGATAAGATGTTACCTTTTGGCCCAGAAGACTTAATGGGCTGCAACCTGCTCATCATTTAGTTCTCTCTTACTTCGTTAAGATCTTTAAAATTCTAATACCCATTCTACCTGTCCTGGAAGCAGAGAGGTAATGGCTCTATGGAAGCTCATATCAAGGTTATCTCAAAAAACACAGATACGAACCCTGACTTTCTAAGGTGTTTCTAAGTTTGTCTTCTCTGGTACCTGCAAAGTACTTTGGAGTTTGGGCAATAAAAGCAAGGGTGCATGATGATACTTACAGTGTATTTTCTTCTATAAATATCTTTTCTTCCTCTCGTGGTGCTGTACTAACTCCACTGGATAATACTAAAATAGACTAATTAAAAACAGATTATTATTTTTTTTTATCTTGGAAAATGATCCAATGTGAAGAGTATAAGTAACTTATTTACACTGAACCTTGTTCTGTAACTTTATTGTGCTCAGACGCCAGACTATGAACTGCAAAACTCGCAAGTGCAATTACCAGTATTAAGCCACATTGACAAACTTCTTAACTTTAAATTATTAGTTTTTTCTTCAGAACTTATTTTGGAACAAGAAATTGGGATATTCCAACAGCCCAACCTTTTTTTTTAAATAACAGATTTCATCTAAATCCTAGATCTAGATATGCCTGATTTTTCACTGAGTTCAGGAAAAAAACCACATAGCTTCCTTTTTGTGAAGACTTTTGTCTAACTTCTTTCCATTGCACTGCATATCAGTTGAATTTCTAGGAATCTCTTCCTTTACATTTAGGAGCCTTCAAGCTTTAAAAACTTTACTACAAGCAAGTCTGAGTGATCCCTAGTTCCACATTGTTTTAATATTACACCTCCTATTCTTATGTTCACCAATTAAACATTTTAATTATCTTTTAATTTTTATTATCGAATAACTTTAGAAATACAGAGACTTGTATAAATGGGTCCAAGTCAGAAAAAGAAAAATCTGGCTGATGAAAACAGCAAAAATCTTAATTTTTGTCATGAAATTCAAGTAAAATTATAAAAAGTTGGGGCCATGGAGGAAATCAATATGATTGTATCTGAGACATTCAATAAAGCAAGATCCTAGGAAAGCAGGACAAAAGACAGTATAAGTTTCAGCTAGAATATTATTTCTAGCAAAATCTATAAAATACTGAACTAATAACATTTTTTCTCAGCATTAAATGAAACACTTGCATCTTCAGTCACTGATATGCCCATAAAAATTATCAGAAAAGACAGTTAAAAACAAAATTTCAGATATATTTCATGAAGTGTAAGGACAC
>VXAL01008353.1:104552-124592 GCA_013399475.1 Chauna torquata | reverse complement strand
AATTTTATATATTAATTTATATTTTACATTATTTTTAAAATAAATTTGCTTTAGCGTTATAAATTTGACAGTACATGGTTTTAAGTCTGGTTTAAACAACAAAGTAACCCTTAACACCTCTGCTAGATTTCAGAAAGAAAAATATTTTTTACCTGCCAACAATAGTAGCTTCAAGCAATTGCCTGTACAAATTTATTTACCTGTGTATGCTACATGCCAGCCCTGATGCAGAGACAGAACTCCCCCAGGCATCAGTTCCCAGAGCAAAAGCACATTTCTGAACATCCAAGTGTACACCTAGTAGCAAACCTTTGCTCTGACCCTGCCACTGGTTCTTTGTAGAACAACAGTGAAAAGATTACTTGCTCGTAGCAGACTTCACCTTTCATTATTCTTCAAGACACATTTAGAGAATGCCACTTTCAGAGCTTAACTGACAGTACCTAGCTTCAAAAGAGGTAGATCTGGAAAGAATTTTTAAAAAGGCACCACATATTATATTTACAATAATTAATCACTACACAGACACACTTCCAAGCATACCAACAGCTTCACTGAACTGTGCAGTATGAACTCAGGCATGACTTACACCTGTAGAAGTATGCATTAAAACCTTCTGATCTTACAAGCATGCATATGTACAAGTGCTCCTCTCACTTCTATTATTCTCCAATTTACAAGCAGATTTATTCGTATTTAAAGGTAGCTATACTGGCTAAAAATAAAAAGCCCACTTTGTGATCTAGCTTTCCCCTGAAATTGGCCTCTTGACCTCTCAAGCATCTTGAGAGATTAAATTATGTTTTCTGGAAGGTTTCCTCACAAAATTTTCCCAATTAAGAAAAAAAAAAATGCAGAGTAATAGACAGCTTGTCTCCAAAGATATACAAGACTTCAGTTTTCATTGAATCACAGAAGGGTTTGGGTTGGAAGGGACCTTAAACATCATCTGGTTCCAACCCCTGCATGTGCAGGGACACCTCCCACTAGACCAGGTTGCCCAAAGCCCCATCCAACCTGGCCTTGAACATTCCCAGGGATGGGGCATCCACAGCTTCTCTGGGCAACCTGTTCTAGTGCCTCACCACCCTCAGAGTGAAAAATTTATCCATATATCTAACCTAAATCTACCCTCTTTTAGTTTAGAGCCACTGCCCCTTATCTTGTCACTATGGTTCTGGCAAAGAGTCTTTCTGCATTTTTCTTATAAGCACTCTTTATATATTGAAAGGCCATAAAAAAGATCTCCCCAGAGCCTTCTCTTCTCCACACTGAACAACCCCAACTCACTCAACCTTTCTTCATAGGAGACATGCTCCGGCCCTCTGATCATCCTCATGGCCCTCCTCTGGACTCGCTCCAGCAGGTCTATGTCCTTCTTGCGCTGGGGAGCCTTGACCTGGATGCAGCATTCTAGGTGGGGTGTCACGAGAGCAGACTAGAGGGGGAGATTCATCTCCCTCAACCTCCTGGACATGCTTCTTTTTATACAGTCCAGGACAGAATTGGCTTTCTGGGCTGCAAGAGCACATTGTGGGCTCATATCCAATTTTTATCATTTATATTATTAATATTTAATTTTTTTAAATTTATTTTATGATGGAATTAGCTCAATAAAAATGGTCACCAACATACAAATTTTTGCAGAATAGAGTTAAGTTGCTTAATGTTGACATATTCCTGCATCAAGTGTCCCAACTTCTACCCCCACTACTTGGGGGTGCGTCACACCAAAGGNTGCTCCGGCCCTCTGATCATCCTCATGGCCCTCCTCTGGACTCGCTCCAGCAGGTCTATGTCCTTCTTGCGCTGGGGAGCCTTGACCTGGATGCAGCATTCTAGGTGGGGTGTCACGAGAGCAGACTAGAGGGGGAGATTCATCTCCCTCAACCTCCTGGACATGCTTCTTTTTATACAGTCCAGGACAGAATTGGCTTTCTGGGCTGCAAGAGCACATTGTGGGCTCATATCCAATTTTTATCATTTATATTATTAATATTTAATTTTTTTAAATTTATTTTATGATGGAATTAGCTCAATAAAAATGGTCACCAACATACAAATTTTTGCAGAATAGAGTTAAGTTGCTTAATGTTGACATATTCCTGCATCAAGTGTCCCAACTTCTACCCCCACTACTTGGGGGTGCGTCACACCAAAGGCATTTTTGGTTCTTGGAAGTTTTAAGGGCACTAGGTCACTCAAACCATATACATGTAACTGAACGACTTGCAATGGAGCAAGGATCAGAACTAAAGACAAGCCATAGGAAAGGAGATAATCTAGACTTAAACAAACAACAAAGTGATCTGAACACGATTTTAGAAAACCACCCAGAAACAAAAATAGTAATCTATGCTGCTAATGGAAGGGACCACTCTCAAATAAAATGGTTAAGGAGGAAAAAAAAAAAAAAAAAATCAGAACCTGAGAACTTTTTATAGAGAAAATGTCAGGATACGAACCAGCAATGTACCATTGCAGCAAAGAAGGCCAACAGTATCCTTCGCTGCATTAGCCCAAGTATTATGAGCAGGTCGAGGGACTCGATCCTTCCCCTCTACTCAGCACTGGTGAGGCCACACTTGGAATGCTGGGTCCCGTTCTGGGCTCCTCAGTACAAGAAAGCCATGGACATACTAGAGAGAGTCCAACAAAGGGCCACAAAGATGATGAAGGGACTGGAGTGCCTCTCCTCTGAGGAAAGGCTGAGAGAGCTGGGACTGCTCAGCCTGGAGAAGAGAAGGCTCAGGGGGATCTCATCAATGTCTATAAATATCAGAATGGAGGCTGTTAAGAAGATGGAGCCAGGCTCTTTTCAGTGGTGCCCAGTGCCAGGACAAGAGGCAGTGGGCACAAACTGGAACACAGAAGGCTCCATCTGAACATCAGGAAGCACTGCTTTGCTGTGAGGGTGATGGAGCACTGGAACAGATTGCACTAAAAAGCTGTCTTCGGCAACTGGCTCTAGGTGTCCCTGATGAGCAGGGAGCTGGACCAGATGATCTCCAGAAGTCCTTTCCATCTCAGCCATTCTGTAATTCTGTGATATATCACTAAACAGGCAGCAGGGCTCTGGAGTATGGTTAAGTATGGGATGAAAATGTGCCCTGAAGGGATCTAATATGAAATTGCACAAGAAGATTAACGTGAACTCCATTTTAAAGTTAATAATACAGAAAAAAAAAAACCAAAACCACCCATTATTGTTCATTGTTTGCTCTCTAACTAGCACTAATAAAAATGCTGTGAGAGTTCATACCTCTGAAATAGGGAACCCTGCAGATCAACCTAATAGAAACACAAAAACTGAAGCATTAACCAACAATTTACTTGTGTGTTGAAGTTTTTTTTTTTTAACCAATCCTCTGAAATATACTTCTAAAGTTACTGCAGTTTTTCCAGATTGGATATCATTCTTTCTTTATCTGAGATGCAGTTCTTAATTTTTTTCTTTAGCAGTGTCCTATCTTCTAGGATATAAAAACTTTTCTGAAAATCACTTTTAAATAAATAACTTGGAATATAAGCCTTTGCCTCTCAGACTGCTTCTTCATGAACCGAGGAAGCAAGAATAAAGTTCTTTAAACAACCATGCAGTACCAACTTCCAGTTACTTAGAAATTAAAACCAAAACTGAAATAAAAAGCAATCTTAAGCATAAATTCAAGTTCCTATGGGGAGATTATGCAAGTTTTCAAGGGTGGAGGGGGGTTATGTTCGATATTAGTAATCTGCTATCATTTGATTTAGGACATCCAGAAAACTAACTATGGTATCTCATGATATCTTAGAACAATAATCTGTACTTCCACATACCAGTGTGATCACGGTATTGAGATAGTTCATTTCCCATCTGGTTTTCTTCTATTTTCTGTTTAGAAGAATTCAGTGCATCTTCCCGTGCGCATTTTCTTCGTATTTTTTTTTCTTGTTTCATTTTTAACTTCCTAAAACTGATAAAAACAATTAAACAATGAATCTAATGGTAGTTGAGATACATGTGCCTAACTTCTTTGGCAAATTAACTTTTTTCCATGTCTTACAATAGCTATACGCTTCCATTCTACTGTAAAATATTATTTTGAAAAGTACAAATATAATAAAGCTATTTTTTACTTAAAAGTTATTAAGAGACCATAACATTTCATAAAAGTCTCATAAAAATCAGGTATATAATGGTAGGAATATCCTGAAGATTTCTAAAAATAATTTTTAATCCTAATTCAGACATGAGAGTAAGTACCTGAAACACTGTCTTTTTCTTCCTTAATTTATAACTCAACATTTTGCACCAAACACTAACATTTGGATTTCTCTGACTTTTTAAAATCAATTTAGTTCATCCTCTTGGCATATCATTATTTATAATTTTACTTGAGCAAAAAGCCTAAATCCACTTATGTCAAAGGTATATGCACTAACCTACTCAAGTAGTATTATTATATGCAGTTTTTATTTACACTTTCTAAGCATTCATATAAAGTTTGCTAGATGGTAAGTGCTGTGGAACAGTGGTGTTGAACTTCAGCCATACAGCGATTCCTCTCCCACACAGCTAAAATCTCGCTGAGTTCTTCCCTCTAACAATGCAGGAATAGAACAATGCTTGCAACTTCAGGTGGAAAATAGAGGTGGTATTCTAATCTAGATGCACTCAACTTGAAACTCTGTATTTTGAATTAGGACACTCAATCCGTTAAGAAGAATAACAGACACCCATTCTTTTAGCATTCCAATTGTTTAGTATCTTAGCACAAATGTGGCACATATATGGAGAGCAGAAGTAAAGAGAGAGTCCCTAAGTTTTACACATAGCCTCTGGATCACACTTTTCCCAAACAACATGTTACTTCACCACCCACAAATTTCACAATGAAATTAGGTTTCAGGTATACGGACTTAAAGACAACTATAGCCATTTATATTCAAAAGCTATTGGTTCAAATTGCCGGGAAGTCAATGGTGCAACGGACAATGTATCCCTCAATACAGAGGTGCTGCAAATCAGTTTTGCATCAACTCACATCCCATATATTTGAAAAGAGTCTCCTGTGATCAAAATAAAAATGTTGGTTTTAAAGAACTAAGACCACTAGAAAGCTACCAATAATTTATTCAGGAATACCAGTCAATGCCCTTCTGTGCTCATATTGTAAAAAGAATGTACAAAGATACAAGTTTATAAGTTAATTTAAATAATTTTATGACGTGGTCATAAAGTACTTTTACCCAACTTTTTAGTTGATTTACTTTTCTAGCAAAAAAATATTTTATTTCTGCTCATTCAAATACATCTTTTCAGAGGCAAAGGACAAGAATAGCTTTCCAAAGTATTTGTGGTGTTTTAGCAATTCTTAAAAAGGCATGAAATTCTTGAAATTTAATCTAGAGAAAACTTTTTTTTTTCCCTCAAATTGATTCAACTTATTTTTAAATGGTAGCGAGCTTACCTTGAACATTTCTGTTTAATATTGGCTCTTGGCGGTTCCTTGGTTTTTGGGATTTTTTGTTCAAACTACCAAAATAAGTGACATCATATTAATTAAATTTGGGTTACAATGCAATATTAATGTTCTCGAAACCCAACAGCATTTGATGCTTTGGAAAGCAATAAAAGTAATATTACAAAAGAGATTATGCAGCATTGCAAGCTACATATGCCTCATGAATGTCTACCTAAAAATATCTTCTACTACTTCAACTTAGTAAACAGCAATACATTTTTATCTGCAAAAAAGACAGGTGGAAAGTCAGGACACAAAATCAGGAAGAACTGGATGCTGTTTTGTTGTACTAGTGGGCAGGAAGCAAATTTGACAAACTTTTTTCTTGCTTCTGACAGATCAATACTGCTCAAGGAAGAATTATCCATCTTCCTGTGCCACTGTAGAGGGTAAGCAAGCTGTCCCAACAGAAGTGTATCATTTAGTAAGATTAGCTCTGAGTTAAACTAACAGAGTTCCTTCCATGTCACACAAGCTAAATACAAAACAAAGCTCCAGTTCCATCAATGATAGTTCTAACTAAAATGATAAGGTAACGCCTATTCCATCGGGTTAAGAAGAAAACAGGTAATTTAAGTTCCTAAATAATGCTCAGATTCTGCAGTGAAGATAACATTACTTACGAGTTTGCATATTACTTCTGAGTTACATTATCATCTTCACTTTATCTCCTTTACCAAAGTAAATATTTTAAAGATGATTTTCATATTTTATATGAACATTTACTTACTTCGCATTTTACCAAACCAGAAGAACTGAAAATAACTATTTTTGAAATAAGGCCTGTACAATCAGGAGTGAAACATAATTCTTGAAGAAAATCCTGTAGGAGAAAATGGTACATACAAAGAAGACATTTAAATTCATACATATTCTATGTTCTTATGCCGATTACAGTTTCTTTATTTGAGGTTACTAAGGTAATTAAAGCTAGCATGGGCCTTAACTCTTACTGGATGAGGAAAGCAAATCACAGCTGATTTGGCAACGACTACAAATCCAAAGGGTCCGAGACCTGTGGCATATACCTGTTATTCTCAAAGCTATAGTAAAGCCTTTCTTCCTCCAGCTTCAGGTTCAAGAGTCGACTTTAAGAATATTACTTTGAGCTCATACCCTCCCTGGATTTCCCTTCATTTTATACTGACTGCCAATATCATATTTCATAAAATTCCTTTAGATATACTCAATGTCAAACTGTTTTTTCAACAGCAAGACTGTAGAAGGAATAAACTTCTATATGGGAGGACATAAATGATGCAAGAGAAACCAGCTAAGCATACACAGTCCTTTCTTCTGCAGACAAAAGCAAGCTTTACCCACACTTGCATATCAGACAGTTTAGCACGTGACTCCTCTTTTCTGTCTCTCTTCTTGCCATTGTCACATGAGTGGAACATGTGGCTGTAGCACTTCACTTATCACAGACCAAAGGAATACTATAATATTGACTGAAAAAAGAAGAAATAAAATGCTTCTAGACATAGCTCTTACCTTATCATTTTTATCACTGTAGTTTGTAGTTTTCAACTTTTTCCAACAGCTGATATGAAACTCCACTCTACATTGCTGACAGCAAGTAATACGTATAAAACCCTAACATTGGAAAATAATAAGAATTTAACATCTTTAAAAACAAGAGAAAACAGTGCACAGCTTAACAGAAGATAGGATAAGATGGTGTGTTCTAGATAGCTCTCTAATATAAATGGGTACAGAAGACATGAAAACAGGAAGTTTAATTTCCCAAACCCTTTTAAAACTAAAATTTACCTTAAAGTCAGGATCTGTAAAAAATATTTGGATTTTGGAGTGGCCATGGCATTGCTGATAGCGACAAATTGCATCTGGTTCTGGAGGGAACTTGCACTCCTCGATACAATTCTTTAAGATCAACTGAGAAACACAAAATGATATCAGATAGATTGCACAGAAACCAGGAGAAGATTAAGTATCTACTTCTAGGGAACTTTGCAGTGAAACAGACATCATTTTTTGAACAGCACACAACTAATACCAAAAGAACAGCTCTTCTCTAGTGAAAGCTGTCTTTTAGGCCAAAATACTCAAAAGTTCATTTGAATTGCTATCAAATAAGTATCCACAACTTCCTTGTGTGCAGGTTTATACATGCTTAACAATTCCAATTGCATGAGAATATAGTGAGTTTTCTATTACCAAAAATGATGAGCCAGACTACCCCAATTGCTCACATAACATGATGAAAATGAAGTGTCTGCTCATCACTTCTGCCATTTCCCAGCGCCTTTAGGATATGGGTTATAGTATCAACACATTCCCAGGGACACCTCAGACCTGGCTCTGCACTGAAGCTAGTGAGGTCTCCTTGAACAGTGTCTAAGGAAAAGACACTACAATGGCTTTATGTAAAGTGCGTTCAAGTCCCATGGGGTTGGCATTGAACCCAAATTAATAAACATAATTAGAAACAAACCGACTCCCAGTCACAGCCTTTCAGAAATTTGCATTAAACTCTCCAGCAGTCCCAGACCACAGCTGTATAGGCCATCTTACTACTGTACCAGCTTGGGGGTCTATGAGAAATCATTATGCCAGTCACTGTTAGGGAACAACAGTACTGCTGCTTCTACCAGAAACGAAACAGTAACCTGTTTCATTTCATATATTGTGTACAATATAGCCACTTGCATACAATGAATAATCTAGCATGCTCTGCTATGTCAAAGTGCCTCTCTGCTGAGGAGCTGGTGTGTCCTGCCTTTCATGGCATGGTTTACCTTGAAACAATAACAATAGTAATAATAATAAAAACAATTTAAAAAGCTCTTCCATACAAAAGAATAATTTGCAATTTCAGAACCACGAGTTGGATTTTTCAACTCAAACAAGGAATTTTACCATACAACTCCCACTAAAATCATCTACCAAGAACTACACAAAGTCTCCTATTTGGTTTTAAATATAGCATCACTTCTACAATTTTCAACTTCACGTTTTTGCTAATTCAAATTCCTAATGTGTTCTCTCTAGCATTACATTGCATATAGTATTTACATCTGCTTAAAGCTGGATAACATGCAACTCCCATTATGAATAACTTGGAGCAGGTTAGAACCACGTTATTACATAAAAATACCCAAGCATAGACTCTTATACAGAGACCTGCCCTTGTGCTGTAAATGGCACGCTTTCCAAGAGAATAATCTTGTCATCACCAAAAGAGCTCTTCTTTACAAAGACCAGGCTTTGTGGCTGACAATGCTCTAGAAAACAAGTACTTGCACCGGCTGCTCCATGCTGAACTCTTCCTCACTTCTGTCCGCCACCCTCCTTGGCCTTGATAATGTGGGGCGAGGAACAAAGTGAGGATGATATCCTACGAATCACACTACAGAGCTTTGTGAAATATACCAATTTTTTTTCTTTTTTTCTTGGAAAGGCCATTTGACAGAATAGGATTTTTATTTTTGTGTTTAAACATACCTGTAAATTCTCTTTTCGTGTTTCTTCAATGACCTGAGATGTTGTGGGCCAAGATAATACTCCAGGTACAATCTTATGACTAACCATTGTTTGCGACTTCATAAACTGATCAAGCGCATCTGAAAATCTGAAGTTTAAAATAGGTACAACATGTTCACATCATATATCAATGACTTCTACATGGCACACAGTTCTTTCATGATTCATTTTATGATCCAAGAGAAAACAAACAGTAACAATAAGAGTATGTGGAATGAAAGAGCATTAAACTATCTGGCAAAGGCTTATTCAGTGTAAAAGACTCAAGGCCTGTGGAAGTGGCTGGATAAGGGGCCCAGAGTCCAGGCATGGATATTAGGCAGACTGAGATCCCTTGATATTCAAGGGATACACGAACATGGGTGTGCCTGTCAATCTGGAGAGTGAGGGCACGCACATTTTCACTAGCGACCTTCAATCCCAATCAGCCAGGGAGGAGGCAGCGGATGCTGCTATCCGTACTTACGTTTTATGTGAGTTCAGATAGTGCTACATAGGTGTTGCATGGGTAGCCTGTGTGGCCAGCTGTGTTAACGTGCATATGCGCACCTCTTTTGGACACACACAGCCTAAAACTAAGCCTCACCAGCCAAAACTGCAAAGGGAAGTGACAGCCACAGCCATGGAACTGGGACACAGACACCTCCTGGGTCTTAGAACAGACCTGGCCACACTGCAGCAGCAGGAAGGAGGAATCCCCTCGCAGAGTCCAACACTCCCTGACCAGGTCCTTTCAGTTATTCCACAAGACTAGGGTTTAATGTTTAATATCAAACTCACTTATTTGAAAAATTTGGCATTGTATTGGGTTTACATGGCAAGGGTTGGGGTTTGGGCTGGCAGGGGGAAGAGCGTGCTGGGGCATCCAAGGTGAACCCCCTATAGACATTATGTGGGATTTTGATTTAGTAGAGTGATACAGCAGCATACCGAAATCACAACACAAGCATAATATTGCAATTGCAATATAAAGTTGAATCACATTACAAACATGATTCCCATTACCAGTCTTCTCTGTGCTCACTCTCACAACGCTGGGTGTTCTCAGCTTCCAGGAAGGAATACATGAGCTGAAGCCAGCTCAAGACCATTGCTCTCTTCAAAGCTGATTAGCTGTCCAGTTTTTACACATTATGTCGAGCTAAGCCACATATACACTCCCTCCTCCCATGCTATTTATCTCAGGGAACTTGATGACTCGCTGGTGCAGCTGTCTTATCTGAAACCAAGGTTACTCTCCAGCCTCCCTGGTGTTGAGATAAGTTCAGCTTTCTTTACAATGCATTCTTCCCCAAGCTCGTCATTTTCTGCCCTTTGCCCATGAGCTCTCCTCCACTGTGGGGGAGTGCTGGTCAGTCACATCCCTATATCCTGGAGCCCACTGGATTCAGCGGCTTCCATTACATTTTTAACAGTAACAAATTTAAAGTTGCAATAAACCACTCTGATGTTTGAATCTGTTGATTAACAAAGAATAATTACAGAAAAAACAAAAAAAGACTTTCTCAAATGAAAATAGGTTTTTTTTTTTTAATCCATATTGAAACTTTATATTACACAAACCTGTTCTGTCTGAGGTATACTTTTCCAATTCCATAGTATGCAAGACAATCAAATCTTTCTTCCTGGTACTGTTCAATTATTTTGTTAAACTGGTCTTCAGCCTTTGCCAATGCCTTGAAAATAAATTTAAGACAAAAATGTGACATTCAGCCAGAAGCTTTTCAGTTTTTCCTCTCTTCTTCCCTGCAGTAGTGTGGGTCAGTATGCCCTATTGTTTAATCAGTCCTACCAAGAGTAAGCAGTATTAAGCAACCTTATGTGCACACACAAAGGGCTCTAAAAAATAATGAGATGAGCTGATTGAGTTTATCACGCTAGAAATGCCCAGACATTTTAAAATTCATTGAAAGACACTGAATATTTGTAAACAATACCAGAGGAGAGGAGAAAGGTGTACCCTTCTGTTTTGGTGTTTTCTGGAAGCAAAAGTATTCTTTTTTTCCCCCTGAATAGTGCATAACCATGTTACAATAAAGATGAAGAAAAATAATTGACTATAACTTCACTAATACTTAAGAATCTCATCTGAAACCTTAAAAAGTAATTTTCTTATTTGGTAACTTAATTTGTCCAAAACTATTAAAGACCTAGTCCCAGATTAAAAAAACTATGATTTTCTAAACCGTGACAAAAGCTTCCCTTCCCAACTCATTTAATGTCTGTTAAGAGGAGACAAAAATGGATGACCAACTGCCTGAACTAGAACTTTGAATAAAAGCAATATAGCGTCTTAATGTCATACCTCAGGCTGTCCTATTCCAAGAAGAGCAGTGGCATGTCCATAGATGATTACAACATAATTAATAATACGAAGATTCAGTTGCTGCAAATAGAGTCAAATTATAGTAGTAGCACAAAAACGTTTGGCTGGTAGCAAGAACATTACTGTCTATTGTGAACTGAAGATCTACAACAGACATAGGAAACTATCATAGTTTCTACCCAGATTAATGTAACAATTAGCATAAAAAGCGAAGATTAACTACTCCTTTACTGCCAGTCATTTGGTGCACTGATATATTTCAAAGTGATACATCCTGAAACATCTGCTTTTAGAAATTCTACAACTACTGGCTTTAGTATGTTGACTTCACGTAGTACAGTGTATCTTTGCTAGATTTCATGTTCAGAATTGAGCCATTCTTTTTTTTTTTAAATAAAAAAACTCCTCTCAAACTTTTACTTCCTAACAAACTAGGTCATAATTCTGGATGGATTGGTGCATTACTTGCTAGGTAATGTAGTTCACGCAGACTTGTTCTTGGCACTGCAATAGCCCTCACTAAAATGAGAGCTTCAAGTACAGAGATGCATGTGCACACAGACGTTCACACAAAACTTAATACTACAGTACAGTATTTTTAAGAAATTTAGGATGACAATTAGGTCAGTGGCAGAATGGCTAGATACATGCAGATGAAAATTCTCAATACTTGCATCAAGGAGTTATCTGACCATAAGAATACAAATGCTTTTTACCCTACAATATTATCAATAAAGGTTAAGCTAACAATGGACAGTAGTTTCATATAAAATGTTTTGGTAAATATTTTAAAAATTGCATCTAGAAATGCATATGCTGAACATTAAAAAGATACATCATATAATCCCACAGTTATCCTGCTTATCCTGCTCTCCATTTTTCTCATTTTTAAGCTCCTTAGCATACATATCAGTACAACACCTCGCACTGTAGTCAACACCACAGGCAACAATTCAATAATAATGATTATTTTGGTGGAGGGAAAGAATGACACAGTATTGAAAGCATAAAGCTCAATTACCCTAATAACTAAGTTATTCTTCTCAATTTACCTTTAATTCTGAAGGATTTAGAATGCTTAACAATTGTGAAAAGGCTTGTTCAGCGCTGCGACACCGCTGGTCCATCAAGGCTGTATAACCATCATGAACAAGGGATTTAACCTCTTCTAGCAACATAGCTGAATCCACCTAAAACATTTAGGAAAATGGTAACTCAAAATGAAAACAGCCTTTTTTATTCGTTCTTTTTTTTCTTTCTTTTTTTTTTTTAAAGGAAGCGAGCTATTTCATAAAATACTTATCCAATAGACAACTGTCAAAATTTTGTACTTCCTACAGTTTTATCATAATTCCACTTTTAAAAGCTGCAGGTCAGGTATTTTTTTTTTTCTAAATTAGTTTTAAATTCAACTTCTAAAAACTTAAGATTATTACGGACCTACTGCTCCTGATCTCTTAAAAATCTAGGTTTTTTTTCTAAGCCTAGATCCGTTGCTCTTCAGAAAGTTCCAAGTTTAGTTCAAGCACAATCTTAATACCTCTTACATACAAAAAGCAGACATGTTTTACCCCAGTTGTAAACTCCATCTTGAGTACAAACATTTTTTTAAAAACTGAGAATTATTTCATTCTGCCTACACTTTTTCTCTATCTAGGTTAAAAGTTAATGCTAGAAGGTTTCAGAATGCATTATGTTATTAGCCTTTCACTATAGCTCCCTCCTTGGCAGTTTCCAGCAGTAAGACTGTAAATCAATACAAGCAGTTGCAGAATTAAGAACTTCTATTCCCTTGATCTGCTGAAACACTAAAAATAACGTTAGCTTTGGGAAGCAGACCATTGTGCTAGTGTAGAAGTACTCTGGCTAAGAAGATCCTCTGTCACCTACTCTGGTAATCACAAGCAAAAAGAAACAAGAACAAAAAAGGCCCACCTGCGTATTTTAAGCTAACACTTCAATTCAGTATGAATTCTGCCTTACAAGCTTCTCATTAACTGCATTTTTTTCCCCCTTCTCTCCATATATTAAGATTTGAGCTTATTTTTTTTTTCACTGGGATTCTGAATACAGGCTTGTGGGCAGGGAGAAATGAAAGAATGGTGAGATTTTGGAAGAATGGAACATACTAACTTCTGGGGTGCCTGATTTGTAAACATTACGATAATGTTGTAGTTAATTGCATTCCTGTGAACTGAACTCACATTTTGACATAGTAAAATTAATGTATGTCTAGAACTTACTTTCTGGATCATCTATGAACTCCAATGATATTTTGTTTTCATTCTGTCACTTGGCCAAAAAGGACAAACATAAGAAAATACCCATGATCTAATGAAAGTTGTAAACAAAAGTGGCAGGGACAGTAGAAACCACCAGCAGGTACAGAAAAAAAAAAAAAATTTTAAAAAATGCAGAAATGAGTTAATGAAAACATGATTAAGACTTATTTTTTTAATTTCCTAGAACTATTGACATGAGGTAGTGCTGTCAGAGCATGTAGTTATAGAACAGAACAAATTATATTAATTTACTGTTAAGCTAATAATGTATACAACATGACATATGAAGCTGATTAAGCCAACTAAAAACATCATTTTTGATACTAGTGCTGCCTTAACCTTCAAAAAATAGGTATTTTTAAGGGAGTAAGGGGGTCTTAGTGCAGTCAGTACCTGCACCTTCTCCTGAATCCAGTTTTCTCTTATGAGGTAATTAATCAGCAAATTACTAATTACGTATGTCTCCATGAATTCATTCAACAGCTTTGGGACGCTCGTTACTTGTTGCTGATAAGACCCGAGAAGTAGCATTCTCCATTTGTGAATTTTATTGAGTTTTAAACAGCTGTTCAACAAAATGTTCATTTCCAAATATATGCATCAAACACTGGAAAACGTATTTAGTTTAGTAGGGAAGGCACTACAAATCCCTGAACGACTCCCAGTGATTTTTACAGTTTCTCTTACAAATTAAGATACAAGGGAGCCACTTTACTAACTTGTGTTTCTAGCTAAGTTATTTTATGAGTACACCAGAAATTAGTGTAACAAAACTGTGTGAGGTCTTACAGGAGGGGAAGGTGATTTCATTGTACAAAAGCACCAAGTTGATTTCACTCATCTGTGCTCACACACTCACTCAACACACCAAGAAATAAGCATTCAAATGGTCTAGAGAGAATGAGCCGGGTGTGACATGGGGTGCTCTTAAATCCACTCCGTCTCTGGGGTTCATCCTGACTGGCAATGATGCATTGACTTTGGTCTTGTCTTTCACACTTTGTAGGAGCAGGTACCGTTTTGGATCTTTTACCTTTTTACTTTGTCTCGCTACTCAAAAGTCTTTCACAAAATTCCTTAATTTCTCTTTTCTAGTTATCCTTATCGGAGTATTCCATGGCTGCAGACCTGCTCTCCATCTTCACGACAGTTTTTGTCTCCTCTTCAGTTGAATGAAATCACAAATAGGGTGGTCTGTAGCAATTAATGTTAACTTCCCTTTTAACATGGCTGTCATTTCCTCTGGCGTTCATGCATGCACATCTATCTACATTCATATTTCATTCAAACTAAACTTAATGTTTCTATAACAAATCTCTGCAACGAAACAATCTCTGAATAAGATCAGTTCCTTTCATCCAGTTAGATGGAAAAAGTTCAATCTAAGACCAACTAAGAACCCAAATAAACTGTGCAGTATTGTGCAAAGTACATAGTACTTCGTGGTTATTAAACAGACGGATGCATAAACCCCCAGTGACCTCAGAATTAAAAACATGCATTTGATATATAACTAATAAAATTTTAAGTATTTAAGCATTAAGAAGTAATTCTGAAAGAAGTTACGAAACCCCATAGACTTCCTGATACCCAATAAAAGATGATCTTGTTGCCTTTTCTTCAGGGTCACAATAGGTTTTCTTCTTCTAACTAGACGTTTTTTTTCCACAACGCTTTTCAGCATGCACCATCACTGAGACAGCTGCCTTTCTGTCAAATTAAGGCTAGATGGCAGTGGGAGGGGGAGAGCAGAAGCAAAAAGAGGACTGCCAGCAATGAGACAGTAGAAATCAGCGTAACCACATTATCTTTGTATCCTGATAAAAATCAGGCTAAACATGAAGTGGTAAATTTTTGAGTGAACTAGTATTTTGGACAGCATTACTAAAAGGTGACAAATTGTTTACACTTAATGTCATATGTTAAGTAATTCCCACAGTTACCTGTTGTACCGTACAGAAGAGTTTATCTTGGATGGATTTAGACTCTATCTTCAAATCAAGGTGATCTCTACAAACAACAGGACAAGGGTATTATAAGTTTGCAGATGTACATTACAGGTAACCTAATTTTCAAGAAACAGAAATTCCTACGCTTTTATCACCACACCACATTAGCCTATATGCTAGAGATTATGATGGCACATTCTTTCACAATAGCAATAACAAGTATGGTAACATTATCAAGGATTATGACACTATTCAACCTTAAGGCCTGGGAATCACTAGGGCTTCAGGGAAGTAGAGGCCTTCTCCATCATTTTAGTTGTTTCATCTTCTCCACCTCAATGTCAGTTGTTACTTTTATGAAGGGCTGGGATAGGTGACTAGAGACCTTCCCTACACCAAAGGCAAAAAAAGTATAAGAAGGCACTTAGGCCTCTTTCCCCTTCTCCTCTTTTCCCTCCTCTACTTTTTCTAAGTATAAGATCCTTTACCCTAGCACAGCAACCACTGAAAATCAAATAGATGTAGCAGCTATGCATGGTGGAGGCAGGGAGAGCAGAGAAGACAGAAGGAGAAGAAGAAAATTCTTTCCAGCTCTTCCTTTCCCCTGTTGGACCAGAAAAGCAAAGCACAACTGGGGAATGGAGAACACACAGTGCAGAAGCAAACTATTGCTTGATACTCTAAATTAAATTCTCACCACTAAGGTTGCTACTCAATCCTCAATGCTACTATATTGCCCACAGCTAATATACATTCAGCTCTGTCCTACATTTAAAGGCATCAAATATTTGTCACCTAAGATAGAGTGTCAGAGGATTCCCTGAATTTTTTTTGAAGCCAAGCAACTTGTTAATTACAGAAATGGAGATATGATTGTAATTGACCATGCACCTCACTTGTTGAGAAACACTGTACTTTATAAGTCTAAAATTTTACCACGAGATAAGCAATTTCATAGATGGTTCTGTTAAAGAGGATTTGTTCCTATAGTGACTTCTAATGTTTGTTTGTTTGTTTTCACCATTAAAGTGACAGGAGAAACAAGTCAGAGGCAACCAAGTTAAATGAAATAAATGACCTCTCCTGTGACAAAGTTTCAACTGCCCTAGCTACAGTGGTATTTAGATAGAGTTATGGAAAAAAAATAATTATACAAACAAAAGAATTTATAAATACAGATTAAAAGATGGTAGGTTTTGGGGTCACACTTAAATTAGGACTAGAGATAATCAGGTTCAGCTCCAAGGTTTCCTAAAGGCTTGGCATCTTCAACATGAGAAATCTATGCTTCAAAAAATAGCATGTAACAGAAACTTGCATCAGCTTCTCTATTTCAATATACAGAGTTTATTTTGCTGTATCCTTTATCTATTTTAAATAATCCTAAACACAAATGAGAAATACTAGCTGAAGAAGCATGCAAGCAAGAAAATACAGTCAGAGCTCAATTTGTCTCATTTCATAGTTCAAGTTAAAACACCAAAAGCTTCCAACTCTGCGTGGCCTTAAGCAGTAAGTCATCATTTGCCTCAGTAACATTACAAAACAAGTCAGCAGTAATAGTTCTTAACTCTTGAACTATCTATTCAATGAGGAAATAAACTGGCAAATGGAATCACCTATAAATACAGTGACTTCCCCAAACTTGTTTAGATCATGTTGGTCCCACTATCACTGGAAATAATTATTTCTTTTGTTAAACTCTTAAATTTTAGAACTAATGGAAGCACATGTTTTGTACATAAAATCTATAGTGCTGTTTATCTCAACTGATTTAATAGTGGCCCCAAACCATCAAACATACTTATTTACATTCAGGAAGAGTATTCATGAACTCAAAATTAGACATCAATACGCTTTAAGCCAAGATTCAGGTTTTCCAAAAATACTAAAGTACTTTTACTTTTTGCTTTAAGTAAAATCTCTTTTCTAGTACTAAACTGAAACTGACTTACAATGCTCTCCTCACGGTCAAATCTCTTATTCTGAGTAAGCATATGAAGTGTCAAAAAGGTTTAAAAAAATTATTTGATACATAGTAGAACTAATACAAAGAGGCCTTGAAAATAAGATACAGCTTGAGTTATGCTGTGGTGTAAGTTTGAACGTAACAATAAGAACAAGATTCCTATTATCTTTTGCTGTAAAGGAAGCACATTTATTGTTAGGCTATATTGTGACTTGCTTTTGGACAACTTTTTTTAAGCAGCAGTTATTAAAATTGTGCCTTCATTTACTAAAATCCAACTGAGATTTGGAAAATACTCAGTTTTCAAATAAGAATTCATAGAAGTTGGAATACTGTGAACTTTAACAAGCTGTCTTAACATGAACTATATCCTGAAGAGGACGAACATAATATAAACACATAATAGGGTATATTAGGTTTTAAATAAAAAGTGTTTCATCAGTTTTCAGTTATACTTCATTCAGACCAATTTCCCCCACTTACTCTTTCATAATTGGGGAAAAAAAAGTTTAATCTGCAAAAATAATCACTCTTGTATACTACCAATAGTTTTTCAAGTGCCTTTAACACATTCCATGGGGATAGAGTCTACAGGAAAAATATGATATACTTATCCTGTTTGTATACTCTTGACACGGTATTTATTGTGTCAGAAACAGGGTACTGGGCTAGACAACTGTTAGTGTTGAAAACTTTAATTACAATTAATGTAAACTGCATAACAAAAGCTAAACTCCAGTATCTCCTTTTGATATAAATCCTCTTCTGTATTAAAGGGAACTGGCATTACCAACTTTCATTACTTTGCCTGACATCCTACTAAAAAAAAAAAAAAAAAAAAACTTTCAGTATACAGGCACTATGCCCCAAATGCCATTTCTAGAGGTCTCTTTTCACTAATGTTATGGGAACCACTTTCCAAATCAAGATCTGTTGTAATATTGCCACGTTTCAGCAAAGCATTTGACTATACTGAAGAAGCATTGCCAGAAGAAATGGTTACTAGCACACCATACACCATTTGCATAACAGAAATTTCTATTTGTTCATATTCTCTTCCCTTTGTGCCTCAAAGCTTTTTGATATTTTGGGAAATACCTTGGAAAGTTGCATGAGAACACTGCAAATATATACTGATACATCCCTGCGTATATGTCTCCTGTAAATGTACTATTACAGAACTTTCAGTGTCTAGAATAATAAATTTGGAGTTTAAAATTTACGATCTCTTTATAGTGATTCCTGATACTGCTATTATCTTTCTGTTGGCTCACAAAAAGCAAGATCTAATAAAAAATAAAGTATCAAGCTCTTAAAACCTGTATGCAAATACTAAGAGATGGCTTTTCTGTGTATATTTATACAAATGCTATCTATTTTAGAAATGTTAATAGATCATTAAAAAAAAGAAGTGTTAAGAAGAAACCAGATACAGCAATAAGATCTTCTAACTCAAAAATTCAACTTGCTCAGACCCCTCCAACAAGGTGGTGAAACACCATCACAGCAGAGGAAATACCTTCTCATTTTGTGTCTACTTTTGTCATGCCTACAGAAAGAGGAAAAAAAAGGTTTCTCCACCAAGATCTCCTGTACTCCTCATCCCTCAAAATTAGACAAAAGAGCACTAATTATTTCCCCCCCTCCCACAAGACCCTCATACTGCATAACATATTCACATGCTACCCTCTCCCACCTGGGACTCTGCTACTCCAACCTCAATTTGTAACTATGGACGGACCCCTTTCCACAAAAATCAGGACCCTATGGTATTTTCTCCCCTACTCACTAACTTCCATTCTCCAGTATTTTGACCTGCAAAGCAAAAGCCCCAGATGGGTTGGGTTTTTGTTAACAGAGAAGGTCAAG
Source organism: Chauna torquata (assembly GCA_013399475.1). NCBI lineage: Eukaryota > Metazoa > Chordata > Aves > Anseriformes > Anhimidae > Chauna > Chauna torquata. The sequence goes on along the minus strand of VXAL01008353.1, from coordinate 105,186 downwards.
AAGCTAAGAGCACAGCTGAAAGGAGCAATAAATAATCCATCAACTCCTCAGATAAATGTCTACACACAGGCAAATACCATCAACCTAGTGGTAAAGGCTAGGAGGGAGGCACCCATCCTGAAACTCTGCGAAGTGTCTCATCATATGTAGTGTTAGGAGCTGCTGTTGCATAACAGTCATGAGTCTCCCAAACAGAGAATGATTCCTAAGTATTCAGATTAAATGTTAAGATTAAATATTATAATACAACAAATAAATTACTCAGTTTATTATTTGATGTATGTATTATTTATTACATATATACAATAAATTATAAATAATGCATACCATTAATATTTTTATTAGAAGCATTAAGATTAAAACATTTCTAATGAAAAATATGTTATAATATTAAGATAATAATTATTCAGCTCTTTTTTCCTCTACAGTTTACCTTCTTTGCCTTGACACTGCACTGAAATCACCACCCTCTCTCTAATAATAAACATATATTACTGTGGTAATAGATCCACCAACATAATAGATTTCTATACTAGATTTAAGAGGTGAAATTAGCCCTTAACTAGAAAAAAAACACTAAAAAAACTAAAAAAACAAAGAGCAAGCAGCAAGTCAAAGCTGAATTAGCCATTTT
>VXAL01008353.1:78361-104515 GCA_013399475.1 Chauna torquata | reverse complement strand
AATATAAAATAATTCAATAATAATACATAACTAAATAAATTAAGCTATACAAAATAACTAAAAAATTTCTTACCTTGTCTTTTCAGAATCACCAGGTTTGTTCTTTGGCCTTCCTTTGTTTTGGTGACTTTGGCCTGCAATGGAAAAAAAGTATTTCAAACACAATGACCATCACCTAAAAAAAGAAAAAAAAAAAAGCACTCGAAGCTCATATTTTGCTTTATAAGAAATAGATATAAAATATTCACAATATTCAGAACTAGCACAACCAAGAAGTTTTTCAAAAAGATACCTGAGGGTTATGATATAATTTTGATATTATTTTTATTAAATAGTATAGAATTTTGTTAATCCCATAAAGGGAAAAAGATGTTTCAAATAAACAGAAAAATCTTAAGATTCTGCAAGATGTAATCTGACCCTACAATATCATAACAGGTATTGAAGTGGACTCCAAGCCAAACAAATCATGTATGTTATACAAAGCCACAGCTGATATTTAACATCAGTTAAGTAGAATTTTTAAAGGCAATAGTAGATCACTATGGGTGCTAAATGTCTTCATTCATGTTTGACTACAGAAATTTTACAGAAATTCTGCTGCTTCAAAAATATGTTGCTAGAAGAGTCAAGTACAAGCCACGTTAACCTTAGAAATCCAAACATATAAGTCAGATCAAGATAAACATCCCTGATGATAACATACAAATGTTTGACTATGTGGAAACATTGAGCTACAACAAGAAGAATGAATCTATCGTGATACTGATCATTTCTAACTCTGAAACAACGTCAAAGACAATGCAAAACTAATACACTCTATAATTTCCAACATCTTACATTGTAGTTGATTAGTTACTTTGCTCTACAAACTAAGGTTATTAGCAATGAGGAACAAGAAAAGATGTTTTAATACTTTATTGTAATTGGTCAAAAGCAGGAAGCAACTCAACTGTTGTCTCTGGAATTAGAGCATAAGATTAGGCACCTGAATGTGCATATGCATGCTCATAACGAAGTCATGAAGCACTTAATTTTCAAGAATTTTAAATTCGAACTTTACAAGACTTTAATGACTCTACAACAACAGTGACAAAGTCCACTTACTGAAGTGCTTCCTTCTGGTAACCAAACACAAGCAAGGCAAAAACCAGTATTTGTGGACTGGTAAACAGCCAACAAGCAACTGACAAATTCGGTTACAGAACTGCTAAGCATCACATGCTGCAAGAGTTCCTTATTACATGCTGTAAGCTGAAGAGGGCGGAGGGGCAGATTTTTTTGCTAGTTAAGCCTAATTCATCTTAGAAGGCATATAGGAATGCCTCAGCTACCTGTTCCAAGAGAAGATAGTTCCAGCTATGCTCTTTTAGAAACAGTTTAGGAGATGACCGTAGCTTCCTAGCATCGGACACCATCACACAGATAACACACATTCCAGCACTTGAATTTCAGCTATTAGAGCACTGGAACCCAAATATAAGGCACAGCTACCAAATAAATCAAGCAATATTTAATAGTTTATTACACTTAGGTTCAATTACCATAAAACTGAATTTGAAAAAAGGAGTTATTAATTTTATATATACAGTTTCGGTAATTATCTATGCTTAAAAATGTTTATTCTTGATACTCAGAAAAGTATTCTATATATTTACATACATATAGTATACATATATTTTAAAATCCTGAAAGACACTGATCAGAGAAAAACACAAATCTATCCGTTTGACCAATCTTACTCAAGACAATAGAACGTCTCATATACTCATGTCTCAAGTTAAATCATGCATAGGCACCCTCACGCCTTGTGCCGCAAGTATTTTTTCATTAAAAACTACTTAATGACCTAAAATTTAAATTAATCAGAACAAAATTCAAATGTCACGAAGACTGAACACGTTCAGAATTATTTTATAAACCATTTATTGAAAGTGACACAGTAGTCTGAACAGGTGTCTGCTGGAACAGTTCATACACATCAAAAATTCCAAAAGTGATACTAACAACCATTATATACTCCTCATATTAAAGACATTTAAATTATGGAAAGCAATATTTTTGAAGGCCAGACAATATTTCAAGCATATAATCAGTTTACCACGTAGAGATAGAGATTATATTCTCTTTTCTTCATTAAGTAGTTTTGTTTCCCTTAAGGAACTGATCTATCATGCAGAACAAAATCTTAAGGAAGATAAAGAAATACAAACCCTTCCTTGTACCATCAAATGAAAGAATCAATCAGCCTTATTATTTCACTAAATGAATCTAACATTAAAAGCCGTTCGAAAAAATGATTTTAGAAAAATTTCCTACAGAAACTACTACTCCTATATACCATCCAACTTAAAAGTATTTTTTAAAATCTGTAAGTAGTGTCTTTTTAAATGAAAGTAAGAAGCAAATCCTGTTGAATTATAATTAATATACTTCAGGGAATGTATTAATTCAAGAGCAAACATAATTCACTTACCCCACAAACATTTTAAAATATTAGCAGAAGTAGCATTGCTTTTGCTAGAGATTTCCATTAGGAGCAAAGAAAGATATTTAACAGAAACATACACATGCTCAAAAAAATAGTACATGCAAACAAACACTATAATGAAAAAGGACAGTAATGTTAAGATAAGACACAGTGGCATAAAGTTCCTTTACATTAAATCTCCTGCAAGCCACAAGCCTTTATGTGAACAAAGGATAAGAAAGCTGTTCTTCCCCACCCACACTAAACTTGTATCAGCTAGTCATTCAGAGCATAACTCCTCCTCTCACATCAAAGCCAAATNTTTTTTTTTTAAATGATTTCAACACAACGTCCTGTGATCTCTTCAGCCTAGATGAATTTTCAGTTCTCTCCCTGCATTCAGTCCTTCTTTATCCCTCTTCTCTCCTTAACCTCTCTAAAATCAGTTATCCTTCTCGCTCAGGAAGAAGTGAATCCAGACATTTTAGTTGTCACTTGCTTCAAACTTGTTCAAAATTCCCTGCGGCCACTGTGCATCTCATATTTTGCTTCATCACACCATCTACATATAGTTCCTCAAAACTGATTTTTCTTCCCCTTGACTTCCCCTTTCCAAAACCCTTCCCTGATTTATACTTTCTGCATCAAGTTATTTTTAACACTTTACACTTTTTTTTAATAATCCTACCATACAACATATTTTCAACAAATTCGTCTCAACTTTTCTTTGCAACCTTTCTGTTTTCCATCTCACAGCAAATTACTTAATTCTTTAAGACATCTGCATATGATGTCCAAAGTCCACAAAACCAAGATCGCTTCTACCTACTGCTCATTTCTAAATAATATTTTGTAATATATCTTCATCGGCTTCCTAAAATCAAATTTTGGAGACGCTCTGCACTTTAGCACTTGTTCGGCTAAATATTTAATTATGTGAAGTCCAAAGAACAGTACAGCTGAGCACTTCAAACTTCTGCCTGGTCAGGACTAGAAGGACCCACTGCCTTGGAGGTCACAGCTTTAGAATACAGCATGGACATGCACCTGGTCCAGATCCAGCAGGGAAAATATTCCATGCAAACATTATAAATAAGAACAATTTCTGAATGTCAGGGAAACCTCTTACGCATTTTCAGTTAAAGCAGGTTTACCAGGCGGCAAAAAACAAAGTTTAGGAGGAGAATTCACTTTGATGATGACAGCTGTTTGTGCTTAAAATGAACACTCACCACAGGAAGGTAACTCCAGGACTGTGGTAAATTTGAAGAATGGGAGGTCTTTCTACAAAAGTGTTTTTTTCATTTAAAAAAAAACATGAACAACAAAACACACCAACTTACACCTCTTAAAGTTTGTAGCAAAAGTTCCTCTCTGTCGAATAGTTTGTAGCCTCCTTCCTCTCTAACCGCAGGAATATTTTCTTCAGATATATATGGAGCTTTTACTAATCATAAAGGAATTATGAATATTGAAACTACCCACACACTACCCTTAATTTTAGATCGTTTTATACCCAAAATCTCTCTTAAAAGGAGGAAAGCATTTCTAGCCTGTGACTCAGCATTCCACTTTTTAATTCCACTTTCAATTCTGAATTCATCTGTATAAATTAGATTGAAACTACAGAAGAATGAAGGAAATACGACATAGAAACATGGGAGAGAAGTAGTAACTTAGTAACTGCACCTCACAAGAAAAAAGTGAAACATGATAGCTTACTGTTATGAAAATAACACCAGGTACACTTTTGCTTATTAATAACAGAAACAGCAAGGGAAGAACTGACTCGGACTTGATAAACAGTAAAACAAACTCACTTGGTGGAAACTCCAGAGACCACACTTTGTTTTCTGTTCTTGGGATGTTGGTCACCTAATGACAAATACATTAGTTTGGTTTTACACAGAAAACAAAAAACAAGTAGGTATTACACAAGCTTCATAGTCACCTAGCTTCAAAAACAGAGACAATCTAAAATCTGATTTTCCCATTTCATTACTATGTGGGAATTACAATTAAATTGCAAACTAAATTTAAACAAACAAATCACACCAATAATACCATATATTATACCCTCAATGAAAGAGGTAAAGAAAAATTTCATTAATCAAAGTGCATTGGTGCACTTGCACTTACTTTTTCCCAATTTCATATCAGTTTATATCACCTAAAATACCAGCAGTTTTTGCAGTAACATTCATCTTAAAGGAAGATAAATTTACACAGACCTACATTATGAAGATCTGCATGCATAAAGGCAGATTAAAGTTTTCATAAGATGGTCAAAAAAATCTTCAAGCACTTCTTACATGTTCTGTAGCTCACTTTCTTCTTCAACAGATTATTCTAACTTGTATTTCCTTCCCTTTGCCCTTGTACCTTAGTTTCACTTTCCCCACTACTGAGTCATGTTTTTTCATTGCCCCGCCCTCCCACGAAACCTGAAAAGGGTATTTTCATATGTACATACTAAACTGTTTTGACCCTGCTAGTAGATTCGTATTATTTATCATCTTGCTTTCATATACTATATAGTTAATAATGTACTTTATAGGCTAAATTAGAAGAAAAATTATTGATTACCTTAAAAAAATGGTAAACATGATTAGAAAGAAGTACAAAAGTTTCTTTTAAATCAGTAACTAGTGTGTAAGGGAACAACTATTTGTAAGCAAATTGGAAGTTGCAATGTTAAATTTCAAATTCATGCTGTCACAGCACGATTGTCACAGTCTACATGTGCCTAGCAAATCAAGCCACTTGAGAAAATTTGTGCACCAGAATGATTTACAGGCTCCCCACAACAACGGACATGAGACAAGCACTATGACAGCAATAGCTGGGAAATTCCACTGACATTCATTAGTGAAATCCACTTGAAACAACACAGCAGTGACAAAATCCCCCAAGCCTCCACATTTTTGTCCATTTTTAAAGAAACAAAACATATATACTGGTTTTGGCTGTGAATGAGTTAATTGTTTTCACAGCACCTCTTATGGTGCTGTGTTTTGGATTTGTGACCAAAACAGTGTTGATAAGACACCCATGTTTTAGTTGTTGCTGGGCAATGCTTACACAGTGTCAAGGCCTTTTCTGTTTCCCACCCTGCCCCACCTGCAGGCTGAGGGTACGCATGAAGCTGGGAGGGGACACAGCCAGGACAGCAGACCCAAATGGGCCAAAGGGATGTCCCACACCATGTGGCGTCATGCTCAGCAATAAAAGTGGTGCAAAAGAAGGAGGAAGATGGGTGACATTCACAGGTATGGTGTTTGTCTTCCCATGTAACTGTTACGCATAATGAAGCCCTGCTTTCCTGGAAATGGTGTACATCTGCCTATCGATGAGGAGAAGTGAATGAACTCCATATCTTGGTTTGCATCCATGCACACCTACTGTTTTGCCTATTAAACTGTCTTTATCTCAACTCACCAGATTTCTTGCTTTTACCCTGCTGATTCTCTTCCCCATCCCACAATGGGGGAGTGAGCAAGCAGCTCTGTGGTGCTTAGCTGCCTGCTGGGGTTAACCCACAATGTCATAGTAAGCCTTTGCACTTTTAACAATAAAATAACGTTCTAAAAGGCAGAGTTAGAGGCTTTTGTTGGGTGGATTTCTTTGGCCATCCTTTACTAAAGTGTATCTTTAGTTTAACTACTTTTCAGGAATGAAACTCAATCATGAACAGAGAACAAAGTTTTAAGTTTCACCTTATCTCTTAAGCCTTCTTCACCTTAAGGTTAATAAAAATAATCTAGTAGAATACTTATGGTTGTAAACAGTTTTTTAAATGCTAAGAATTAATCCAAAGAATTACAAACAGATACTAACATAACACAAGTCCATTTTGCTTTTTAACAGCGTACTATGCCTTCTTTATACGCACAAGCCAAATATATAATTGAGAACTACAAAATCCTAGTTTTAAATATGATCCAGTTAAGAGCACTATTCAACCAACACTTTTTCCATAGAAAAGAAACCTGCTCACAGAGCAAGAAAATAATGGTCTGTAACCATGCAGATACCTTAGCATTACAACATCAGTGCAAAATGTTCCAATATAGCAAAAACCCCGTATATGAATTAACTTTGGCTAAAGCATCTTCCACTGAACTCCACTACACCAGTACACATTAACTGAATCCTCTCCTAAAGCCAAAGGAAAGCCCACATCTGAATGCGTGTTGACTGGTAGGACCAGACAATTAATTAAATCAGACATCACTTCAATCTCACTTTCAATAAACCCTAAGGAGAACTCTCTCTTCCTTATAACATATAATATCCACCTTCTCATCCAAGCAACCACTTCCCACCTTCTTTCAAATCCAAAGTTCTTAACATAATTTTTAGTAGTTAAATATCACAGGAAAAATGCACAAAGTACACAATTATTAAAACACAATTGCTGCAAAATTTCAGCCACACCATTAAATGACACATTCCAGGATGGAGAAAATTAACATGCTGCTAGTCTTGCAATTCCATCTGTAGCATAACTTACTGTGGTATCATGTTTTCGATGGCAATGGTGATCTTTAGGATCAGATTGTGTTCTCTTTCTGTCTTTTTCTATTTCTTTTTGTTCTTGAGAAATGATTAAATGAGATTCTGAAGAACTGCAGTCTCTGAAAAGTAAAAAGAGAGAATCCTAGTTTTTCCCATGTCTTTTCTTGATATTTAAGATGTACCATATATATACTGTGAAAAAACAAATATAAAAAGCCTACTCCTCATAGAAATTGTAATGCATAAGCATATTTAAAGGATTTGATCAAACATTCTTTTTTTATGCCTTCAAGTTGCAGAGTATTAGGTTAACCAAAATCCCTAACAACAAGATATAACAAGAAAAAAAAAAAAACAATTTCCTATATATAGATAGCACATCACTACAAATAGACCAATAACAATCAAAGCAGTCTTTCAGAAAAATGTTTTAATGAGTTAAGGGATATACTGTAACACAGCTGAATCTGTGAATATGGAACCTCTCTTACTCTCTCCAGTCAAAGCAAAAGCAATGAGACAAAACCAAGTTCCTACTAATTAGGATACACAATTTTTTTTTTACCACTGCCAAAATGCATTTGCTAGCATTCAGCTCCTCTTATAATTAGGATTCAAATCAGCTTAATCTCCTAGTGAACAATATACAGCAAAGTTAACACAAAACAGCGGGTGTGATCGCACAGACATTTTCAGATGTCAGATTTCTTCAACAGCATAAGTACTTCAAGTAGGGTGGACAAAAAACATGAAAATTTAATTGCTTCCTGTTATTTCCAACATGGCTAGAACTTAAAATGCTGAAGGAGACTATGTGGAAGTAGAAAACATTGCAAGACAGCTTATTTAGATCCTAAAAGTCCTCTTTACTCCTAGACCACATTCTGGCTGCAGTTCTGATAATCTTATTTCTTTCATTTTTATTGCTTAAATTTTGTTATATATCAGAAAACATCTATGACATGTATTACTTAAATCTTATACTAAGCATTGCTAATTAAAAAAAACAGCAAATTTGGCAGTTGCTTACTTTTTCTCAAGAAGCAATTTCTTTGGTTTCTGCTTATATTCTTTAGTACCTATAGAAAAGTATATAGGGAGGAAAAAAATAATTAGCTAGTTTAAAAGAAAAGTTACTAATGAAGAAATTTTGCTACGTTCAAGGCAGATCTGGAATTCAGAAAAGGTTACCATTGATTTCTTCTAATGTCTTCTTTAACTTGTCATTTTGTTGAATAAGATCCTTAAGTCCATCAAGAATATTCTTGCACAGTTCCTGAGCTCTCTCATTAGCTTCCAGAGCCAGTTCATGTTCCCCCAGCAATGACAGTGCCTTACAGTAGTGGTAGTGACCCTACGTGGATATCAGTTTAAGTGTTCATTCACTCAAATCAGAAAACAGTTCATATTCAAAACAGTTGCAGTACGCTGGACAATATAAAGTTTTTACATACTCCGAAGTTATCTATTCCATCTATGAATAATCGAAGTTTTCAACTACTCAGCACACTGAAACAAAGATAATTCACTGGGAACAGTATCTAGCCTCTGGCTTTGGAGAAGAGCAAATTTGCTTTTTCCCCTAATCTCAACTAATAATTTGCAATTCTGTAGCTATCTCTTCTTAACTATTCTTTAGTCTAGGAATATTGGGAAATACATTTGGGTCATTAACCAGGGTTTTTATTATTCTATGGAAAATGTATATTCTTTTTAAAGCACTGTGATAACACAGCTATGCACAATGATGTAATAAGTGTTTTCTTCTGTCTTTACACATGCAGAATACCATGTAAACAAGTGTGTCAAAATAACATTTTTAATATAAAAACACAACCAAGCTATGTACTTGGCTGACTGAAGCAGAATTCGCAGATACTTTGTTCATGCTACTGTTATTAATGCTAAATGCAGATAAGAACACTTCATATCTACCTGTGTGAAACCTGTAATTCAGACTGTGGGATCCTATGTTGGTTTACAGTACCAACAGCAGACAATTTTGAAACATATATAAAACTAACCTTTGGCCAATTAGGCTTCAAAATAGTAGCCCTTTTCCCATCAGCAAGGGCTCTCCTTAAAGAGAAGGGAGGAAAAAGAAGAGATTTATTATCTATACTTCAGAAATCTACACACCAGAGCTGCATTATACAAGGCGCTACCACAAATGTAACAAATAAAAGAACTGTTCATTCACCGGTGTAAAGGCATGGTGAGAAAACACTTCTTAGCTGAAACTTACCTGGTTAAAATGTTGCAGTCTTAACTATTTCACACATCAGATATTTATTTCCTAAACTCCACCTACTAGGTCTTCCAGTATTTCTGCATATGTAGCTACTACCCCTTACAACTGGGCTCTAACAAGATGTTTCCTTAAAAAGCAATGCCCTAATAAAAAGCCTGAATATCAAACCAAAAATACGTTGATAGAAATTATATTAGAGAGTTGTTACATAATCATAGCTACCAATTTGAGGGTACAAGTACTAACCTTTGAGCACTGAGAAACAGTAACCTGCAAAATTCCCACCAACTGAAGCCAAAAGAACATTCCTGACTTCTTACAATTGTATACAAGGTGTCAGGGAATAACCAGAAAGTAATTTTGATCAGGTTGGAACAGAAGCGGTCTATCACTACAGCTATAGGACAGAACACAGAGCAGCAGAGTTACAGCCTCTGCTGATACGAACTCTGCCTAAATGGGGCACTTTCAGATTATACAACTTTCGGTTACATGACTTGTTCTTCACAAAACTACAGCTATGTGTCAGATAAGCAGGATGCAGTAAATTATAACAATGAGTGGTAACATATGAATTACTTCAGATGAGGACGCTCTAGACAGTACATACTCCTACAAATAATTCACTTCTTTGATAATTGGGTCATACTGACTCAGGGAGGCCATTAGGTCATGCTGCAGATATTTTCTAACTACAGAGGCCCACAAAAGCCAATAAGGAGTGAACTATTTTATTTCCACACAGAGAAGGAATATGGGAAAAAGAAAGAAAAAAACAACAACCCTGTTTCACGTGAAAGTGTTTGTAATTGCCTAGTCAGTAACACTGGGGGTTTTTGCAACCATTATAGCAAGAAAACTTGTACAGAATGATCTGAAAGAGGAAACCGTGTGGTAATGAAAGCTGGATTCCAAAGAAAAGCCTGAAATAGCAAATAGAGATAGACACAGCCTACATAAGAGGACCTAGGCAAGGCTACAGGCTGAAGACCCTGACCAAATCCACAGAAAACAAGAAGCAGGAGCTTCCACAAGAAGTTGGGCAGAGAAATTACCTGGAGTGAAGAGAATACGCTGAGAATAGTCAAGGTCAAAGATGACTGAAAGTAACTGAGAAGTAGCACTACTTCAGATGAAGCAGAAAAAAATAAAGCTAGTGGTTTGTGAACAGCTCATGGAAAGCTACAGCAGGAATTAAAAAGGTCTCTGAAGTGAAATGCTGAAGAAGTAATTAAGAAGACCTAGGAAAACAATTTTATAGCCAATAATCGCAAGACAATGAGCGTGTTTTACACAGCAGAATTCTTCAGAGATTTCAGGAAGAATTAATTCCATGAAATGAAAGCAAGTTAGAACAAAAAAAATCTGAAAAATAATTAGAGAAACCCCACGTAGTAATACGAGAATTTAGAGATCGGGCAATAGATCAGAAATAACAACAATAATAAAAGAAAGAGCTAGTGATTAGAATGGGAGAAGTTCATATTGCAAAGGAAGCAAACAAAAATAAACTTGAGTAAAAGAAAGATAGTTTGGTACAGAACATCAAGATACTAAGAGATGATGAAAGCAGTTAAAAAGGTTAGAAAAAAGATTTCACAGAATCTGCAACACTTACATCTACCTGTAGTTGTGCTAAACAACACAGTACGATCATGGCACAACCACAGTTCGACATATGTCACAAAACAAATCAGAAGCAGCACTTGTCTTGTTCTCTAGTTTGTGCTGCTTGTCCTGTTATGCTTTTGTCTTCATCCACCCAGTCCTTCCTCCAGGACAACGTTCGAAAGCCAGGTACAGTGCTGGGAAAGTTGTCCCCAAGCACTGTCAAAACACCATGACACGAGGTTAGAGACAAGGCCAAGCTGCAATAAAAGGTCCTGCTCTATACTACAGCCTGGGAGGGAATACAAGCACTGGATGGGAGGAAGACATGCACCTCAGGTAAAGCCACAAACTGTCCGGTAGTAGCAGGTATCTGCAGAACACTATGTAACTGCACAGTCCTGTACAACAGTATTGCCACTGCCAACATCAGGCCATAAGCTCCGTACTGAACTTACAAAGCCTCAGGACTGCGGCTTCTTGGTTTTGCCCAGCCTAAACTGCAGCTTGACCTTCCTGCAGCTTTCTTTTACTTGGTCTAGCTATGACAGCCATTTCTCTAATTTACCAGGTGTCTATGACTAATTTGTTCTACTTTTGTTCATCTGCGTGGTACAACCATAGATTTAGATAGAATAACCGCTTGTTACTGCTATCTATACAAAATGATATATTTATGACTCCAAAATGATGAAGTCCTTTAAAAAAAATACAAGCCTGATACGACAGCAGATACCTTAAAAAGAAGAGATGCAGGAAGCAGCATAAAGGAGTACAGGCATGAGACGATAAGAGATGGAGCACAGGAGTGGCACTGGAGATCCCATGGCTATAAACAACTCACCAATGGTCAGTTAAAGACATGCCAGATCTGAACAAATGACTGAGTAACAAACAAAAAGTATCTAATGCCCATAAAAAGTACCATGTACAGTAAAACTCAGCTGTAATGTGGAGCTGCACACCAACAAAGAGCACAAAGGTGTAATAGCATGTCAGCAAACACAAAAGCGACCCCAAGTGGATTCTAGAGTGACAAAGAAAAACCAATCAACATGACAACTGTATTTCTCCCTGAGAAAGACTCCACATGCTGAGAGCTTTCTAACCCCACTGCTACAGGAATGAAACTGCCAACTTCAGTACCCAGAGGAGCAGCAGAGGGCTGAGCACAACACCAGGAAAACAGGCAGAAACTATGAATTGTGTAGATGTCGATTTTTAATTCCATTGTTGTTATTTCTTCTTCTTGCAATGATTAGATCTGGACTAATAATAATCAGACCCTTTAAGACTTCAATTGTACTAACAATAAGATCTGGACTTTACATAAAAAGTATACATCCACCTTGCTCATAAACAAGATTTTTAGCTTAACAACTGGCTTAAGGAAGAATAACCCCAGAAACACACTGATCTCTTCTTCAGAGAGTTTAATAAAATCACAATACTCACTGGCACTGAGTTTTTTTTCCAGTTGTATAATCTACTCCCCTGCTCGAAATTTTAAATGCCATTACATACTGCCAGCAGATACAGCTGATATCACTCATTTCTCTTAATATCAGTTTCCTGAGGTAGTAACATCACAATTACTATACACTTCAGTTTTTTAAATACTTCTTTCCTAAGTATACTGCCAATTTGCACTTACAGGAGACCACAACATTTCAGATTATAAACAAGGAGTTACTCACTTGTACTGCCTTGTGAGAATTAAACAAAGAGCTCGGTTTCCATACAGAAGATGGTTTGCAGGACTTAAAAAAAATATATATATTAAGAAGTTAGTAATGCATAGTACTTGCAGAAATCTTAAGAAAAAAAAAGTAAGTTTTCACAATAATTGTCTGCAAATGCTCTAGCACAAACACTATAAACATGTATAAAAATTATATACAAGCTTCCTTCAATACTCTCAGTGATTTACAAGTCATTAGGATTATTAGTTTTAATTATGTAGTAATTTGTAAGATTTGGGTCCACTAATGCAATTTCCAAACCAATTCAAATCACTCTCTTAGACTACTTTTTAAAAAAAGAAAAAAAGAAAAAAGAAAAAAAAGAAAAAAAGATTTAAATTCCTTCCCCAGTTTACCAGGCTCTGAAAAACATATCAAAGCACAACTCAAATGGTCCAAAGACATGGCTAGTAAGCTCCCTCCAAGTGCAGCTTTGCTTGAAAAGCAAATGGCATGAATCATGGAAGAGCTAGCTGGACTGTCACATACATCCCATTTTGTTTTGTTCTGCACTTCCTAACTTCCAATTAAACCCAAAATTTCACAAACATTTCTGGATCATTGGTCCTACAACTCTGTTTCATAACGCTTGTCTGACTGGGCACACCAAGCAGCAGTTCTAAAGAAAAAGTGCTGCCCCTAAAGTACCTACTGGAGAGTGAGAGTGGGGAACCCGTGTATGTAATCCTGCAACCACTTGAAATGAAGCCAAAAAGGATGCAGCTAGACAGGGAAGGAGTGTGGTGATGAAGCCAATGAAAGTCAGCTCAGACTGGGAGAAGGAGAAAGAAAAGAGTGCATAGAGCAGCTGAAGAAGGATTCCCTAGCTCCAAGAAACAAAGACTGAGCTATCCTTTACCTTCCAACAGGGTCTTAAGGACAAAGATCAACTTGTGACAGCTGTTACAACAGCTCTGCTCAACAGCCCCTTGAAGCCATGGGATTTCCTTTGCTCTTTCACTGAATTCTGCTCCTCCCTCGCTCTCATCAACTACAACGAGCAAAGCCTTCTCGGCCTGCTCCATCATCTCAGACACAGCCACTTGATTGAAGTCAGCTTAATCAACTTTTCAGGGAGGTTGAAATCAGCTTAAATTGGGGATTGAAATGTGACCTATTATGTGACGTAAAATCTGAAGCAAGACATCAGCAAAATGTTATTCCTGTCAAATGCACGACTATAAAGCTACAGACTTCAAAATAAAAAAAAAATTAGAACAATTAGAATTTCAGGAAGGGTGGGACCTCTGAGTTTCACCATATTCCAAAGGTACCACAGCTTTTAAAAGCAGCCTTTGCCTGACTACAACACAAGTAGCAATTATACCAAATCAACATGCTTTCGCTAGTTCACGTTACATGTGAACTACAGAAAGGAGGCAAGTGCTCTATACGTACAGGAAACAAATTCTGCTTTTACCTGTCTCCCCATCCCTTTACAAAGCCCAGAGAATTCTCCAAAGCCTTCCAGCAAATGACATTGGCGGAGAAATTAAACAAAATTTACAAAAGGAAATTAAGCATCTATATGCCAAGAGCAGATATTTAACAAGAACAAATTCTTATTTTTCACCAGTTCTGCAACATTCTGAGATGATAAATATTTGCAATGATTGGTCACGCTGTTCTGCTGGAAGAATATTTAGGAGGGATGATATCAAGAGTGACTATTCACACCAAACAGTTTGTTATTTCCTTTCAGATTTACTCTACTTACTGTTAGTTATCTTACATCAGCCTTAAGGCTAACAGAACCTCTGGGGAAGAAAAAGCACAACCAACCACCAGTAAAAAGAAATAAAATATAACAACAACAAAGTGTTATGCAGCTTTTTCTTTTTTCTTTTTTTTTTTTAAAGTAAGTATCATTGGGCCTCTAGAGTGGCTCATGCAAAACTATACAGAATCAGGATAAATCTGAGTAAGCTCAGTCCTTACCAAAACTCTATGGCTTTAGTATATGACATTATAGCGCAATCAAAGTTTCCTTGGGAAAACTCCTCATTTCCTTTCTGCTTCATAGATTCACTATTCTGTGAAATCAAGAAAAAAACAATTCAGAAACCACTGTAATTAAACTCAGTTGCAATGCAAAGTAAAGAAAATATCTGGCAAGAGGCAACTAATTTTTTATGCTTGTAAAAAACAAATGTTATGTATTCACTACTAACTGTAATCTAATACTTCTAATTTCTTGTAATGTAGTAAGATTTAAAGCCTACAAATAAAAATGTACAGACAAGAATACAATCAACATCAACTATAAAGTAGGACTAACACAGAAGCTCCCTTGGTCTCCATAATACAGTTATTATCAAAAGCAAATAGATGTCAAATAGCAAATTAGACTGAGTACAGCGCAGCTCAACCAGTTCCGTACTTGCTGCCTCTCAACATAGTTCCTGAAGGATGGGATTTCAGCAAGGAAGATACAGGAATTAGCCAGACTCCCACAGAAAAATCATCTACACTGAAGAAAGGCAGGGCAAAGAATTAGAGAGCTTCTTTCTTCTGTGTTAAAAGGACCAAGTTGAACAATCTTGATTAACTGCATTTCCTTGAGGGTTTTTTGGGGGTGGGGGGGAACAACAACACTATCCAATGTACAGCGGCAAGATAAACGACTAATGTTCTGTTTACTAGGTCTGGATCTCTCAAGGAAACTATGTCTGGACAACTACTCAAGCTTTTGAATCCTGCTCCTTTGATCGTTTTGGCCATTTTAATGATTTTTTAATACTTAAAAACTAAACAAACAAACAAACAAAAACAAAAGAAAATCACAAACATTCTGATATATTCTCTTACCTTCCTACAGTTTTCACAGGTCACAGCTTTAAATTCTTCAACTAAATTACAATCTTCCAAAGCAACTTTAGTAATATAACGTTTGCCTGTAGACAAAATTCAGAAAAATGCAATGGCTGAAGAAGTAATGAAAGACAAGAAGTAGAGTTTATCTACTGCTAAGAATTGTGCTGCATCTAATGGCTGGAAGCAAAATCTGACATATCAAATAAATAACAGAAAAACTCTGTGACAGAAATGTTCAAATCAAAGGAATCATTTATTACTGGGTAAGCCCAAAAAACTGGTTACAGGCAGTAAAACGTTTAAGCATGTGCCTTTTTTCAAGCAATCAAGTGAAATTTGGTTTTATTTTAAAAAGTTTTAAAGAATTTGCATTTTAAAGATCTCTATTTTAAAGAATTTGTGCTTTGGTACTTAACTGTAATAAGATCCTTCTCCTTACATGCTAGTCCCATTCCTACCACTCAGTTATTTACTGCAATAGTTGAGTTAGAATGTGTATATGCAAAAAGTAAGAGCAGAATACAAGCCATTCAACAGACATCAAAAACAGTGGGCCTGGGAGCCTTACGTCATTTCAGCAGAAGTTCTCCTGCTACTGTAAATAGCCTTTGTAACTTCCATGAGCTGTGTAAGCTAATTTTTGAAATATGACTGCCCGACATCTCAATGTTTTGACAAAACCCTCTGCCAAACATTTAACAATAAGACCCAATTAATATTTCAGACATCTTTCACTCCTAATTTAAATGTTGAAGCACACAAACAGTTCATAATGGACACCAAAGTCAAAAAACATTCTGAACACCAGTTCAGAAAGAGCATGTGCACTGTGAACATGACCCATATACAGAAACTCAAGAAAGAATTGGCTGTTTAAATAAACAAAAAACAACACAACAACAACAAACTATTTTTTCAGTCACTTCCAGGTGAATGAAAAACATACAAACATTACTATTTCATAACTATAACAGAGGTAACTTTCCACATGACTGTTTCTTCAAAAGTGTTCATACTTACATTCAGCGAAGAAAATTTCAAGATAGATCCAACCAAAATCACCAAGTTTCTCCAGCTTCTGCAGAACACCAACATCACCTGTATATCTGACCCAATCAAGTGCATCCCCAACATCGAAGACGCCCTAGTTCAATTAAAGAATGGGAGCAAGGGGGAAAAAACAGTAACTCTTAGTCTTTGAATACAAAATAAAGTCCTAAAGAAAAAACAATCCACCACACAAGCCACTAATTCAGTGGCAACAGCGGAAGTATTCCATGTAAATATAACAAACAATACTATTATAGCACCTACATGATGCGCTTCTTCCCAATTTGTTAGCCTTTCAATAGCTCACAAATATAAATATCTGGGTAACTCAAACACAGCGTAATAAAGCATATCCACAAAATGCAGACAGGCATATTTTCAACAGGAGACAGGAGCCATTCAAATTATGAAATTTGATTTACAAACTTTTTTTTGATAACTGCACACAAAATTGCTTCAGTGTCAAGCGACAAGCCTGATTAAAGAAACAACATTCTCCAGGCTGTTACATATGCAGGCAGGGCTAAGACTTAATTCCATAAACCATGACTTTCCTTCTACTCAAAATAAGTTTAATTGTTTGAGCTACAGAACTTTATTTGAAGGAAAGGGATTGAGTGAAAAACATCTGTTGCCTGGGATACTCACACATCTGAGTCTGCAGATTTTTAAAAATAATTTAAAAACCCACAAGACTGAGAAAAATATCACTAAAAATGCAAGAACTGGGTTATCCAGCAGTAACTTACAGTTGTACCTATTCTGCTTTTCCTATTGCTACTATCAGCTACGATACTGAGTTCAAAATTAAATGTTTTTTTTTTTTTTTTTCCTCTTCTGCAGTTAAACTACAGAACACGGCAGAAACTAGGAAGTGGAGAATAAAAATGATAAACATAGGGAAACTAAGAATGGTCACAGAGTGAAGCTTACAAACAGAAAAATTTCAAGTATAGCTCTACCAAACACTGAATTTGATAGTGAAGAGGGATCAGCAGCTTCCCTTACCACACCCTTAGTCAGCCATTCAGTCCTTCAGACTGAATCAGTACCACTATTTGAGAATCCCTTAGAAGATTTTCAACTTGTCTCCAAAGAAGAGCATTTTGAAAGGTTTGCATCATTCCAGAGATCAAGCACAATCCTATTTGTAGCCCTGTAGCTCCATCATACAGCGTCGCCACTGCTAGTAACAGGCCACAGGACTGCAACCTGTTGGGTTTACAACTTGTCTTGCCCTGCTCAGAGCTCTTGTTTTAACTTGTTTTAACTGTAACAGCAATTTTTCTTTTGACCAGGTGGCTATGATTAATTTGGTTTGCCTTTGTAAGGAACAACACTAGTTTTTATATAGGCAGTAGTAACAAGTAGTTACTTGTTACTGCTATGACTAACATAATGATGCAGTACTGAGAAATGCAAGCCAAATATGACAAAACAAAGGCCTTGAAAATAGGTAACACATAAAATAGTTTAGAGGAGTACAGGCACGGGACAGTAAGAGACGGGTCACAAGTTGACACTGAAGACCCAACGGCTATAAGCAACTGGCCAATGGTCACTATAAAAATACAAAACAAACAAACAAACAAAACATGGAGCTGGACAAAATCAGGGCAAAAAGTTTTAACAAGCACAAACCACAATATATATATATATATAATAAAATCAGATGCAACTTGAACTTGTACACCAACAAAAGTAACAAGGTGTAAAAGTGCATTACCAAACAAAAAACAAACCCAAGTGCATCCTAGAATTTGGAAGAAGAAAACATCAACAGCACTCCTCACAGCAGAGAACTCCAGGTAGTGACACCTATACCCCCTGTCCCCCCCACAGAAACACCAGACTGAAGCCATTGACTTTACTCTTCTCTGGGTATTACTCTTCTCTGGGTAAAGAACTGGCTGGAGGGCCATGCCCAGAGGGTTGTGGTCAATGGAGTTAAGTCCAGCTGGCGTCCCGTTACGAGTGGTGTCCCCCAGGGGTCGGTACTGGGGCCTATCTTGTTTAATATCTTGATTGATGACCTAGATGAGGGGATTGAGTGCACCCTCAGTAAGTGTGCAGACGACACCAAGTTGGGAGGTAGTGTCGATCTGCCTGAGGGTCGGGTGGCCCTTCAGAGGGATCTGGATAGGCTGGGCTGCTGGGCTGAGGTGAACGGGATGAGGTTTAACAAGGCCAAGTGCCGGGTCCTGCACTTTGGCCACAATAACCCCATGCAACGCTACAGGCTTGGGGCAGAGTGGCTAGAAGACTGTGATGNTTTAGTAGCTTAGTGGGTAGTATTGGTGATGGGATGATGGTTGGACTACATGATCTTGAAGGTCCTTTCCAACCTTGTGATTCTGTGACTTTAGGACCCCAAGGAACAGTAAAAGCTAAGCACAACACCACAAAAAGGGTCAGAGACTAGGAAGTGTGCATATCACAATTCCTAGTGAGTTTTTCCATTTAGTAGTACTTGTTTCTTTGTTTTCTTTCTTCATCTGTAATAAGTCATTCTGGAAGATTTCAGTTATACTACCAATAATTTTTTGTCTTCACATATATAGTGCGTTTGCCTTTCGCCAATACCAAGACTTTTACTGTAACACACTAACACCAGCACAGAGAGGATAAGCATAATGCACAAGAGACAGGACATGTGAACTACCTCCAGATTTCTCACCCATTTTGATCTTCTTACACAGACAGTATTTATTTCACAGCTCCTGTCACACACAGATTTTTTTTTTTTCTGTGGCTCAGAGTTGCAATAACTGGCAACCACAGTTCTGTATGCCTATATATGCCAAAAGCTACAGACTCAATTTATTTATGCAAGTATTTTAAAATTTTTGATATCTGTACAAATATTTTTTGTATTCACACATAAAAAAAAGCATTCCAGTTAAAAACAATTCAAGGAACTTACATTTTCTATCCTGCTGCCAATTCTCAGTATGCCCCCAATAAAAGGTGGAACATTCTAGCGGAGTGATAAAAAAAAACAAGTAAAAAATAAGTTAAGTCCTGTTAATTTTAGTTTTTATCTTCTCGGATTCAACTCAATAACATTTTCTGTTCTGCTTGAATGCAGTACCATTTGGACAGTGGCTCTAGTCCATTTCAAAGTTTCAGGAAATACCCTTGTATTCAGTAGCCAATCCCCTACCATTTTTGTTGAAAAATAAATAAATGCTGAAGTGGAAATACAGAATACATGGATGCTATGACATCTGGTTTGGAAAGTCAGCTGCTTTAGCCACTTCTGCAGTTATTTACATACCAAAGAACCAGCTGACACATCCAATGAAAAACATCCAAAATAACAGTACTTCCTCTCCTGAGATCTTCTGCTCCTCCAAATAAATTTTACTATTGGATGTACCATCTTTTACATGGCCAAGGAGATAAAGGCTGAGGAAGTAAGAAGAGGGAAGCAGAGGTAAACAGGGGAATGGAAATACACACAGACCCTCTTGTATAAAGATCGAATGGGAGACTACCACAGGAGGAAACAGCACAAAACCCATCACATGAGACAAAGTGGAATAACTGCAGGGACATCCTGAAGTACAAGGAGGTGAAAATAGAGCACTCGGACAGCCTGAAGGAGGAAGCAGCAGAAAGAGCATAAGGAAGCATGAATCCACAAGACCAATACATGAATACCTACCTAATCATACAAAGTCATATAACAGAGAGAAAAGCATAGCTTGGGGTTGAACGCAGAATTTCAGCAAATCAGTTTTTAAAAAAAGCATGTCATACTTAAATTTAAAAAAACCTTTATCTTCCCTTCAGCTGCTGAAAACACGTTATATCATTCTCTCCTCTGCAATGTCACTGTTTAAAGTCAACAACAATATCAAATTTTAAATATCATTTGTTAAACAAGGAAAAAATAACCGAGAAAAAAAATCTGTTTAACTTATTCATCAGGTAAAGGTGCCATTTTTTTCACTTATATGACTCTCTTAGCAACTTACAAGGGCCCCACTCAACTGTATTATGGAGTCTGCAAAAACTTAACAAGGACTGTATCGACCGTAATAAAGCCTATGACATGAAACTAACTTTCTAGAAAGCTGTGACTCAACTATCAGACAATTTATTCACTCCAGTAAAAGGAAATGTCTCATTTAAGATACAATCCCAGCCTGCCTAGGATAAAGAATTAATTAATCTATTGTATTTGAAAACACACACGAAGTTAAAACATAATACTTACAACAACTTTTTTAATCAAATCAACAAGGTCTTCCAAAACCTCTAAATCACAGAGTCTCTTCCAATTCCGGTCTAAAATCTGTGAACTGCTTAAAAACAGAACAAGTTATTATTTAGAAAAACAACACTATGTAATATGGTTTTACTTACTAATAGTTATAGCGATTAGATCTAAGCAAGAGGGAAAAAAAAAAGGAAAAAGAAAAAAAAAGAGATGCAAAGATTTTGGTACTTGTGAAAAATACACTCTGGATTCCAAACTTCAGAAACTCATTCTTAATATTTTCGGCCATATGTTCGAGAACTATGCCTTCTGACCTTAACTAATTTAGCTCACTGTAAAAACATTCCTTCAGATTGTTTTACCATTAGTGAAAGCATACACTGATCTTTCACAGATAACAAAAAGAAATGCAAAGGCTGATGAATCACTTTGAGAACACGATTACTTACCTCCAATCAGCTACCAAAGAATTACTTTCACTTTTGAAGAGAAGAGGCCAAAAGATGCGTATTTTAATAACGTTGCAATATTCTCTTAATATGTCAACCGGCTGACTGCACCACACTTCACAGGGATCAACATCTTTAAGAAAATAGTTAGTAACTAGACTATACAATTCAGGCATTACAAGTAATTAAAGTACAACTGAACATGCAAGAGGTTATTTCCATAATGCATTCCTATGTACTATTGAACCAGAATAAGACAACTAGACAACTCAATATACCTGGCAACTTGAGTTTTTTTGTGTTTTTTTTGTTTCTAATAAAATGAAGGAGGAGACNTAAGAAAATAGTTAGTAACTAGACTATACAATTCAGGCATTACAAGTAATTAAAGTACAACTGAACATGCAAGAGGTTATTTCCATAATGCATTCCTATGTACTATTGAACCAGAATAAGACAACTAGACAACTCAATATACCTGGCAACTTGAGGTTTTTTTGTGTTTTTTTTTGTTTCTAATAAAATGAAGGAGGAGACGGAATTTATACGGAGGTAAGAATAGAGACCTGCTGACAGGCTTTACATTCCTTGCCCAAGGAATTACCTGTGTTCTGAATTGTATTAACATAAACAATAAACATATAAATGAATAAATGCAGCCTGCTTCTAATGACAAGTCTAACAAGGGCTGTGAGTTGCTTAATGGCTAAAAGCAATGCTATTTTCAAGGTAAAATGTAAGCATCTTCTAGCTGTAACTGTTTAATTATTTTCTATAATAAATTCAGACTAGTGTGGCATATAGAAACATGGCATAAAAAAAATCAGAAAATTTCCATTTTTCTGTAGAAATCATTATATACGTGATGCATGCCTCTTTCAAAAATATAATCCATGTCCCTTGGAGACTGTCTCTAAAAGGTAAAATTCCTTCTTAGACTATTGAAGTGGCATGAAGTACTTTCAGAGCAGAAGGAGTATTATCTGAAAGTTTGAGTATATGCAAAAATTCATTTTACACAGGTGGTAGTTACACCTGAGTTTCCTACATATTACAGGTAATTATTTCCATAGTGAATACAGTTTTTAATAATTTGGCATATTACAAAGCCATCTGCTTTTCTGCAACTATCAAAAAAAAATTAAGGACTGTAGGCAAAGAGTTTTGCAGTTATAAAGATCAGTTTGAATGTGTCTTTAGACCTATGCAGATAAAACATAGCTACAATTAAAACATGGGCAATGAACATCAACCTTACATTTCCATCTTTTAACATTAACTGCCTGAACGTATGTCAGTGTTGTTACCTACGCATACTGTTCTCACAAAGGCATAGTAGTATACTGCATGTTACATTAGCACAAGCAGATGAGAATTCTTTCAGTGTAAAAAATAAAAATAAAAAAAAAAATACAACAATGCCTCTGCTCAGAGAACACCAAATAATTTTCTACCTATTCAGACAATATCAGGAAAGAAAGTGAAATAGTAATTGAAAGATCCAAGCACAGCACAGACAGTGCTTTAGAAAGTTTAGTTTACATACCTGTTTTAGGTTTATGTGAAGAACGTTGTACAAATACTCCATGACCCTAGAGATAAACATATTATTTCTTAACTTTGCATATCTTGCAAATGTGTTACACCAACTATAAATGATTACTTAACAGTTTCTAAATATTAAACCAATATGAAGTTTTTGTATCAGAGGAATGGAGGAATAGAAGTGATTTTTAAGTCCTGTCACCAATTCTTTTTGCCGAGGAAAAAAAAAAATAATTGCACATACTTTTGCCTTCAGATCACAGATAGAGGGGACCAATACAAAAAAAAAAAGAAAAAAGCCTGTGGTTACGTCTTCACAAGCAAATAGCATGATCAAAAAGGAAACAAATCTATAAAGCTAAGTATTTGGTACTGAGGAGTCTACTTTCACGTTATATGCTCTTCAAGGCACTGCACTGGTTCAAGTCCGGTCCCATAGACAGAGCATCCATTCTTGGTTGATACACGTTACCTACACTCCTAAAAGCATCTTACAGAATAGATTCACCCCCAGTGAATCCCACTGGCATGCTCCAATACCTCTTCGTGACACAAGCCAAAACACAGAAGATGGGGACACCTAGGATATCTGCTTCAGAAGCGTTGTGATCCAAATTAAAATACTAATGCAGACACATGAACTAAATTAACTAGTAATTAACTAAAATTTAGTTAGCCTTTATTAACTGTAACTGTTCACTAGTTAACTAAAATAGTAACGCAGACAACATGGACAAGAAAATGATTTCTAAGTACCTACTCATTCCAAATAGAAGCTTTTTATAAAATTTTAATAATATTCATTCAACGCTCATCATCATCCCACTATCTTCTATGTCCAATCTGAGATGGGTGAATTCCCCCTGCTTTTTCCTTCCTATCCCATTTCACCAAGAATAAAATACTACTAGTATTCCCCATTCTCCTGCATTTCTGGAATTCAGCCAACAGTTTTCTGGGGAAAACAAGGAAACTTAAGGTCCACATTTTGCACTATCAAATGACAAACCCCTTCGCATCAAATCTTTATAATTCATGTTTAGCATAGCCAAAAAGCAAACAAACAAAAACAAAGGAAGCATTTTTACTAGATTTACCTAACACAATGCTCCAGTTGCATTCTTATGAAAATAAATGTCTATCTACTTACCTATGAACTGAAAAGCATACCCATAGATTAATAGTTATGAACAGATGTAAAAATTTGTAATAGTTTAAACACTATATTGAGTCACACTAGGACAGTATTCTTCTAAAAAATTAATCACTCAACACCTGTTAGTAGACAGCAAAATAATATTCAAGAATACCTAAGGAAATATTTTCAAGAAGACAACACAGGTTTTCAAAAATTTAATCACGTTCTGACAGTTAGTGCACGTCTATTTAAACAAGTGAATATATGCCAACATAAGTGGAGTGGTTGATTCACTTTTATTTAGTTCATGGCAGCATACTGTATCTACAATAGTTTAATGGGTTTAAAACATAGTACTCCATACAAGCCTCTCAAGCTGAGGAACAAATTACTTTGTTCTGTTTTACAGATTCCTACAAAGTCTATTATTTTAACAAACACTGTGTGCGTCATTTGATGCATGCTATACGTACTATGTCTACGTATAGCTGCGCTATGATTTCAAAGAAACACGCAGCTATCCCTGAATACGACTGGAGAAAAGTATAGAAACAAACTAAATACCAAACATATCTTTTACAGCCCTTTATTCTTTCAGTGGCAGATTTCATGGAAATATTAGCATGCTGTGCAATGATGACTTACTAAGCTGACGTAAGATGATGATAAGCAATCACATGATCTTGCCCAAAGTAGTATTCCTGCACAGCTACAGCACATGTAAATCAAGGCTTACTCTCAAAAATAAGTTACTACAATGTGAACATATTCAACAGACCAGGACACTAACACAGAGGAAAAAGATTAACTAGTATTTCAAAATCAGTTCATCTTGAAAGATGACTGAGAAAGTCTCATTCACTCCACTGCACAGACTTTACTACAATATTAAACAAACAAACAAAAAAACCCCACCCCTCACCCCCACCAGCCTGTACTTGACACATCAAGTGGTATTCCCACCAAAGCAGACTTTCTTTCCACAGCACAGCACACACATCACTTGAAAGGATGAAGTGTCTAGCATCTTATGCTAGCACAAGTGTTAAAGTATTTTATTCTGTCCATAGCACAAAAAAAATCTTTATTGATATGAACATTTTCCAATGAGACTCACTACTCTACTGGTAACGGTCCTTAGTATACACAGAGCTTTATAAACAAGAAAGTCACTTTACCTGTACTTTTTATTTCAGCATAGAATGAAGAATTGTGGCCCAGCTAGTTTGTATCTGGCAGCGGCAACACTTAGGATAAATAACCCATAACTGAACTCTCCATGCAGCAGAAACATTAACTACCATGGCGTTCTCTAAGATTCTTTAAGCGCAGCAAGCAGTGGAAAATAAGAGTCAAGGAAAGCAGTCTTGGAAATATTAAAACAGAAGAGTGCTACAGTTTACGCAATAAAAGCAACAACTAAATAAGCAGAGGCCCTACTGGGCACAAAGAAGTAGAAAAAAAAACCATGAAAGATGAGAAAAACAAAGAATGGGTGAACACTCTGCAGTTCATTTGCAGTCTTGAACTTACATGAACTGTTGTGAACAGCTGTAAAAGTTTTGTGATTAAAGGAACTGAATCTGACACTCTAAGGTACGTCATCCCATATATGGCCTGGATACACAGCCAAGAGAATGGTAAAGCTCTGTTAATATGACCTACGCATCACTGTCTGGTTTTACATAATTGTATGTGCATTCAATAAAACTTGCCTGATAGAGGATATGCAGTCTCTGTGCTCTAACCAAGTTTAGCACTTTTGCAAGAGAGTAGTATACAGTGGCATAAGATACCTTTGCACCAGTTTGAATTCCTCAACACAAGTAATTACTCTGTAGATCACAGCTGGCATTAGGTTCCATTGGAATATCTTGCAAGTTTTTCATCTAATTCCAAACCTACTTACCAATTCACAGCAAGATTTATCACCAGCATAAAAAGCCAAGGCTGCAAACTCAGATTCGGATATAGGTTCACCCATGGTACATGATCCTGAAAGAAAAGAGTTAAGAGAAATACAGAGAGGGGGTGAGTGAAGAGGCAATAACACGTGTTTTACTGGACTGATCGCAACGTTATCTCACACTTTGCAAGCTTCGTTGGAGACAGGGGTTATTTCTACACGACGTACACCTCGGGTCGCTTTTTTTCAACATTAAGCTAAACGCCAGTTAGGTGGACTCGCTCGAGCAGTCTTCTCAGTCCCTGACAGTCCCCCCGCCCGCCGCCTCACACCGAGCAGCCGGGGCGGGCGGGGCGCTTCCGACCGGCGGGCAAGGCGGCACCAGCTGCGGTATTCTTGCCACATCCAGCGAGCGGATTTAAACACCCGCCCCCCCCC
>VXAL01008353.1:52893-69962 GCA_013399475.1 Chauna torquata | reverse complement strand
TTTTTTTTTTTTTTAAAGACCTTTTGAATACTTGATTTCAGGAAGTTTCTATGGACCTCACTTTTTTTGTGGGTGTAAATGATAAAAAATTTCTGATGCATAAACAGAACAGTTAATAAATGATTTCTGTGTAAATATATTTTGTTCTATAATGCACCTTTTACATTGGCACTTGAGTCTGAGTGGATAAAATATTTAATGCACTGGCCTAGTTGCTGGTGTACTGTTACATTTCCAGCCAGCTGTAAAACAACTGAGATGTCTGCATCTCACCCTCTATTCATGAAATGAACTGTAGTCTGAGGAGAAAGTTTTGAAAGCGTCTGGTCTTGTTGTTCTGCCAGTTCCCTTACAGAAAGACTGCCAAAGTAAATTTTGTTAGTATGCTGTGCATTTGATGCATCCACTTAATTATGAGCCTGTTGCTAGATGCAGCTGATAGATTAATCCAGCCTAGAAATCATGATTATATGAAATGTAATTAAATGGTGTTTCAGAGAATTGGATGGATTTTTGTCTTAAGCTCATAAAACCACTGTTGTGAAGATTGCCTTGTTTCAGTTGTGGCAATTTAGTCCGACTGCTGTTGTTATTCTCACCGTATAAATGTAGCTTAGAAAAAAAAAAAAAAACATTGCTCCCATGATAATTTGGATTAAGAAAAAAAAAAACTATTACTGCATAAAGTTTAGACAGAACACTTAATAAAATTTAATGTCACGCAATGGATGTTTTTCCTTTGGATATATGTATCCTTCAAGAGTTTGACTTAAATCCTACTTCCAAGCTCTTTTTAAGACTCTTTTGTGAACATACTTCTGACTTTTCACATGAATACATGCAGTAGAAATGTAGACATTGTCTAGATACCTCTCCAGCAGTCAAGTACCAGTGGAAAATTAACTTACCTGTCACTTTCATAATTTTAGACAAACAATGGAAATCAAAAGATAGCATTTGCTGGAAATGTTACAGTTATTGAACTACTAACGGAAGCTCTGTGAAACAGAGATCCTGAGCCAACAATTTAATCTGTAAAATGGTACATTTCTAACCTTGTCTTTGAAGTAGTAAACTCATGATAAACTCATTATTTGGGGATGCTTTGTTATCTTTTTCCTGGAAATGATGGATGATTCTAAGGTCAGTGAAAACTTTGGCAAGGTCAAATTGCAGATGAAGTAGCAAACCAGAACTGAAAACTGAAAGTTAACTGCAGTTGAGCAACAGAGAAGCTATAATTAGTTCACTTTTAGTCTTTACAAATTTTGCTAACATCCTCTCTCCAGCACGGACTGGTAGTGCGTGCTCATGTAAGATTAGGGCAAGAAGCTAGTAATGTTTCCCCAGAATAATTCCTCAGCCTGCAACAATGTGAATCAGGAAACTTCTGAGCCAGATCTTTATTTTTCTTATGAGAATCTTTCATTTACTTTTTGTAAGCAGATAAACAATTTCAACAACATCACAGCATAATCAGAAGTTGGGTGAAGTTCTCATTTTGTTTTAAACCCACTGCTAACTATTTTCATTTGATGTTCAATCATTCTACACTATCTGCAAGCCTCTCAGATGTTCAAGACTACTCTTATGTACTCAGTCATGTCTCCCAGGCTGAAAAATTGTCATCTGTTTTGTTGTTTGCATAGTCTATATTCTTATCTTTTCCCCCCCTCTCACTCATTGCATTTATTTCAAGTGTGAACGTCAATGTCTAGAATACAGCAGGCTTATGGCACACATTCTGAGTAGCTGATCTGCATTTATTCAGTGGCCTCTTGTCTGCGAATTCCAAACCTCCCGCATTTGTCTAGAACTGCTCTTCTTTTCTGCCGGGGAATATTTTTGATGAAGCTACTATGCCACTTGGTTTGCTGTAGGTCTGGAAATTCTGGACAAGTTCAAAATGTTCAGATTCTGAATGGATGTGTTACAGGAAACTTGGAATAAGATGCCCCATCCAGTATTGACGTGGTAGTTCTGTTAGTGTGTTTAGCCGCTGTCTACACTGTACTGGTCTCTTGTGTTGTTTTACTCGCTATCCCATCTGAAACTTCTTCTACTTACCAAAGGTTCTTTATCAACGCTCCTGAAAAACAGTACACTGAAACCAATGCTTTCATTTTCTCCAAATCCTCAGTAGACTTCACCAAACAAAAATCATCTTAGAGCTTGAAGGTGTTCTGGCATGCTTCTGGTGCTTGTCCAGGATGCTTTTTTACAGACCTCAGTGAGCCCCCTGCCCACTTCAGACTGGTTGGCCACCAGCTGGTGAGAGTACAGGACAGGGTAACAAGAGTTCCGCACAAGTGGAATGAGTGCCTGGAAGATGGTAGGTTGATGCTGAGGATAGGGTATTAACTCCAGACATAGATCTTCAGAAGCTCTGTCTGTTTGAAAACATAACTTCAGCATGGATGACAAGCACCACATAGTCCCACCTGTTGATGCAAATCCCTCTGGCTCGAAAACCTCTTCTTAATGCATGAAGATCAGTCTTGGTGGCAGCTGAGGCTGGCCTCCATTTAGGTCTTTGGGCCCTATAGATACTGGTTCCTCATTCCTATCCTGCAACAACTTTAACACCTGCTCTTGCTGGACGTCTGTGCCTGCAAGCATGCGCTGGTCTCATCTGATGCTTTTCTAAAGGTTAAACATAGCCCACTGCTGGGCTTCTTCGGGGCAGACGGAGAAAGGGAAAAGGAGGAAGTAACAGGCAGCATGGCCTTGACAGAGGGGTAAGGATCAGCGTGGAGGAACCTACAGAAAGTTTTTGTTTCTTTGCGTGTTTTACATAATAGATCCTTACACGGTGACATCGTCTGTAAGGCAAACGGCTCTTCAGTGTACTGTGTCTGCTAGGGAGCACTCCTCTGTGTGGAGACTGGGGGATGAGTACCAGGCTACTGAACCATTTTCACAGGGGATGCAGATGGTTCCCTCAACACATCCCTCCAGATTCCAGTAACCCTCCCTGGAAACCTGAGCAGTTCAGCAATAATCAGGTTGGTTTCTGTGAGAGCAAAATAACAGCATGCACACAGAGGTGTCTTAAAAGGTGAGAAGAAGCGCTGCTTAGGACTCTGAATGTGAGGGCAGAAACACCAGATGTTGGGAGTGAACTCAACTGAGATTAGACCTTCTGGCAAGGAGGAAGCTGAGGTTTAACGTACAATAATTTGATCAATGTAGGACATATGTCATTATCACTGACCTGTTATGTGATCTTGGCTGCTCTTCTATTTAAATATGCTACAAACTGGATAACAATGAAGCTGGAGCATGTATAATTTTATGATATCTAGTCAGAGAGAAGTGAAAGACCTCTAAAATGTCTGTCTTTTAGTTCCGTGTGTTGGGAAGTGAAGATATGGAGATGATGAATGAGTGAAATGTAAAAAAGCTGAATTTTCATTTGTCATACCAGGATTTACAAATTCAACTAGTTCTTGTAATTCTGTACGTTACCAGATGCTGTCTCCTTGTGTAAATGTAATTAATAGAACCAGTTTTTAGTTNTCCCCCAAATCTTCCATTCTAACGTGATAGTTCATTTGGAATCCTAATTTGCGAGACTTACAATTTATAACACTAACTAAGAGGAAGATCTGACACACTTCTAACCATCTGACCTTATCTACACCACCAACAGTAGTGTAGAAGAGGTCAAGAACCTTGGTTTCTGCCTTTGCCTTTTCTCTGGGGAAAGTATGATGGCTTTAGTTAGAGGTAAAATAACTGAAGCATAATTCTTAAACATAGTGTGGACAAATAGCTAATCCTTGAGCTAAGTAAAAATGCTGGCATAACAATACAAGTACTGGCAAACTCTCTGAGCATATACAATTTATGCAAACAAAAGGTTAAGCAGAACACATTATACCAATTCTCTGAATGAAAAAAATTGTACTGAAAAAGCTATTTTTGCTAGTGGAATAACTGTGTTGGAATAGATGTACTTACATTGTACATAACAGTAAAGTTGCTTATGAAAATTTAGTAATTTAAGTCTCCCTGAACATCGATGTAAAAGAATTATCAAGGTGGCAAGATACACATCCAAACTCCACCAGATAGGAATCAACAGTAAGTCAGTTATATTAAAATCCTAGATTCAAGCACACTAATCTGTAGAAGTAAGATTTGAATGTTGTAGCAAATAAGACAAAAACTAAGTTAGCATGCAATACATGTTTTAATGTGCCGTTAACCTGAATCATAGTTTTTAACCAACTGACTTTTTTTTCTGACTGACAGAAAGGCACTTCTCTGTTTAGAGGGGGAAAATTTGAGAATAACAAGATATCACAAGACTGTCATTTAACACTTGTCTTTACAGGAAGTTATATTGGAATCTCTGCTGAAATTGATTAGATTAAACTGGCATACAGCATTCATATCAAAACAAATGTGCTCCCACAGAGTGAATAAGCGAGTATGCATTTGAAATCATTCCTTACTTAAATTCTTATGAACATTGTGTTTCAAAGCCTTCAGGTTATTTTGGGGCTGGTTTTTTTTTTTACTTTAGTTTGCCTCACAATCAGTCCTATTTTCATTTTATCAGGACTGCAATGTAAAAGAATAAATACAGTATTCTTCACTTTTTTAATCCAAGTGTTGCTTAAACCAAGTAAATTTAAAACATTATAATCTTTTTGTTAAATTTCAGGGTTTTAAAAACTTCTCAAGCACAAAAGGATTTCTTCTTAGTTTCCAGTTGCATTGACTCATTCTTGGTCAGATAGCTATAAATAGTCTTCATATGAACTTGGAAGTGTTTCTTTGTTCAGTCAGATGTTTGTCCATACGTTTGTGACAGTTCCTTTTTTATTTCTTGACTTATTTATTTTTTGATTATGTATTTGTAAAGGCTGACGGTTGTTCATCATTAGGCTGATCTGGTTTCTTCTTCATCTTCCTCAGAGTCAGTGTCATCATTGTAGAAGTGAATTGTAGCTTGTACTGGAAAACTAGCCAGAACCTTTTCTCCGATGTTATTAAGAAACTTTTGGGATTTGGACTTGGGCAAATAAAGTCTGATAAGAAAACAAGAGGAATGAGTAAAACCATGAGACACTTTCCCAGCTAACCTAGCTTGACTACTAAAATATATTTTTATCTTTCTTTGAAGGGAGAAAAATCCCGGGATTCCTTGTCTTTTAAAATATAAGTTGCTGACTGAAAGGTACTGTTAACTTTAAGTTACTTTGGGCATATCATGTATTGTGTTTATCTAAGGTGCCTCCCTGATAAAGTGTTGCCAGGACAATGATGCGTCCTTGAGAATTTTTTTTTTTTTTTAGCACAGTACAGAATGGAAGTATCCCATGTGACTGTGGAAAGTTTGAGGAATGTTCTGGGATTCTGGAATTAAGATTAAGACATTAGATTAGGATTGGGGTAGATTACTTCTTGCACACAAGTTGATCTTAGAGTTTTTAGTGTCTCCAGGTGGAGGAGGAGGTGTATGCTGAGAGAGATTTATTTCATAATTCATATTGTTTTGTATTGAAATCTTAAATATGTTGTATTAACTTACATTTCAGATTTTAACCTGTTTTCCCACTACAGCAAAATTTATGTGGGCTGTATACATATGTATGTGGTTTTGTGTGCTTTTGTATGCACATCTTTTCCTCTTGGTTCTACTTTGGCCAGTTTTCTATTAATTTGACAGAGGGATAAAGGTCACACAATTTAAACTTCAACAACTTTTGTAAAAACACGTGCTTGTAAAGAAGAGGGATATTCCTTTAATTTTCTTCTTCTAAGTGGAAGTCCGCATCAGGAGTTTCTACATGAGCCTTAAAACAATCTAAATGGGAGTGGAAACCCTTATAAATCCTTGAAGCATAGGAAAAGCTTTACCTGGAGTTCAACTTTTATTCAAGAGCAAATTTAAGTAACCTCAAGAGACAGATCTGTAACAAGTCATACTGCATTAGTATCTGTTCATGTTAATTATTTGGGCTTTGTAGACTTGGTAGCATATTAGTCAATGCAAATATAAGTTAGATCAGGCAGGATAATGTTATTTCTTTTTTAAGATGACTTTTTAAAAAATTTTCATTATTAGAGTATTGTTTTGGGTTCTGTTCAACCTGGGCATCTTACCATGTGGAGGGATAAAAATCTACAGAGTTTGGTGAGTAGTTAAACGGTACAACTAAAAAGAAACACTCCAGAGACAAACTGATACTTCTCCCTAGAAAAAATATTACTTTTCTAGGAGACTGTTACTTTCCATGTATGAAGTAGTAGGATTTAACTCACCTCACTGGATGTTGAAACCCGAGGGCTCCTTTTGATCTAAAACTTATTAGTTGACCGTCCAGTTCTGACTGCAAAGAGACATACTTATTATACAGAATAGGCTAAAAATGAAAATTTCACTCTCTTCTTCTATAGGTAACTGTAAAATTCTACAGTAATGTTGCTTTGTTTGGTGTTCTGCGCTTTCTCCCTCTGCTGACTAAACATGCTTCGGAGACTATTTGTGCCCACAGGCTGCCCATAGTTGTGCATTTAACAAAGCATTTGAACTTGAATGTTTTATGAGCTATAAAGCTATGAAGTATTGTACATTCTGCTTAAGATCTTATGAAGTGTTTGTAGAGACTGGTGAGCTAATAACATCACCAAACAGAAGTTCAGTGAATGGAAGAAAAAAGGATTTTCAATCAGTTTAAATGATTGGGGGTTTAGGGGGTTTATAAAATACCCTTTTAACTACACTAACCAGTAGATTGGAGTTGGAATGTTCAAGTCAGCAAGCTTAATTGTAATCAAAGATCACAAGTGCATTAAGAGTCCAAACAGTAAAAATCAAGAGACAGCTGGCATCTGATATTTCTATTCAGTGATTTAAAAAAAAAAAAAATTGATACAACAAACTAGGTAGCAAAAATCCATTTTAAATATCAAAAAGAAATTTAGCAAATAATAAATTCTTTCAAATTAAGGTCACAATTAAAAAATAAAAATAAAAAAACTTGCAAAAGGTAACATTACCAAATCCTGTTAGGATTGTAAGCCTGGAAGCAACTCCCAACGTCACTGAGTCCTGTCACTTGGTCTTGTAGGCATATGTTCTCTTCCATATCTTAAAACAA
Organism: Chauna torquata; assembly: GCA_013399475.1. Taxonomy (NCBI): domain Eukaryota; kingdom Metazoa; phylum Chordata; class Aves; order Anseriformes; family Anhimidae; genus Chauna; species Chauna torquata. The sequence goes on along the minus strand of VXAL01008353.1, from coordinate 62,847 downwards.
CAAGACTTTTTTTTTCCTCCTATTGCTATAAACTTGACTTTGCATAAAATAGTAAGATTTAACTTTGCTGTACTAAAATTTCTAGTGAACGGGATGTAGAAACTGTCTGCTACAAACAAAGATGACTTATGCCACTGTCGAGCAATTCATCTGTCTTTCTGAGGAAGTAGGGAAGTAGGCTTAAGCATGAATATTTTGGTGGGCCCCAAAAAGCCCTTGGGCTACAGTTTGAGCAAGGGGTCTTAAAGAATTTTCTCTGTACTTTTTATGTTAGCGCTTTTTTCCCATGCCTGCCTGTTTGTCTTGTAGCNAATTATATATGTAATAATATGTGTTGATTAAACATTATATACATATGTTTTTCTTTTCAGACTGTAATACAGCATTTCTGAAAAGCAATTCTGATAAAGCCAATTAATTGCAAATCTAATTCAGTTGTTTGTATACAGCAGAAAATGTTCAGTGGTAATTTGTATTATGTTGTAGATACGGCAATAGTAACTTTAAATTACTTTTCATGGCTTTTCTTCTGACATAAATAACATTTGCATTTAGGTAGTAGGAAAAGCATTCCTTTTTATATAAGGAAAATATCATGTGTAGGTAACCATAGGGTGTATTGTAACACATGATCTTGGCAACAGAAGTAAAAAATACTTTTATTTTTTTACCAATACTTTTGTTTTTTTAGTCCTTTGCTCTGCATCTTTCATGCTGTCAGGTTAGATTCTTATAAGTATATTCTTAAACCTTTTATTTAATTACACAGATAGAGGATATTGACACTTATTTGCTTCACTCTCCAGTGCTTGGAATGTCTACTGATCCATAAAGCACTGGCATTTGTATGTATATATTGCAGAAAATAAAAGTATCTGGCATGCAACTAATTAGCAAATACATTGTGCTCAACCCATTTTTGAAGGCCTTCTGCTAGAAACCTCAATAATCTTGCTGAAGAAGATGCCTTGTTTCCCACAGCTGTGGGATGTACCTATGCACCACATAAAATATCCAAGCATCTTTCCTCAGTTGTCAGACCCTGTAAAAGAGCATATGAAAGGGCTCCTAAAGCCCTTCCTGAGCCCTCATTAGGCCCCAGGTTACAGAGGCATCTATGATGCTGAAGGAATATTAATGGGTCATAAGGTATGGATGAGAAGGAACTGAGCAGCTTCAGGCAGGAAGGAGAAATGTTAAAAAAAAAAAAAAAATCAAACCAACTGTTTTGGTTGAACTTAGTGTGCTGTTAGCATTAGCAAAACTTCATACATGGTTTGTTTTTTCTTGCACAAATGGGAAGAAGCCCAAGCGTGAATTAATATTTTCAAGCTGTTTGAATACAATTTTCTACAAAAACACAATTTCAGTAATAAATCACAACTTCAGAAACCTTAATTCCTTGAAATTGTCACTGTAAGTATATAATCCTTCTCATGAGAGTAAGACTCCTCTCATCCTTAGCAAATTTACAGGGGCTTGTGGGAAGGATGTTCTTCCACAGGCTTTCCATAAAGTGCCTGCCAGGAGTGTGGCACTCCAACAGATCTGTACAGCTACAGCCTCCATCTTCAAGAGACAAAAAGTACATGATAAAAAGATACTGCATGTGTTAGAATATGGCAGAAATTGTGAGTCTTTAAAGACTTGCACTAAGGAGAGTTGTTGTCTTAACCTGCTGAGCCTTTGGTAAAAAGTTGAAGATGTAACTGTGGATCTGATGCTACAAAAACTTACACGAGTGCTTAAAACTAAGCATGGGAGCACCATTTCAATACATTTTTCTTAAAGTTTGCAATGTTGGAATCTATGTTGAATGCGCTTCAATCTCTTTTTAGTTTTATCCTCTGATCTAACAAATCTTTCTAAATGAGTAAATAAAACTAATAATTACTGGGCCTTTCAAAGGCGTTTGCCAGTATGAGCTTTTAAATTGATTCTTCTGAGCTGTTTTAGCTATAGCAACATCCCTCCCAAAAATCAATCAATAAATTTGTGCACCTGAAGGTATGTTTTTTAAATTTCATCTTAAAGTCATTTTCACTCGAACTCCTCTTCCCCATATACACAATATGACATATGTACTAGGAGTGGAAATTTCAGACTGAGGATATTATTCTTATTTTTATAATTAAGCAATAAAAGCTGACGTTAAAATATGGGTTGTCTTAGTAAGCAGTGCTTTCTGCAGCTCTTTAAAAGCTGATAATGATTCTATGTCTGATACAAAATTAGAGATACTCTTAAACATTATCATTTATAGAGCATTGTAATTCAAAACATTTTTTAACACTGAAGAAAATGCTTTTAAATGGGAGAGAAAAAAAAAAAAAAGACCAAGCCTCACTTCCTGTGTTCAAATAGCTTCCATTTCTGCACCTGTTTTCTATAAGGATTATTTTCTCCAGAATTTAATCTCACCATTTGTTGATTCTCTGTCATTTCACCACCTCTGGCTGTTAGCATCCAAGGCCTCCATAAAACGGGGCTGCTGAAAGATTAAGATAGAATAGCACTCCCACAGTTAATTCTCTGTGGTAATCTCCATACAATATCCATATAATACAATTCCTTTTGTTAGAATCTGCTGGCAGCTTTTTAAATAACTTCTTTTTTTTTTTCTCCAGCACATTTTCATCATAGAATCATAGAATATCCCGAGTTGGAGGGGACCCATTTTGATTTGGTAAAACTGATTTCTGTGGCAATATTAGTCTGTCTTCTGTCTATGATCTGATTAAGCAAGAGAGACAATCACTTGCACATTTTTAACTATTTTCAACTGTGTTGCACTCCAAATGATGATGATGTAATTAAGACTGAAATCTTTTCTATTTATGCATCACTGCTACAAAATAAAAACTAAGTCTTCCTCTCTGACACTGTCTAATTAAAGGTTACATATGGTCATGGAGTGCCTGGTTATTTATTGATTGGAGATTAGAGAGCTTCAGCTCTCTAATGGGCAATCGGATCTAATTAGCTTAAGAGAGCATATAGTGTCGTGGATGCTACATGTCCCATTTTTTGGTGAGGGGTACTATAATTTCAAATGTTATTTTCAGTAGTAGTTTCCTTCTCTGCTGCTGTGTATACCTACATTTGGGGAAATGGAAAAGTGATTTCAGATGCAAAAGGTAAATAAAAGAAAAAAAATCAGTTATTGCAACCTTAATTTTCATTTGCTTCCATTTACAAGTAAATCCTGAAATATTTGACTGAAAAGTATAAAATATCGGAAATAACAAATAAAATATCAGTTCCAAGTGAAATGTTTTCAGAAACATATTTTTCCCCTTATTTTTGAAGTTGAAAATTGTTTTTCATTGTTTACTCAATGCCAAAATCATTATATTCAAATGATACTTACAGTCTGAGCTTCTTAGTCATCTTTAAAGTGACCATATTCTTGTTCTTACTGGCAGAATCCATTTGTCGTTCACCTTACGATGCAGCTGGCAGTATTATTTTAAAGGGGTTGCTCAGTGATGCCTGTAGACAGATACAATCTCTCTACTTCAACTGGATTCCTGTTTTAAGGGAGTCCTGATTTTTTTTTTCCAGTTCTTAGTATTTCTGCTGGAGTTTTGAAAGGAAACCTGGTGAAAAAGTTTTCTGCCTGTGTCTGTCTTACCTCTCTGGCTGCTCTGGTGGATGGAGTGAGTGTTGCTGGGCATCTCTGGAGCAATGACAGATGTGATCCTCTGTAGCCCGGAGCGAGAAATCTGCAGCTGCACCCTCCATAGTTTTTGATGGTCTAAAGCCTGCTGTTTCTGTGCCAGGCTGACTGCTTGTCTTGGCCTCTCAGCCCCTCCTTTATCTTAACTCCCAAGCATACTTACCTAAAATAAACATGGCCTCAGGTAAAAAGAGAGAAACATCCCTAATGAGTTTTCTTTTGACTCCTCCAAATAGTTCAAAGATATGGTTCTCACGTGGTCAGACTATCCTGGTGAGAGCAATTCTAGAGAAACAGACTTTTTATTAAGTTTAGTTAGCAAATCACATTGAATAATGTGTCCTTTATCTTTCTGTTGCCATTTTACAAAATCCATGTTTGTTCTTTATGAAGTATACAATGTAAATACTCTTTGTGTGTCTTGGGAAAACTTGTCAGCATCCAGTCCTACAAAAGTGTAACAGACTTGAAGAGAATTTTAAATATAAATTTTACAATGCCTGAAGTCTTTTCTATTTCCTAACTTTAAAAGAGAAAAAAAATACCAAAAATCAGTGAAGGTGAGAGGACAGGCCTACTGACTTTCTCAAGACTATTGGGATGTTCCTTTATTTGATTGCTATTTGATGGATGGGGAAGAAAGCTTATGCCAAGAAAGATTACTTCATCTATCAAAGAATAAGGGTTATGAATGCTATTGCTTTGAGGAATGATTTATTTCACAATATAAAATATGTGCTTTAAGCCTACAAAGACCGAATAGAAACAGACAGTCAGAGCTTCCTTCCCACTGTTTTCATTTGTACCGAGCGTTACTTGTTGCCTATTACATTGTACAAGAACGATTTATTACCTGGTGGGTGACATTATCTGATTTTCATTGTTATGGTTCATCGCAACAGTTCACTTCGTTTCCCTCATTTCTCAATTACTGCAGAGATGCAAGAAGATTATAAGAACCTAATGCTGAATTCTCTTTCCACTGGTGCTGTTTACACATTGACATCAAAGAGAACAGATTGAGCTCCCAAATATAATCAGCTTCTACTGTGAACTTTCTTCCCAGAGAGAGAAAAATAATTTTGTTTACTGAACATGGAATGTCCACTGATTATTTGGTATGAATTAGGTCCCTTCTAGCTGACTGAGCTGAAGAAGCCATCCAAACTGTCACTTTGAGAGGACACTGAAAATTTGCTGTGGGAGTCAGGTTCCTCCCATGTAAGCCTTTGTGGCTCTTTTTCAAGTTGTGATACAGCCGAAGGTAACACGTGTCCAGTCAGCAAGAAAGGGCAGGACTCACAGATGAAGACCACTGCATATACTTTCTTGAGAGACATCATTTTCCCCTGAAATTGTTCTGTATTAGAAGTCATTCTGTATCTTTGCATATAGGGTTTTTGCTTAAAATTAAATGTCCTTTTTTCCATTAGGGAGGAGTTTAGGTCAGATTTAAAAAACATATTTTCATGCATTGATGCAAGTTGTACGTCTGTGTTAGCTACTTGACTGCTAAAAATAATAGCATTACAGAAGTACTTATGTTTTCGAAGTAGTCTTAAGTAACATATTCTGGAATTTGATTTGTTGAGGTCCAAAAATTTACATTAATTTTCCCCGTTCTTTGAAACAGCCATTCTTGCTGTGGCAAGTAGGCATAGTTTAAACTCAAAGGTCAAAGCCATTACATGCTGTTCTGGAAAGCACTGACAACATCGAATAGCGGACTCTCAGTCTAAATCTACACCATCCCATGTTTAAATGTAGTGTAATATTTGTAAATTTGTAACTAAGTAAGAGTGTGTCTCAAAGAAGAAAATACATGCACGGTCTCTATAACTTTAAACATTTATGTATCAAAATCAGTACAATTATTAGAATGAAGAATATAGTGAATAATGTTCAAATAATGAACTGTATATTAAATAGCAGCATGGATCCTAAGAAAAAATAGCAAACTTCCTAAGTAACCTAAATTATAATTAAATATCTTGCTGAATTACAGTCTTAAATACACATATATGATTTCATCAGCTTAGTTTTATTTAGATCTAATTTAACTTGATAGCTGAAAAGGAAGTGTGCATTACACAACTGATGTCTATGGTCCTGATCTTGCAATTGGATCTGTATGTGAGGATAACTGATTTATAGCTCTGGACAGAAACTGCCAACATGGATATTAGTGCGGAATTGAAGCCTAAGCTACTAAAGTGTAGCTCTCCGGAAGATGGAAAGTTACCGTCAAATAAATTTGTTGATAAAGCCCTGCAAGACCAAATCTATTATTAAAAATATAGGTTTGTTAATGAAGCTATAATGTAATCTAGTGTAACTATGGGCAACATTGTAGAAAAATATAAGTTAATATTGCATTATTGTACTAATTAATTGAAGCATACATCTAACTGGTATTTTCATGGAAATCATTAGCTAAATTCTGGTTGCAGATCTGTGGAAAATGGTTTATTCCAGTAAAATATGAGCAGCTGTACTAACGTTTGATCTCTAGTTTCTAAAACAAAACAAAACAAAACAAAACAGTGGTTACTCCATTCATAGTCTAATTTTAAGAATCATAGAATCATAGAAGCACAGACCGGTTTGGGTTGGAAGGGACCTTAGAGACCATCTGGTTGCAACCCCCTGCCATGGGCAGGGACACCTCCCACTAGACCAGGTTGCTCAAAGCCCCATCCAACCTGGCCTTGAGCACTTCCAGGGATGGGGCATCCACAGCTTCCCTGGGCAACCTGTTCCAGTTCCTCCCCACCCACACAGTGAAGAATTTCTTTCATATATCTAATCTAAATCTACTCTCCTTTAGTTTAAAACCGTTACCCCTTGTCCTATCACTATGTTCCCTGGTAAAGAGAGAGCTTTTATAGGCTTCTTGTAGGCCCCCTTTAGGTAATGGAAGAACTATTTTACTTTTTGAAATATACTTACTTTTAATATGAGGTGCTGTATTTGGTGAAGAACACTTCACAGCATCAGAAAACACTGATTCTGTTACAAATGCTTGTCTGTTTTTTTCCCAGAAGCAGGGAGTATTTTTCACACTTCCAATACTAACTGAGAATAACTTTGACAGACTTGATTCTGACTTTATGGGAATTAAGTGTAGTGTATCAAGAGAGAGATGGGCCATAGGAAAATTATTTTGTGTTATTTGGAAGAGGTTTATATCTTTGTGGGAAGCCTGTTTTACTCAGTTTTCTTGTGAATGCGTTTGTGCATTCGCAAGAATAAATAACGTTCAATATGAATTGGTACAGTCCAGGAGACAGGATAGCTCTAAAGCATTTATAGTTTTGAATAATACTTGGCGTTAAACAACATAACATAGACAATTGTAGCCATTAATAGCATGCAAAGCTCCTCAAAAATAAATCATTGGAAAAGTTTTTAGGGGACTGGGAAGAGGAAGAAGCAAAGTCATTCACAAAGCACAGCAAAGCCAGTCTCATAATACACATTTTAAAGTTAAAAAAAAAAAAAAAAAAAAGGTCCTCTACATTGAGGTTACATGGTAGTTGGCTCCCTGTTCTGAGTCATTTGGGAGCCTTCCGACATTGACTGTTTAAAGAGCCTAGGGAGACTTAACCCCTCTATGCTGAAGTTGGCCTTTCTGTCCCACTTAGGGGTGAGGATTCTCCCAGACTGCAGGCAGAAATTCAAAATTTAGCCTATTCCCTTTATTCAGGGTTTACCTAATTCTCTGTAAACAATTTCATGTCTGTGAGTGTCCATGTTCTGCATCTTGCAACATCTTTCTGTAATCTGTTCTCTATGACAAAAATGCAAGTGTTCTGGGAAGTCTGAGAGCTAATATTACTCACTGCTGCTTTTCAAGGCTTCCTTCCACCCTCCCTTACAGAGAAATTGATTGTCATAGTTATTTTAGGATACCTATTTTAGTAAATTTCCTAGTGTGTACATGGCCTTGGTTTCATAATAATACAAAAAGAATGTTTCCCAATATAAAATTCTTAACCTTTTAATCAGAGCTTGTCACGATTAAGTCTAAGCTACACTGTCATAGAAGTTTGAACACCTACAGCAACTTTATAGCTGCAAGTTATTCTAATTGAGAATGTTCCAACATTTCACTGTCTTAAATGGTGACTGTTTTTGCCTATATATTGTTCTGCTTTAAATTCCCTTGCATCATGAAGTTTTGACTCTATTTTCTCATACATTCATAAACTTTTCCAGGGTAAAGGAACCTTAAAAAAAAAAAAAAAAAAGGATCAAAATACAGTTGATTGCATTCAATGCTGTCATTGAATACTGTAGGATTAAACGAAGTATGTTCCTCATCGTGCAAAGGTTATATAAACAGTCGTGTTTTGCAGTGTGCTCTGAAGGTCAGCATGTGCTGTTGAACTGTTACAGAGAAAGTGAATTCCAAAGCTGAGAGCTTTCTTTTAAGGTTGTATACTTTGCTTGTTTTCTTTCTTTTGATGTATCTGTGCAAATATTTTGACTTCCTGCATAAGACAAAGCCACATAAAGGAACAGTGTATAATGCAAAGTTAGGCCCACTAGAGATTTTGTTCCTATGTACAGGATATAGTAGCAATACAAGGCTGATACTTCTTAAGCTTGAGATGGAGGGAGAGAATTGTTTAAATTATTTGACATTCCAACTGAAACTGTCAACTGTTTCTGCCGTATGTTGTGGAAATCAAAATTATGTTGGAGATTCCTGTCGTTTTGGATAAGCTTCTGCTGTGGGTGCAGATTTAGAGAAATAAAAATATCTGTCACAGTACTAAAAATGCCTGTCATAGTACTGGTGGTATTTTTTTATATTGACGCCCACGCCCAAATGTGCATGGCCAATTAGTTCCTTGTTTATCTACAATGCCACTGGGGTGTTGCTGGAGATCCTTTTAGGAAACTGTGATTTTAGAATACCTATTTTAGTAAATTTCTGAGTGCATACAAGGCCTTGAGTTCAGAATAATAAAAAAGAATGTAGCTTCATGTTCTGTTCAGGAAATGGTTGTTACATACCAACCAGCTACAACTGTTTAATGTTGGTGTCCCTATCTTTCTTCTAGCCTTTTTGCATTTTTCCTCTTTTTTTTTCTTCTCTTTTCACTCACCCACTAAATATCTGCCAGGATCAGATTGATATATGTGTTCTATTTACAGAGCTCAATGTTGTGACTACACTAGACCTTTCATATAAGAATTATTAAATAACTTTCAAGCATAGACATACCAGAGGAGTACTGGACACCTTGTGTAAGTTGTCTGTTGCTTCCTCTCTAGTGGCAAGTTGTGTCCATAGCACATGTGACACGTGCACATCTCACAGTTTTACTCCTCAGTAAACTTTTCTTCACTCCTGGCTCAATGACTGACCCCTCAGAACAGTGATTTCATGTTTCTCATTTGGTGAATCCAATTGAATCAAATGAATCAAGTGAAATTGAATGTGTCCGTTCGAGCCTGCTTTGCCCTCTGGTGGCTGTCCCGTCACAGGTACGGGATCTGACGTCCGGTGTTCTAACTCGCTGTGTTTGTGACTGAGGAGATGCTGCTCCCATAAGATGCAACGGACCCTGAAATAATGTCAAGTGGCAAAGTGGAGTCATTTTTGAGGCAGATGAGAATCATTCCCTGTTTCTGCACAGAAACAAGCAATAAGTACTTTGGCTGTTATTGTTTTGTCTACTGGGCATACTTTCGTATGACTCACCCAGTGCAGCTGACAGGAGAGGAAATGGATTTCTATAGCAGAAACACGAGTCTAGTCCCCAGAATTGCGTCCACTTTGTACATAGTAACGTGTGAGCGGCAGAGCCCATAATCCACAACGCTAAACACCTGCATTCACCCAAAAGCGTTGTCCGTAAGGAGACAACGGAGACTTTGGAGAGCAGCAGCTGAAGGATTCCTTGAGAAATAGGGTCATTATGCTCAGGAAAGGAGGGTACGCACTACTACTCGCTAGTGCATCACACAGGAATTTTGTAACAACACCACACAAAAACACGATCCCCAGGCTGCCTATTTTTTAACGATTTTTTTTTTTTCCTTGCCACGTTGTTTCAAGCATGATTTCGTACTTTCTACTGCACCGCACACTACTTCCCGTCAACAGCCACGGCCGGCTTTGCTCCGGGAGCCGCACGTTTGAGCCCGGCACGGGCAGGCAGCCCTCGGGACGCCTGGGCCGGCCGAGAGACGCGCGGAGCGGCCGTTACGCCTCGCCCCGCCCCGTTACGCCCCGCCCCGTTACGCCCCGCCCCGTTACGCCC
>VXAL01008353.1:21492-52268 GCA_013399475.1 Chauna torquata | reverse complement strand
CGGGTGGCGCGGCCGGCGGGGGGATGGGGGGGGTAACTCGTGTGGCTTTCCTGGGGTTCTCGGGTGTTTTAAAAGGAGCTGAATGAATAGGTGAATGAATAAATGAATAAAAGCCCTGCGTGGCCAGGTTGGGAGGGAGCGCTCGTGGGGAGGGGAGCCTAAGCGTGGTGGGCTGCAGTCTCCTCGGGAGGTGACACAGCGGACTTTGTGCGCGGTCCTGCGCAGTTCCGCGTGCTTTGCCTTACTCCGCCGTGCCCTGTCGCGCTTACGGTTCGGTTGTCGAGGTAAGCAGGTGTCTGAGAAGCGGGTGGCGGCAGGGTGGAGGCATGATGAGAGGGGGCTCAGGCGTGAGGAGTCCTCCTCTCGTGGGAAAAGGGGACAGGGCGGCAATGATTCGGCAGAGTGGGTTGTGCTTGGTCAGGCGGCAGGGGCCTGTCACAGCTGTAGCTGTCGGGGACAGCGCTTAGGTGGGGCCAGGGTAGCTGTAAAGTGCAGCTTTGGAGGTACAGCTGTGGCAGCAGGAGTACTAAGCTCGGCGAACTTGTCAGTGTTTACATAGTGGTGACCTGCTTTTAGCACGCGTAGGGCTTTAGGTTAAAAATATATGCATGCCGTCTGTGTTCTGCATCCAAGATTTGTGTCAGAGATCTGAAACTTACTTGAAGTCTGAGTTGAGTTTTTGGTTATGCTTCTGTCGATGCAAACCGTTGCTTCAAGTGAGGAAAGTGTGTGCGACGTGAAAAAGCTCCATGAAAATCACCTTCCTGCAGACGGGCAGTGAGAGAGGAGGGCAGGGCGAGGCTGCGGTGGACCATGGCGGTGAAAAATGCTGTACCTGAAGAAGTTCTGCTCGGCATCTCAAAAGCTAAAACTGAAAGCTGCCGAATGTTAAGGTTTAGAAATGGAACTCCTCTGGCACCCCTCCCCCTACAAGTCATCGGGTTTATTTAAATTAAGGCTGGAGTTGTCTAAATTTGTCACGAAATACCAGAATTAAAGTGACGGCAGGAACCATCTTGATCTCTCATTTTTACCAATGTTTACATTTATGTGTGTGTTTGTGTACATTTGTGTGTTTGTGGAAATTATTTTAGCTGTTACACATTTTATGTAAATGGGCGTTACTGAAATGTGTGTATGAAGTGTGTTGTCTTCAAGAAGCGGAAAAGCTTTTCATAAATTCGGTGGTTAAAGAGGGTGTTTTCAGTGCAGTGCAAATAAGATCACAAGTACTGATGCAATCGATTCAAAAATAGTGTTTTGCTACCTAATGGGCAGATTATTTCATACTTCAAAGAGGCGATGACGGAATCTCAGAATCTGTCTCAGGAAGGTTAAACAGTTGTTAACTCGTATTTTGATAAAGCTCTTAAAAACAAAACCATATAGTTGTTCCTGTCTTTAGAAGAGTACTGCCTAAATTGCTCTGGGTTATTGTTTTGTAAATTGTATTTCAACTAATTTATGCTGTTCTTTGCTCCACTTCTGCTCTTATCTGAAATAGCTTCTCCTCAGTCCTTGCATACTAAGCACTTTTTTTTTCTGTCTGTAATGTTATTCATGCAGACTGACTTTATAAGCTTGTCAGTTTATTTGTGCTTGTGGGAGTTAGGAAGCCCTCTAGAGAACAATATTTTGGCATGAAGTCAATGCTCTTATTCAAAGTGTATTTGTTTCTTAAAAATATGCATTGAAAGTTACTAGTTGCATTTGACTCCGAGTCCCTGTGAGATGCCTGACACCCTACACCTCCGTCGTGTGACACATCGGGGCTCTGACCTAACAGCATTACAGACAGGGGCAGCACTGCTCTGGAACTCCCCGCATCATCCATGAGCACTGTGAAGAGAAAAAGGTTAACTATCATGCTTTTTTTGGCTTCTAGGAAGCTAGCTGAGCTATTTTGGTTTCTACATAGGTGTAACTGCAACTGGACTGTGATCAGTAACTTCCTTAAGATAAGATAACAGCAGTCATAAATGGTAACCCATTAATTTTTTTTGTTTGATCTTTAGTCAGATTGGATGCTTAAGATAGTATAGAGCTTCATCAGTTGCGGGCACTTTCCTGTGGAAGGTAGCAGAGTTTGCTCTTGCGGCTTCCATGCTCTGCCAAGCTGGTTGAGTGGGCAATCCAGCCGGTCTATCTGTCCCCTTCTAGTTATACCAGCAAGACTTAATATTGCACAGTTTGCATTTACAGGTGGAGTGATGTATACATGCGGTGTGTTCAAAGGAAATTCTTTCGTACGTTTCTACATAAAGTTACTGAAATCATACAAAGCATATGTTTGTAGTATAGCGGTACTAAACTTTTTTCTAATGTTTGTCACTTTTAAAATATGGCAGAAAAAATTAAGTTCAGTGCAATATCTACATAAAATTTGATGTAAGACAATATGGGGACAGATTATTTATTGAGAAGTTTTGAGGTTCTTAATACTGTTCTGTGGTATATTGATGCCAGTTATTGAGCTTTATTTGCTCCTTGGTGAGGACAAGGGAACAATTGAGAGGGAACAATTTTTATAATTTAATGAGGTGCTTGCCCAATGGTCTGCTAAGTGGATAGACTACCTTAAGGGCAAACTTACTTTGAATGATTTATTTCTTTAAGTTTAGAGTTACGTACTGAATGAATTATTTAGGTGCTAGTACATGAGGATTTAATACTTAAGAAAGTACCCTCTACTTTTATTTCAAATCATTTTTTAAGGTTAGGAATTCCTCCTAATTCTTTGGAGGCTGTACATGCGCGCAAAATATAACCATCTTTATGTAACTGGCTTTACAAAAGAAGTCCTGAAATTTTATAAGTTACGTAAATTAGGTATCCTAAAAACTAGACCCATGTAATGTATGGTTCTTGGGTCATTTGTGGCTCCCAGGCTGACTGGTCTTTTGGCAGATGGGTGTAGAGACAGCGTATATTCCTTAGCTGTGGGACTGTATGTTTCCTGGAGGGTTGTTACCCTACTGGAATGAATGCCATCTGGAGTGCTAGCCAGCTAAAGGCACTTAGCTGGCTGACCAGGCAGGCTGTGCGTTGTGACTGCTTTCTCAGCCCCCGCCAAGGAGCGGGCAGTGCTCTTCAGCCATTAGGAACCAGAACTGAGGCAGCAGGGCCGTGGGTTTGTGTGGTCAGGGAAGAAGACAGAAGGAACTGGACAGGGGCAGGGCGGACTGCAGTGTGAATGCGAGAGGAGGACTGGGTTGAATGAAGGGTGCTGCCAATGGTAGAGTCCAGTGGCAAATGGCCCACAGAAGTCACAGTCCAATGGCACCGTTGTCTTCGGTGGCCTACTCAGTTGTGTACTCCTATTGCAAAGCTGAATGCTGGAATCTGAATTGGCTTGAAAGCTTGGGTTTACTTTACTTTTGGCATGTTCCTGCTTAATGATTCAGACCTTTACCCCTTTTTTTCCCTCATGGGAAGTTGTAAGGAAGTTAGATTCCTCATGAAATTGTAGAGACTGTTCACGCAGAGCTGAAAGGTCAGATTTGAATTTGGGCTGAGGATAATTTAAAAAAGAATTACTAACTCATTTATTCCATATAGACTTATTTTTCTTTCCTGTTTCTTTCAGCTCCTTGATGATTTAAACAGATGGAGTCTACTTCTCATTTCTCCTTTTATTTATCCTGATAAGTTACTGGAAGCAGAACATATAGCTTTTGTGACAGAAGGCATTTCAGCTCAGGCAGATAACTTGCAGAAAGTACCTGGCTCTTCAAAAGAGGTAAGCAGTTCTCTTTGTTTCTTGCAAAGAAAGTAATACTGAGAAGTCATTTGGTAGGCATAACTCTGAAATGCTTGAAGGAAACAAATCGATGGCAGATAGATTTTGTACATTTATAATGTTTCCAGGAATAGAAATATAATCTAATCATTAAACTTGATCACTTTTAATACGCTAGTTCTATCTTATACTTCAAATAAACCCATAGACATTTTCCTTAGGGTTTTTTTTTTAGTAGCACACTTCTCTGGCTGCGGATGGAAACTGGAGAATTCTATCGTGACTAGGTGAAGCATGTGTGGTTAGATATGTTGAACGGGAAAAAACAGCTTGAGAGCTGTCATACTAAGGCAGATCAGAAGTCCGTTTAGCTCAGTATGCTGTCTCTGACACTAGCTGAAGCAAATGCCTCAATAATAATACACAAAGCAAGCATATATTATGATTTCTGAAAAGCTGTTTGAGTCTCTGACCGAGTGGTTGTAAAAAGTTCCAATTGAAATGGAAACCTCTCTTGGAAGCTTCCTTCCATTCGTGATTTATAAATACAAGTTTGGTGTTATACATTTGAATAATTTTGTCAAAGTTTGTAGAAGTAAGGCCAAAATCAAGTTCTTAATTTCTTTGCTTTTCTTTAAAATGCAATGGGGGAATGGCAATACTTCTTGTTTGGGAATTTATAAATGATGTTTGACCTTTAATGCATAATACTGATACAATGTTTTTGCAGCACCCAGAGATATAAGTTAAACTAGTACTGAAATCCTTATGGCAAGCATACGTACAAAATGTTCATGTCCTGGATACTTAGAAATCTTAAAGTGCCTTTTCTGTCACTGTACTGAAAGCGGAAAGACATGAATTTAAAAGATGATGTTCTAAAATTTGACTTATTGAATATATAGCATCTCTAAATGAATTATACATAAAAAGTAGTATCCAGACCCTATCAAAACTTGCTATGAACTGGAGATAACTTCTCTCTCCCCTAAGTTTTGTTGTTTTTGTAACTTTTTTGTCACATGAGGAATTTTTGCTGCCCAAGTGTCTTGGCTTGGATGCAAGTCTGAAGGGGAAGAAAAGCTGTAACCCAAAGCAAAAGAGAAACTTAACTTTGAGGGAAGGAAAAATCTTGAATGTGATGCAGGTTGCCTTAGATCCTTCCTAAGGCAGTCCATTTTTGTGTGTTGTAGGCTCTCCGTAATGAATTGGATGGAGTGGACCTTATTGCCTACTGAAAAGAGAAGAAATGGAAAGACATGCATACTAGGATATCTCTAGGTAGAGAGTAGTAAAACGTCTGGCCTGATCACTGAGCATAAAATTGACAGAGTCCTCCATTAAATAGGCTATGCTGCAAGCTAGGATCACCATCTGGAGGGGGTCAATAAGGTGTCTTCCTGAGTGGTCCCTACTTAGCACCCCACAGGACCATCTGTCATCCTTGCTTTTTTGCATCAGGTTTCCAGGCCCTTTTTCTTGTTGAAGGAAACCTGTCACATCCGCAAGTGGTTGTGGCCCATCAGCTCCCATGGGTGAGGAACATACATTTTCCAGGCAGCTTGTTCTGAGAGACGATCCAGGAGTCCTCTGCTGGAGTGAACATTGAGAACAAAGCGGCTGATAAATAGACTTAGCTATCATCAGTACAGGAGCAGAAGGACTGATGGGGAATGGGCACAATTCCAGATATGTCTGCAATCTAATTTTTAGTACCTTCACCTTCCGTGTAGGTCTCTGAACTGAGAACAGAGCATGCTTTTGGAACGTGTTAGTCTTTGTCCTCTAGAGGAATGATGTCCAGGTGAAGTGCTGCATCAGGCCAAATCACTATCTCTGTGAAGATCGAACTGAGAGGGCTAGAGGCACCGAAAGCTTGTTGAGAGCTCGAGACCTTTTCTGCTGAAGCCTTCTGACTCTGCTCCCAGCTGGCTTTGTATTTCCTTGGAGCACACAGGAAGCAGCCGCACTAGCTGTTCTGTAGATGTTTTTGTTGCCTTTGATGTAAGTCAGTGGAGTACATCTAGGTAGGTTCTGCCTGTGGGAGATAAACTGGACAGGATGCCTGTTGTGCTCTCTACATTGTCTCTGAGGTACCAGGGGAGCGCTGGGCCAACTCAAGCAGAAGGCCAAGGGAGATTTTTTGTTTGTTTGTTTTAATAACAGTGGTCCACAAAAGCAACATCTGGGTTGAAGCTCGGATTTACTGTTCTTTTGGGGTTTGTTATTAGGCAGAGTTGTAGATTGTTTTGTTGTTTGTTTGTTTTTGTTTTTAATCTTGTTGATTTTTGTTTGTATTTTCTTTAGAATGAAAAATGTTTGCATTCTTCCATAGATATTAATAATTAATTTATCAAGCTCAAAAGCAATAGTCTAGACAAAAGACTGGAACTCAGAGGAAAAGGACTGCTGTTTTATTTTGTTTATTATTGTTCTATGTACGTGTCAGTTCACTAGAAGTGCTTCTAATTCTGCTATGTCTAGCAGCGAGCTGTTGGCGTAGGGATTGTAAGAACAAATTGTTCCTGTGGCCTATGAGAATCTCTAGACGGAAAAACAGTTCTTTGTACAGCTGTCAGCGATCTGTGACTGGTTTCTGCTGAAACTGACGTGGATCCAAAAAGCAGGAGTATAAATAATTTCTCATCTCTTAATAAGAGCTAACCTTTCATTCTATATTCTGACAGAATTTTGATGAAGATTTCTAGTCATAGCAGAAAAGCTTGGCTGTTTTGAAAATATTCTCTGAGGACTTTTGTTCTGTTGAGGATTGTTGCATGAGCAGGATTCCAGGTCATATGTCTTGGCAACAGCCTAACTTTGTGAAGTTCTTTTGTGTATTTACTTTATTTGCGCTAAACAGCAGTAACTATTTTTTACTTGTTAGTACATCTAATGTTTTACTTGGTGCCATGAAAAAAACGTAAAAGCTTCAATACATCCTCACAGTTTACAGGTGACACGGTTGTTAGCCACTTGTGCCCGTTTTCTGGGTAAGACAGGATATCTAAAGGATGTCTAAAAACGGTGTGAGTCTCTTACCTTCCACCACAGAGAGGAGCCCAAAGTCATATGTTGAAGAAAAGAGAGAGGGTTATAGAAGACTTGACTTGAAGGATATGCAGAGAAGATGAAGAGATAAAGGTGTTCATAGGGATGAAACCAGTGTAAGAATTCTTAGACACTCCTGAGTGTCTAGGAATGGTTGCCCTCTTGCTGAATTCCTGGGCAAGGAGACATGACAGCAGCATAGCTATTAGAAAAATGCTGGTCTGGAATGGTGGTATGTGCATGTATGTATAACGTGGACTTAGAAGAAACGCTTCTGGTCTTATAGAAAATCTGATATCAGGGAGCCCCCTGTAGGTTGTGGGCAAGTTTTTCATGTTTCATAGCCTGTCCTCTTCCACAGGGTCTGACCTGAGACTTTTCTTATTCTGGTTGCCTCAGATAGGATGTCATGGATTTGGTTGGGATACAGTTAATTTTCGCTGTAGAGGCTTGTGTGATGCTGTGCTTTGGATTTTTGATGAAAATAGCGGTGATAATGCACTGATGGTTTAAGTTGTTGCAGAGCAGTGCTTACACGGAGCCAAGGACTTTTTTGCTTCTTGTGTTGCCCTGCCAGCGAGGAGGCTGGGGGTGCATGAGGAGCTGAGAGGGGACACAACCAGGACAGCTGACCCAGACTGACCAAAGGGATGTCCCATAGCATGTGGCATCACGCTCAGCAATAAAAGCTGGGGTAAGGAAGGAGGAAGGGGGGGAGGCTGGGAGTGATGGCGTTTGTCTTCCCAAGAAGCCGTTATGCGTGATGAGCCCTGCTTCCTGGAAGTGGCTGAACATCCGCCTGCCCGTGGGAAGCAGCGAATGAATCCCTTGTTTTGCTTTGCTTGTGCGTGTGGCTTTTGCTTTACCTGGTAACCTGTCCTTATCTCAGCCCATGAGTTCTGGCACTTTTACCTTTCTGATTCTCTCCCCATCCCACCTGGGGAGAGTGAGTGAGTGGCTGTGTGGCACTTAGCTGCCTGCTGGGGCTAAACCACAACACGGGAGAAGGGAGGCATTTCTGACTTCTCCACAGAGGAGTCCATCAGTGAAACTAGAGCTGCCAAAGCATATGTTTTATGTATACCTGCTAAGATTTTAGAGTGAAAATGAGTTTGGTTTTGGTCCTATCCTCAGAAGCATGAGAGAAAGTAACATAGCAGTGAAGTGTTATTCCTAACAGTGTACGTCGGTCCTTTGTGCTGTGAATGTCAATACAACGCTGTGGGCGAAGATAATTAGTTTAGCAAAAGAGGAGGAAGCCAATTCCTTTATCATAAATGTGTCTGCCACGTTTGCTGCTGGTGATCATGAACTGCTAACAGTTAGCAGTAGGCCCTTGGAGTGTTGCACCTTATGATGACAGCTGGATACTTCCATTCCGGCTGTGGGTATTGCACCAGCGGACTACACAGCTGGGAATCCCTTCCATCTGGAAAGCGATGGTGTTGTCCAGGACATCCTTCAAGGCAGTCAGCTGGGGGTAATTCTGGCTGACTTGGTCACGAACTTCCCCAGTGATTGTCGGGGGGGAAGCCTGACTGATACTCCAGCTGCAGCGATACAAATCTGTCAGGGTCTAGTATAGTTATCTTCCAGAAGCAGATTTTGTTTTGCATCAGAACTAGTCAGTACCATTGTGCCTAGAAACATATCCTGTAACTCCGGAGCTGGTGCAGTGTCATGGAGGTGGCCTTTCAGGTCCTGGAAGCAGAAACTCACTGTCACTGCTTTAACCAATGAGTGGTCGTTATGTCCGGGACCTGAGTGATGCATCTGTCACGAGTTTGAGGGCTGGCTTTCACCGACTGTGTGTTCTGGTGTGGCTGGTTTGAAACTATTACTTGCTCTTGTATTGCAGAGTTGGAGTTTAAGCTGTATGTTAAAGCATGCAGCTGACCTTGTGGTAAACACCAGCACAGTGCCCACACGCTGCTATCTTTTCCTCTTTTTGAAACTAAGTTTGTTCACTGAGGGTTGGTATAGGTGATGTATCGGAAGATACCCCATCAGATTTCTTGCTAGGTATCCAAAGGCCAGCAATATGAATACCGGTTAGATGGCCTCATCTGGGTCGCACTAGTCAGCGACTGTCTTTGAGAATGACATAGAAAGCAGATTTGACTGTTAAAGTCATGTGAAATCTGAGTTTCTTTGAACTTGTTCCCTCAGGAAATACTGTCAAGTCAAAAGTTGGAAATAGATTCTTTTGGATGTTATGTATGCTACTTATTGAAGTAGATAAACAGGTAAATTTAGCTGATAGTGCCATAAAGTTGTGAGCAAGTAAAATGTCCAAGAGCTCCGCCTCATCTTGTGCATTCAAAATATGCATGTTTTCTTACTGTATTTAAGCAATGTGTTATATCTTGTGTGTAGTGATGAAGGAGTGAACACCATGAAAGCAGTTTGGTGATGATAGTGTTAAAGTGCTGGAGTTGCTCTATGGGAGTTCTGCATAGCCTCCCAGTACTTGGAACATATTAACTGGTGGAGGATGATTTTTTCTTAAGTCATGAAAACAGGCAGTGCTTCAATGTCTCTAAAAACACCTTCATAGGAGAACAATTGTTTTGAGCATCCTATAAATACAAAGGCTGTGACATTGTTCACATGAAATTTTTACCCCAATTGGGTGCCTTACTCAGTTTTTGCTTTCAGAATTGACTCTCAAATGTCTGGTTTTGGTGTTTAATGTTCATGGAACAACAGTACCTAACAAAACAATATTCAGACAATGTTTAAAAGTAGTCTTTTTCAGTTATGAGTCTACAGATATGTAGTCTTTATTAATGTGCCAGCCTTTCATAAGGGAACCAAAACTCTTCACTTTGCCTCGTTGTGACTTTTATAGTTAAACTTGAAATTTGTTCTCCAAGACGCTACAGTATAGTTTGGGTTTAACAAACCTTCTCTGAGAAGACAAACCCAAGTGTGTCACTTACATAATGCTTTTCTGGAGAACAGAATTTCTTATGTATATAAGCAACTTGAATCTTTTGTGTTTACTTAATGCTTCTGATAAAATAATAAAACTGCTTCTGGTACTTGAATTCGCCAGTTCTGCTGTTTTGGTTTGGTAATGTCCCTCTGTTGTCTCTGCCTATTGTGGTGCTTTTTAAAGCAGAATCCTTAGGGACAGAAGGGCATTTTTATTTGCAGTTCATCTCACAGAAGCATAATACTGTTGTTATTTTGATATTTTGCTGTAACATTTTCAAGCTGAAAAACATACATATGGTTTATTCTTAGATTGTGAAGTGGTCAGACTATTGTTCACCGTTGGCCTATAAACCTGGGGAACCTTATAAACTAATTGCTGAAGCAAGCGTAGATAATTTCAGTAACCTTGGAATAGCATTCATGGAAGACAGGCTTCAAATGGATAACGGAATGGTGCCACACAAGATTGTTTGTAAGTATGTTTACTAATTGTGTTTTTAATGGTGAAACATGTTTGTTTTATAGATATTCTAGGACTGTGCATATAATCTTCGTACCTACATAAATAAACATGCTTTTATTTTTGTGCAGTGTTTTCTTCCTGTTGTTATTTTAGGCACTTTATCACTCAGTTGCACTGTCATATTTTATACTGAATGCAGTCAAATACAGAGATTGTTGAAAAGTTAGACCACTTTTTGAGTGAGTTTCTCTTTATAGAACATGTTACAAACGCAACAACAGAAATAACAGAAAAATAGTTCAAAGATTTTGGAATTTAAAAACATTCTTTTTTTTTTTCTGTTGTGCTTCATGAGCTATTGATGATAATTAACCGCAATATGATTATATATTGAGTACCCAAAATGGTGTTTACCCTTTCGCAAATATGCATGGAAATACAAACATCAGAATGGTGAAGTTGGAAAATATTTCTGTAAGTCTTGCCTGTTAGATTAACTGATCTATTTGTAAAAATTACAGAAGGCTTTAGGCAAATGTTCTCTTTTCAGTTTTGAAATGAAAGTATCTTCAAAGCTAAACACAATTTGAGAACAATTGCTCTAATTTGAGCATTTTCATCCTTTGGATCACTGAGAGAAGAGCTCACAGATATTTTCTAAACAGATGGAGAGGAATAACCACGGGATGGAGAGCAGTGTCATTGCTAATTGAATTTTGAATTTTTGGTGGATGGTTTATTTCTTTCAGGAGGTAATTTTAATGATATCAAAACTATTCACAGTTGTGTCCTTATTAGCTTAACAGTTTCAGCTAAGGGAGGGAGGGAGTTAGGGCAAATCCTGCACAGAAGAGAAGGGAGTAGTAGTGGTTCCACTTGTAATACTATTCTTAAATAGAATTGTTGTCTGAACTGTGGGAAGTTCAAATTTCACATAGGATAGAGGGGCAAACCTTGAACTTTTTTTTTCCAGCATGGCTCTAATACAGACTGCTTATTACGGCATTCTAGGGTGTTGTGAAATAGCAGGCTCTCAGTGGGTAGAACTATTTGTTTTTTTTCTTCAACAACAGTCTTGTTTCTTCCTCCCCAGTTGTGCCTTCTCAGCTGTGGTGATAAAACTATGGGGTCATGAGATCACCTACAATAATAAAATGATTTGGGCTACAAAAGATCCCTCTCTAGCCCCTTACCCTCACCCCAAAATGAGAGAAAATATCTTTTTTTTTTTTTTATTTTTATTTTTTAAGAAGGTAGATCATGGCACATTGGCACAAGCCAGGGAATGGCAAAATCAAGAACAACTAGCTAGGGACCAGGCTGGCAGGAATATGCTGACAAATATATCTGGCATGAAAGTCAGTCTTCTCTTGGTGCTGTTTTTTGCAAAAATATTCAGACATGCAGGGGACAGAAGCTGGATAGTGTCCCAAGAGTCATGGAGAGCCACTTACTGGTTCATTTTGCTTCAGGTACTGTGCACATGCTAGAACTGCTCCAGAACTGACTGATGGAGGCTCTTGATGGAGTAGTATGTAGCCTGGTAGCTGTGAAATTCTTCTGGAGTTTGAAAACTTGCTTCAAGTTTGTGCTCCAAACTAGGCAAAGGAATATAGATTCAAGGGAATTCAAGTGTTCTTCAGTGAAGAAAGTAACTCAATTTGGATCTGGTGTGTTGTGTGCCAGCTGACTATTTTGCTGATCTACTTTCTTACTGAATTTCTATAAGAAATGAGAAACAACAACTTACTAAGTTTATTTGGCCTTGTGGGAGTGGAGAGGGATTCAATCAAATTTTGCTTACTTTAAATTGAAATATTTCCATGGCTCAGAAGCTGCAAGAAAGAATTTATACGAAGAGTAATTTTTTTCTCCTCTTTCTCAGTTTGCTCTGCAAGTTTTACTAACAATAGGTATCTTTGCCCTTCTTTTCTCATTTGTACTTGCCAGAAATTTTTTTTCTTTGCATTCCCAGTTGGGGAGGAACAGAGAGTTTGACAATTCGGATTTGCTGTTTTTTGCCTTGGATTTTTAGCTCGCATGTCTTGCTGTGGCTGGTTATGTCTCCCTTTCTGCAGATTGGAAGCAGTTCAGATGTTTCTGCTCCCTTTTCTTACTTGTGCAAAACTTTTATTTTGCTGCCTTCAACAATGCAAGAGGCATAGTTCAGTGTTTCCATCTTACCCAATATCATCACTTTAATAGCTTATTTCAAAATAGTTTATTTCAAAATAACAGCAAGCAATTTTCCACCCAGCCCTCTTTAAGAGACCAGTATTTTTCCAAAGGTACATCCCTTGCTTCATTTTGTACTTTTTTAGTCACAGACACAATAATGTAAGCTGACAAGCTGATGCATTTGTGAGAACTTCCGTTCCTTCCTGCCATAGACTGTTCTGTTAAGAACATATCTGGATCACATACAGTAGCCGTCATGTTGTATTTCTGTCCACGTATTTGCGAACTCCCGGTGATTGTTAGTGTTTGTTTAAACATTCCCTGTAAATAACAAGTGTTACACTTTGTCAAACTTTCCTGAAACAAATAGTCATTAGAGTAAATGATGTGTTATCAGTGTAAATTTATTATATTCAAGGGGGTGGTAGGGTTTGCTGTGTCCAACTAGTGGAATTCTTAGTATTCTAGATGATTTGTACTGAAATTAAACCTAGATCCTACTGGCATAGTGATATTTGTCATAGATCTTTTAATACAGTTTTTATAACTCCTTTTTCTTATTTTTATTTTTTTAACTCCTCCAGCTGTCCATTTACAGGAATCTACTCTGAAGGAGTTGACGCAGATGGCACCATCTGTAAAAGAGAAGAGTGTAAGCAGTACAGAGATGAATGAAGTAACTCCTACTGCTACTTTTGGGACTACTGTTGAGTCGGAATTGGGAGTAGCTGAGTCTGCAGGACAAGGGGATCCAGGGGCAGAAGAGAAATCCAAGCTAGAGAAAGAAAGTGAGCATGAAGATGAATTCAACAGCCTATCTGACAAAGAGGCAGGTTTTGGAGAACATCATCACTTGCATCTTTCCAGCTGTCATGAATGTCTGCAACTTGAAAACAGTACTATTGAATCGGTCAGATTTGCCTCTGTGGAAAACATTCCAGAACTTTCTGATGACTGCAATAGCAAACTGGAAGAGAATGGTGGTTGTCTAGCAACAGGAATAAAGACAGTAAACCTTGCTGGAAAGCCCCCTAATGTATTGATTTATGTTGGTTCTGAAACTGCAAAAGTGGAATTTGAGCAAGTAAAATCAATCCTTCTGGAATGCATTGATGCAGATAGCTACACCATCTACCAGCTGCATGAGGAACAAGTTCTGAAAGCTCCATGGATTGATAATTCAGTGCTGTTGATCATTGCCACAGAGGAGCCTATTTCTGAGGAGAACCAAAAACAGTTTATGAAGTTTTTATCTAACGGTGGAAAGATTCTAGGGTTTTCTTCCTCTTTTACATTTGATGGTATACAAATAAAGAGAAAAGACAAACTGAAGAAGACTGTTCATGAATTAGTGGTCTCTAAAATAGACAGCACTGAAATTAAGTTAAATCTTTTGATCAGTGGCGGTATTTTTGAGGAAGCGATGAAGGAAAGTAACAGCAAAGTGAAGCCATTGGGTCACTTAAATAATGCTGATAAAGATATAGTTATTGTTCATCTGCCTTATGGAGACAGTGGAGGAGAAGCCATTCTTTCTCAGGTACTGTGTAAGCAAAAGCATACAACTTTGTGGTATGCTAAAAAAAGTTCACTTGTTCTTCTTGCGTACTCTTTGAGATGCTTGTCAAGGGGCAAGTATGGGTGGATGTCTTGGTGAATGTACAAGTACTCTGAATGCAGAATGATTTTCACTTGATCCTTGGGAAGCTTAAGGAATGATAGAAAATGTCACTGCTGTTCCAGTTTGTTCTTTTCACCATGTAGGTCATGCACGATCTCAGAGGGTGGCAGCGGAGATAGCAGATATGCATAGTAAGGAAGCAACTTCAAGAGCAGAGCTATCCTTTTCTGCCTGCTAGAAGTTGCCCAGTGATACAGTTGTGCGCTTCACAGACTTTGGGAAATGGGAACAGGAAAAGCAGAGTTGGTGGTGAACTCAGGGTGAGTGCTTATACTGGCGACATAAAAATAGACTTCCATACAAAAATATGAATTATGGTGAAGTAGAGAGTCAGAAGAGGAAGTAAAATAAAACTTGCAGGAAACCTTAAAGAAGTC
Organism: Chauna torquata; assembly: GCA_013399475.1. Classification (NCBI taxonomy): domain Eukaryota; kingdom Metazoa; phylum Chordata; class Aves; order Anseriformes; family Anhimidae; genus Chauna; species Chauna torquata. Next base: position 37,839 of record VXAL01008353.1, on the reverse strand, counting down.
TCCTCTTAAGTTTTAAGGTTAAGGTAGCCAGCCCCATTGGAAATCTGTGCGTAGTAAATGAGGAAGTCCCAGCCTCTACCATTGTTGCATACGGTATATACAAAAACTGCTGTACACTTTCGTGCTTGAACAAGCAACTATAATAAAGATTAGTCTGATGGCACTGGAATGCCGCTGTTGATTTAGGTCTGTCAGTACTGTTTTGCTGGTATTGTTACCCTTTTCTCGGTTCTGTTTGTATCCTAGTGCTGTGAATGAACTGAGCAGTTTCTTGTTTTCTTTAGCAGTGTTCTGGATAAGGATAATTTCTGGATGGATGTTAGGTTCATGTTGTTGGCTTCGCTGCTCTGTCATAAAAAAAAGCACAACAACAACAACAAAAACACTTTTATTCATCTGAAATGTATTTCTTCTTTTACAATCAAAATTGAAACAAACTGAAAAGTTAAATTAATTAACCTTTTTTGTTTTCTAAAGGTTGACAAGTATGTTTTCAGTCAGAAATATATGCTTATAATTGCTGGGGGGAGAGGAGAAGTCTGGTCAGCTGGAAACACTTTTTTGTTTTCTGAGTCTTTGTTCTGGCTTTAAACTTTTAAATGTTTAACATTCTGCACCTAACAAGTAGCTCAGAGCACCTTGGAGGTGCAAGGGGAAGGCATACAATGAGCCAAAATCTTATTAGTTTCACTTAGGAATAATAACATCCTAGCAACTAGGTACCTTGTCAGTGTTGAGGTATTGTGATTGCTGTTTAAAAAACAAAAAGCAACAACCAAACAAACAGAACCCTACCCCTTCAAAAAATTTAACAGATAAGTTCAAGTGTTCTTAATTTTTTTGGTTATTGTTACGCTCTGTCCTCCTGCATGAAGTGTGAGGAACCTTCCATAGCTGTGTTAAAGGTAAGTGTTTGTCACTGACTATTGAAATATTCACAGGTATCTGGCTAACATTTTGAGTGATAGAAGGGATGATAAGAGGTACCATTAGGTTTAGAAAATAAATCTATGTCCTGGGAGAAGGCATCTAGCTGTGTGTATAGTCTGTGCTATTAAAATGGGAGAGATTTCAGCCACTTCCTAGTAAAACTTTTCAAGTGAGCCTGAAGGTAACTTGCGCATTTTGTTAGCCTCAGGAGGAACAGAGGTAAATGTGTTTGTTTTGTTTTTTGAGCATGGCTGTTCACAGTTGTATAACTTTCCTTACTCTGTCTTTGCTTTCAAGCAGCACATTGAAAAAAGCAGAAGAATATTTATTTACCAGTATTGAAGTAGATGAGGAATATTATGGAGACTTAGCTGCACAAACTTTGTGGAAGGTTCTGGGAGCTATTTTTACCAATGTTTTAGCCATAGGAGAACCATTTCAGCAACCCAAACTTCTCAGATGTAACTACTTACATATCAAGTAGCATGCGCTTTCTCAGAAATTACTCAATTCAGAAATATTCATCAGGTTTCTTTGAAGTGTTTTTGTCTCTCATCAGTTTATCAGATTTAAATCTGCTACTTTTTGGGAAATCGCTACATGTGGTTTATGTTGGAAGTTTTGCCACCCATGTGCTCTATACTTGTACTAGAAAATTGATTAGATACTGTTGCTATCCATTTCTGCAAGTTCCATGGTAAAACCTGCTTTGCTGTACCGTTTAAATTGACCCTTCTGCTGTAATAAAACTTAATACTGCAGAGGTTTTGCCCAGAAAAAGGACATTACAGTATAGCTTCAAAAATCAGATTAAAAGGATTAGAATGTCATTTTATAATTTTAAATGACTTCCAGTCTGGATTTGAAAAGCCTTATTGTTTTCTCTTCAGGGGGCTGACAGTGACATCAGCCATTAAAAATTCTGTCACAGACTAGTTGTTTCCCTTTTTTCTGTACTCTTCTGTTGTCCATGTCCCTCTTTTCCCCCACCTTCAGCAAATTTCTCTGCATTTCAGTAAAGCAGATCATTTATAAAAGATGAAGAACATCGTTAAAATGTGCAAAATGGGGGACATGAACACACATAACAGCTTGTGATTTTCATTAAGTGAATGTGCATATAGTAGAATACAAAGGCCTGTAAATATTTTGAAACAGTTTAAAAAAAAAAAAAGCAGGTCTAGAAGGTTGTGTGTTTTTGTTTTTTTTTTGTTTTTTAAATGCATTTCATCATTTCATTTCTACTTTTAAACACCTGCTTCAACCCTGAGATGTGATTCTCTACAAAGTGATGTTCTGGGGCTCTTAGCTGGCTTTCAGAGACATTTCTTTAACTGCACTGATGGCAACTTAATTTATGTGACACAGTAAGGACTTGCTCAGGCTGACTTCTGCTGATCCTGTGCGACCTCTGATAAAGGTCTTTCAATATTAATGTAATTCTGCTCTTGTACAAGCCAGAATATGACCAGTATCAGTGTTGGTTCTAGGCTGCTAACAGACCTAAAATGCCCTGTTGCAGAAGTTTAAATTGGTGAACACATACAAGTTTGAACAAGTCCTCTAGGAGACGAATTCATTAAGAAGGGATATTTTGTGTAGATTTCAGAGAAAATTGTTGTGTGCTAGCAACTGTGATCTCTGAATTGGCAGCTACAAATATATAGGTATTCCCTACTTTATTACAACGATAAAGCCCTACATGTAGATATGATGAAAACATGAGAGTTTTAAATGACACTATTCATGCTGGGTAGTTCAGCAACCACAGTCAGGACAGAGCTGCTTTTGGAACTGTTGTGCCCATCCCTCTCTGTCACTCTAAAATGTGTAATACCAGCAGAATGATTTTTTTAAATTCTTTTTGCACATATCCTGCCAGGTACACTTGGAACTGGGTATCAATTCTGTGGATGTCCAAACTGAAGAGGATTTTAATTCACTTAAGATGAGCAATACCAAGAGATATGAAGTTCTCAAGGAGATCCTGATATCACTTGGCCTGAGTTGTGAATTAAGTGAAATTCCTGTGCTAACACCTGTTTACCTTCTCTCTCCTGATGAGGTAAGGCTTCTACTTACATTTCAGTTGGTTGAGATTTACCCTGTAAGACAAATTCAGTGTTCACTTGAATACAGCTTGTTTCTTACGTGGTGTTTTTGTTTGGAGAGCTTTAAATATATATTACAAGTAAACAAGAAGCTTAATTTCTACTCTGTCACTATTTTGTTATCTGCTAATAGTAGCTTTGAATTTAACAATGGAGAAGTTGTGGGTGGTTAACTTTTCATGCTGTATTTGCTATTTATATGCTATATTTGTTAAAAATTTTTGTGCTTATTTACATGCTTCTGCAGTATCAAAGCATGTCTGTAGTAAAGTACAGAAAGAACTGATTTGAAAGACAGGATTTATTTTTACTTAAAAGCAGGTAGGAAGTTCTGTATAGGTTGGCAACAAAAGATCAAATGCAAATTATGGAGAAAGGTACGGTAGACCAAAACTGAAAGACCAGAGTGAATGAGGAAGAGTGTGTAATTAGACAATAAAGAGCTTTATTCCTGAGGATATTCTAGTATCTGTTGGAAATAGAATAGTTTCTTGTAATTCAAATAGTTTGCTGACTATTCAGGACTTTTCAATTTGAGACAGTGCTATGAAGAATTGTGAAGAACATATGAAGCCGTAATTTTAACTTTTTTTCCTTAATACGACTTCAAACACAGGAGAGCCATATTCTATTGATCTAAAGGGATGAAGCAGTAGGTGATTAAAAAGCAACACAGGCTACTCAAGCTCACTGAAGTGTTTGTTTCCAGTACATTTAGCACTGTTGCTTCTTCTCCTAGCATGCTTGTCTGATTCCTGCTCCTTTTCTGTGCCACCCTTACACTAGCACAGAAATGAGATGTCTGTCTTTAGCGGAGCTAAAGTAGAAGCTCTTCCTTGGATGCCTGTTTCCATCATATATAACATCCTTGTTTGGCTACAGTACCAATCAATGAACAAAGTGACATATTACAGCAGAATGTTTTTAAATGACTTGGATGATATTTGAGATTTAGATTGTACTTTCAAAACACAGTACAGGCTCATTAATCCTTAAACCATGTGAAAAACGGGTATGGTAAACATTACACACCTTATAGATAGGAAAATAAGTAACGTGTCACTTTATTCATTGTGTGGCAGGCAGGTCAGTAGAAGATCCAGACAAACTCATAATTGCATAAGCCAGTTCTTTCTCAACTCTCTTCAGTAATTCCATTTGCCCCTATGAATCTGAATGAGTTCAGCTTCTCTTGAGTAGTCCCTAGTTTGATGATTCCACCATTGCTTCCTGCCTCTTCCTTTCCCAGATCATGCCAGTGCACATTGATGTCTGGGAGCAGGCTTTGCTTCTGAAGGCCACTGTGAAGAAGGCATTGAGAACTTCAGCCTTTTCTGCATTGTCTGTCACTAGGTTGTCTTCCCCGTATGTCAGTGCACAAGGGTTTTCCCTGAACAACTTTTTGAAACTAGCGTATCTGTGGTATCCCTTCTTGTTACCCCTGCTATCCAGCACTAAATTAACTCTAGGTGGGTATTACCTTGCTGAGTTTTGTCTGTAGATACCCAAATTATTTTTTTATAGACTTCTCTCATTGCTTGTCCTTGTTTTCACTGTGCACATGTTCTTTTTCTGTGTGTTAGTTCATTGAGAAGCTCCCTGTTTAGCCAGTCAGGCCTGGTTTTCCTGCATAACAGAATGGTTCATAGACAAGTTCTTCATAAATTTACTTTACTAATCAGTTGTATCTCCTGGGTACCCTTCCGTTTGCGGTTGCTTTCCAAGGAATCATAACGAGCAATTCCTTGAATACACTGAAGTCAACTTTCCCAAGATATAACTCTGCTGCTTACCTTCCCGGCCTTCTTCCAGGCCATGGATTCTCATGGTTGCTGCAGCCAGTGCTTCTGTCTGTGACCAAATTTGAAACAAGTTCTTCTCTGTCTGTCAGCAGTAAACTCAAAAAAATCAGTTATCTGTTTGTGTGGCAGGCAGAAAAACAGAACCAAAACTCATTCAGCCTTTCTGACTAATATTAAATATGCTCTATACAGAAGACTTGGAATTTACTAAACTCTTACTTTTTTGTGTTCTTTTCCTTCACTCTTTTGTGAGTGCTTATCTTTCCTATGCCCTTGCAATTTTCAAGCAATCATACTGTGAATAAAAAAAGTTAGCTAATTTCTGTCCAAACTTGCCATCTAGTGGCTTATTACAGGTTGCAGGCCATTAAAGATATTTTTGGAATATATACTGTATAGTTAAATCTTATACCAAAGTTATGTTTTAAATGTTGTTTTACCACAGTATTTTTTAAACAGCAGTTTTTCTGCACTTGTATGTGTAGGCATTGTTTCCATGTTTTTCGCTTTTGGCTATGACATACTTCCAGAACATTGTGTGAAAGGAAGTTGCAACTGGTGTGTAAGAACTACAGTTAATTATAAAGAGATAGCATATTAAACTAAGTAAGGAATATGTAATAGTTGAGCTGTCTAACACGTTATTTATTTTTCTACATACATCATGTTTTACATGTTTTCCAACTTTCCTAGAGAGCAAGAAGATACCATGAAATGTATCTGGCAGGTGAATAATTTCAGAAACACTTAAATGAGTTTCAGGTCACAGTGTATGTCAGTAGTACTGGAAGTGGAGATGGAGGAAACTATCTTGCAAGCTTTATTATTCTTGAACTTCAGTCTATTTTTTTTGTCACTATTTGTAGAAAGAACTTTTGCCATACAGGTCTCTGGGATGTATTGGAAAGTATATTCCTTTCCTTAGAGATTAAACGAGTTATGCTCACTGACAACAGGTGATTTTTGGATGATTTTTTTATACTTCTCTGTAATAAGAAATGCCATGATGAGTCAACTGATGATCAGTCAAGCTTAATGTCCTGTTAGCAGCTGCCAGTAGCAGATACGTAGGCAAAAATGGAAGAACGGCAAATGTTCTTCTCCTCCTTTCTAAGAGCTGGCAGTTCACTTTATTTAGTTTCAAGCTGGAGGTTGCATCTGTACCACCATGTTTGAAAAACACTGGTAGACATAACCTCATCAGATTTTTCTAATTTATTTTAGAAACTATAAGCTCCTTTTGCTTATGTGTGAGAAATAATTGATTATGCTCTGCATTTGCTACTGCATTAAGAAAAAAATATATTTTTTGTCCTTTTCTTAGTTTGAATTTAAAGTGCTATTTTTTTTGCTTAGTTTTTTTTCCTGATCTGTAAGCTTCAATTTACAGTAGATCTGTTTCCTGTTCTACGTGATTTCCTTGGTTTCTTCTCCCGACTCCCTTTCCTCCTTTATCACTTCACAATTTCCGTCAGACCTATTTCCTGCTACATTGTGGACTTTAAATAAAACTTGTTCAACTTTATTGAATGAATAAGTGTCTTCTCTTGTGTTTGCCTCAGCCTAAAATTCCTGAACAATCTGTCTTTTTACATTATTATTGCAATGCTATTAATAATCCCATCCCTATTATGCTAACTGGTATAAATTTGATTATAAATTAAGACTTAAAGTTCTTCCAGTCTACTCTCTAGGTCTTTGAAGGTGTGCTTTGTACTGTAACTCTCCGCTGCTTGTGAAGGGGAGAGGTTGGAATTTTTTTTTTCTCCTGAGGATTCATATGTTGAAGTTTAGTTTCTAGTTCATATGGTTATCAAATACCTTGAAATCAGTCTTATCGCATGGATGTAAAGAAAAAAAAAAGCTATCCAATTATTAACAGAACTGTCATTAGCTTTCTGAACATCATTGTAACCTTAGAATTTGGGGTGACAATTTCTGTAAATCCTTTTTTTTAAAAACAAACAAACAAAAAAACCCCCTAACCCTGGGGAGGATAGGACTTGATTTCTCATTCGTTTATTTACTTAGGCATTGAGGTATCCAGGGTTTCATATATGTTATCTGTATTTTTCAAATTTATGTATGAGGGGTTACAGTGATATATGAAGAAATGAGCAAAGGTGTAATTATCTAACACATAAGCAATCTCCATTCAAACTTAATTTTCTTTGAAAAAAAGACTTGGAAAGACAGCTGTTAATATTTTGTGAGGAGTTACAAACTCTTCCCCTTTGGCATATGAAACAAAAAATTCTTGTTTAGGGTAGAATGTGGAGGACTTGGGAAGAAATATGTAAACTTTGACTGTAGGTACAGTGAAAATTGCACAATTTTATCACTCGAGGAAGGGGAGAATAAAAATTCTGTTCTGTAGTCTAGTTGGAGACAGGATGAGTTGGAGGCTGTACTGAATAAGCAGTGAATCTCATTTGAACTTAGCAGTTGAATATCTGGTTCTAAACAATGGAAGTTAGATCATGTTGTTACCTCTCCTGGGGTGACATGTTTAGGTTACTTGTCAACAGGAAGTTAAAATGTCAGACTGAAATGTCAAACTAGAAAATACGATGTGTTTAATTTTTGTGTGTGTAGTACTTTCGAAATAATCTTGCTGCTGTGATTGATTTCCATGTCTCAAGGATTTTGTTTTATTCTTTTTTTTTTTTCTTCTGTGTTTCTTTTATTCATCTGGCTTTTTCTAAAAACAGCCACAGGCTCTACCAGTCTGAGGTTGAAATTCTGGTAATGTTGCGGCTCTGAATTCAAGTAAAAGCTCTAATACCTGCATAATGGGTGATATTGTCCATCTGTTTAGAGGTTTATATCATACCATGTGGAATTATGCTAGTCAAATTCTCGACTAGTGCTGGCTGCTGTTGGTGTTGAATGATTGCTATGACAGTGTGCACATTTTATTCCTGATCTCCTTTCTTGTAAATAGAGTATAGGGTAATGGGCCTGGAAAGTAACAGCACTTGAGGCAACTCTTTCATCACAAGATTTTTTGCACTAAGGCTTGCAAGTATGGTTTACTTCAGATACACACACATGGACATATTTAAATTCAATTAACTGGGGAAAAAACATATTATATTGATACAGTGCTACAACAACAATGAAGGCAGTGTTTGAACCAAGAGCAAAGTAGTATGAACGGCAGGTTACTTGTTGGTTAAAAGTTTAGTTAAATCTGTACAACTTGTTGGTCTTAAAAGTCATTTCAATGACTGGTATCGATATTGAAATACAGCACTTTGTTTTTCCTCTCTCCTTGATCTGATGTTAAGCAAATTGTAGACTTGTGCATTGCTGTAAAAAGAAAATTCTGTGTCACTCTGGTGCTGGGTGAAATCAAAGTGTTGAAACAAATGGTGATCGCTTGTACGCCTGTTGTCTGGCACCCATATGTTCAGTGACAGCTTCAAGCATAGAGATCTGATTTTTTCTGCAGCTTTGCCTTTAAACACTCAAATATTTACTCTTTCACATTGCCATCTTAAAGGATAATTTTTCAGACATAAAGACTAGGATTGTATTTTATTGCTCTGAGTTTCAGCATAACATATTCTAGGTTTCACGGAAACTTGAAACAAGAATTCACTCCTTGAAGAAAGAGAGAGATTTGTCAGAATAGTGATTATTTCCATTAGGAAGTATATTACTCGCACACATTTGCTGATCTGAAGCTTCTTAAACTTGACTAATAACTCAGGCTGTGTTACGCTGATTCACTTTTTTCAGTATCTTCCAAATGAATGGTAGCCAAATGATGAAATGTAGTCAGTCTGCATTGCTTTGGCTGAACTAGTAACCATCTTTTAAACAGAATATTCTTCCAGAATAACAAACAGTCAATACAAGCACATTGGCTGAAGTTTGAAGTTGGGGGGTTAAACTTTTGTTTATTGGAGATAGAGAGAATAATTTAAAAGTACAATTGAACACCTCTTGAATTTCAAACGTTCTTTTAAAGGACACTTTGAGATACAGAATACCATGCTGAAAACAATAATGCAGTGCAAAGATGCATTGGTGTATTTGAGTAACTCAGGTACTTCATAGCAGAATCATTTGGACCACTTTTACATCTTGAGCTGCAGTTTTCAGTTGTGATTCTGTGATGCCATCGGCTGTTTTAAAATTCCGAATCCATTATGTCAGCAAAGAGAGTATTAAGTTACTTTATCCTGAATAAATCTTTCTTTGAGGATGGGAAATTTGAACTTTTAGCTAACACTATAATGAACCTAGATTTCAGGGTACATTTTGGGACAATTGTTTCTGAAATACTTCCATACATGTTAGTGCTTATTGTAGAACTTGAGATTCAACTGCAAAACTGCAGAGTTTTTTTAAAAGTTTCCAGTGCTAAAGTGAGGGATAGTTATGCTAAAATTCAAAAGCTTGATATTTATTGTGATCTAATTTTTTGCACTTAAAAGGGAACCAAAAATGTATCATCTAGAAAAAGAGACCTACTTATTCTTTCCTGTCATCCTCAAAGTATAAGCATTGTTCCTGCCTTTTAGCCAGCAGGACAAAACAGGAGCCCTTTGGAAGTATTTATTCCAGAAAGGAAATTTGCTCCTTGCTTTAGCTCAGGAGTAATCTGAGAGATCCTATTGATCACTGATGAATAGTTTGTGTCCAAAGTTTTTTAATTTCGTTAATGTATTATAATTTCAGTTGAACAGTGCATTATTGCCTGAAGTCTTTGTCTGTAAATGAAAGCTTTGTGAGTTTGTCTTTTTCCTAGGAAGGTAAATGTCTTTTATCAGTGAAGTTACTTCAGGAAAAAAACAAACAAAAAACCTAATGTAGATGCAGCAGTGTAAACGCAGCTGCACCAATGAAAATGTCTGTTTGCTGGAATAACTTATTTTTGGGGGGAAACTGATTTAATGTATGCCATGTGCAGAACTCTTTTGCTCTTAAAAGCTGTGTTTCTGCTAGATGGCTTAGGCAAAACAGGGTATTTGGCAAACCATTTGCATTCTGACAGGTAGTTTTTTTCTCTCTTAGGTGGCTTTCTGAAGAATTTATCTGTAAAACTTAAGTATTGATAACAGAGTACTATCAATTCAAACATAGTGGTAACTTAACTCCATGTGTTTAGTTTTTTTTTCATGATAACCTCAGTCAAAGTTATTTGTTGGCTTGCAAGGATTTGAGTTGCGTATATGCTTAGGGAGGGTGGGTTTGCTCGTTTGTTTTATATTCCTCCACTTACTCCTCAAATTAGCTTTGTTTCTTTATAACAAACCAAAACTATTTCAGTGTTATTGTCATTCATTTAAAAACTATTTGTATCAATATGAGATTCTAATAATAGTCTCCACTTTATGCATTATTTTTGTATGGTTATGAACAGAACAGTCCTCTAAGAGGGGGGTTGGCAATTTCACAGTCAGTAGCTCCTTTTTTTCTTTCTTTCTCTTTTTTTTTTTTTTCTCCAACAGCACTTAAGGTAATGAAGATACACAGGGACTGTCTCTTGCTTTGGCATTTCAGAGCTCTGTTGGACTGAGGAATGTAGAAAGCCATTTATCTGAAAGCTAACTCTACCCTGACTGAGGTGTAAGCCTCTGCAAATTCCTGGTTTACAGAATCACAGAGTGGCTGAGGTGGGAAGGGAGCTCTGGAGGTCACCTGTTCCAATCCCCTGCTCAAGCAGGGCCACCCAGAGCAGGTTGCCCAGGACCATGTCCAGTTGGCTTTTGGAGATCTCCAAGGAGGGAGACTCCGCAATTTCCCTGGGCAGCCTGTGCCAGTGCTCAGTCACCAGGAAGAGCAGAGAAGTGCTTCCCAAGGATCACATGGAGCCTCCTATGCACACTTAAAGAAGTGAGAAGTTTGCCAGCTCAGTTCTCTGCAGGTTCATCATGGCAGAAGGCCAGTCTCAGAATTGCCTAGCCTGTGTAGGACTTTTTAGGCACCAGCTTCATAATAGTGCTGGACTTAAGAGAAGACTCAAAGGCATGGTAGCATAAGTTGTAGAGATTTAAGCTGATACGTTTTTTTAACTTCACATTTGTGAATGGCTAAAAGAATGACTATGGTCAGCTACTGTGGCTCACTAAGCACAAGATAATTGCTTAATCTGAGGTAACTTGAGAGCATAACTGAGAGGAGGGATGCTCTTCTGTTTTCTGTGCTTTCCCTCTAGCATACAGAGGGAGGGACAAACTGTGGGACTTGACAGGTGTAGCGTGAGTGAGGATGGGTGGAAAGGGGAGGAGAAGGAAATCTGTGGATGGGAACCAAGATACTGCTTCTTGTATCTCAGTGAACAGGAGTTTTGTACAACTTGTAATACAAGAGTAAAATAGGCAGAGGAGAAAGATGCACAGTACTTACTCCACCTTTCTCCTCTGTCTTCTGTTATTCTGTACACCTGCATTAGTGTAATTTACTATTATAGATCTGCCAGTTCCTCAGTAAAATATTTATAAACTTTTGAGTTCCAACTATCTGGCAGAGAGATAAAAGCTTAAAAGAAGCAGAGTTTCTACAGCAAATTTTGTCATAAGTCCAGGGCAGGGTGCTTTTCAAAGCCAGTTGTATGGCAGGGCATTCTGTCAGTCTTGCCTGGCAATAACGGGATGTTAGTGGGGTTCCCAGTCTGCCTAAACAGCTGTGACAGAAACACCCACCCTGTTCTTGTCGCTTCCCAGCTGGCAGTAGTAGTGAAGCAGGAACTTGCGAGGAACCGAGAGTGTTGCTGTGACGGGAGGAAGGGGGTGTCACGGGGGAGGTGAGATAAGGGAGCTTGGGAATACAGTGATAGATGTGGTGGAGTGATAGCAGCTCTAAGTATAACTGCAGTAAGTGATTTTATGAGGTGCAGCAGTGACTTGAACAGTAACAGGTAGCTTTAGATTTGCTGTGTTCTTCCCATAGCTGAAAGAGGAGCATGACAAGGGAAGGGAAGCAGCACACTGCCGTCACCTAAAGAACATCAGTTCTGCATAGAACTTCCTTCTTCCTCTCGTAACACCTCACAGCCCCCCACAAATAAGGGAGGGGGGGCAGCGCTTTCAGAAGTTTCATGTCTCTGCTGTGGACTGGAGCCTTTTTGGTCTCGTTGGCTAGGAACAGGAGCAATCCTCTGTCTCCAGAAGTTGAAGAGAATGAGGAGACCCAAGAAAAGACAGATAAAAAGAGCTTGCTTCAGTCAGTAAGTGTCATTACATTGACATCTTGCCTTAAAAAGTTATTTTATTTTATTCTGAAAAATAAACTTTTGTCTCTGCTGCTGAGGAGCATTTAGCTGACCTTGTTAAGAAAGAGAGAGGGGGAGGATTCTGACATAACTGTGTCTGTATGTAGGAGGCGTGGACAAAAGGACGATGAAGGGTTTTGCACTTAACCTGAGACACAGTTACAACAAACGAGGCTTTTCTGGCTCTCCATTCAGACACTGTATTTTTAACCAGTCCTATTGTGCATAAGACTAAGAAACTATAAATAGATTTTTACTAATGTTTGAGACAAAATTTAAGTATCCAATAGAAGTTACATTTCCCATTTGCTAACTCTGTAGTTCTGGCATGGGATCTTACTGACAGTGGAGTTTGCTTTTGCTGGCTCCTATAAGTATCAGAAGGCTAAACTATTTCTCAATTACTTATTCACTCGTACACGTTTTTTCAAACTTCTGTTTGGATCTCTTTATTGAAGAAAGGCGGGCGTGCTGCAGGTATTTTCAGTGAATTCACTAGGGATCAGACTGTCTAGAATTGTGAGATTCCAATATTGATCAGCATCTCTCTGCAGCTGAGCTATAATAGTGTTGGCATTACATTAAAATACCCGGAATTGCTCTGAAAAGCTGGAAGCAGTTAAGGCTTTTTATGGAGCTCTTTGAGTGAGGGAAGGTACCTTACCGCTAGGGGTCACTTATTAGCTGGATTTAGAGAACGCATAGTAAAACCAAAAACATGGAAGAGATGGAAAGAAAACATTTTATGCACATTGTGTTGTATATAGACTTGCATTAAAATATTTTTACATGTTTGCAGTGACTGGCCTATATAGTATTTCCTCAATTTTAAAACTGCACTCTTGTGAAACAGTTTCACAAGATCAATGATACATAGTGTCAAAATACTGTAAAACATTTTCAATTAAGAAATCTTGCTGAGAGACAAGGGGGACTCCAAATGAGGAACCAAGTAATTCCAGGTGGTTGCTTTCTAAAGCTATCCTTTGCTTTTCTGCTCTTTATCTTCAGGGAATACTTACTATGCATTGGTGGTGGTGGGGAATCTGGTAAACATTCCCTTTATTTTACACTTCTATAGGTAAAAACGTGTTTTTCGTGTTACATGCTAGCAGCAAGCATGCTGTTTATGTTAAACAACAGTGAATCACGTTTATAGGCACCTAATAGTGAATAGCATACTTAAGTTGCATTACGGTTTGCGAACAACTTTTCACTATGTATTGAGTCAATAAGTACTTTGAATGATTATTTGGAAAATGCAAGAAGCTTTGAGAAACGAAAGGAAATATCTTGTTTATAACAATATTCAGAGAAAGGGTCTTTATGCTGCTGCGAGAACTAAAAGTTAATACCTTTGTACTGAGTAGCATTTAATCTTATTGTACAACTAGCTATGATATGAAACTGTTGTGGTACAACTTATTGAAGTCTATTCTGTCATGTTTCAAGGCTTGCTTCGTTCAAGTCAATGTGCATGATACTTCACAACCGGTCTTTTCAGCAGGCAAGTACTTTCTGTACTGGATAGAATGGAAAACATAAGTCATTCTGGAATTATAATAATGTAATATATATTTAAAGCTTTTGGGAACCTGACGTTCATGTTTTCTGTTAACTTCTCACCCTTGAAATTACAGAGAATAACATTAAGGTTGAGTACTCTTTCTTGAGTATAGGTCACTCAGCATACAGTGGTGCTAGCCAGTGTGTGAGGCTGAGTCTTCTTGGTTTCAGTTTATCTTTGTTTGCAGTAAGAATCTAAATTAAAAAAAAATGCTGAAATCCACAGTGGCAGACTAATCCAAATTCATGTTGGCTCTGTGTCTAGCACAGGCACACATTCTAACTTAATGTGAAGGCTGTAATTAAAGTGAATGGTTTTGGATTTTGTTTCAGCACTCTAAAGTTGTAACTGATAAACCTTTTGGAGTCAGAGTTCAGGGTACTGCCTTTGAGCAGATGGGTGATTTTAGATAGCAAGAATCCATAACTTGTGACAAACGCTCTGGAGATCCATGGCAATTTGGCATTGATTCGTTTATTATGACCTCATTGGTAAAGATCTGACAAAAGTGGAGTATTTCCAAACTTAAAAAACTTGGAGATTCTCTGACTGTCAGTGAGGCCTGTAGCTAATTTGTGTAAGCGAGACGGGGAAAATGAGAACCGGCTTGGCATCAGCTGGAGTCCTGTGAGATGCTATCATGTTACCATTGCTCAGAAATGACGATACATTTCCACAATGAGAAATCATCATAATGGTTATCTAACAATTTAATTAGGGCTTCTTTTATATGTTTACTTTTAAACAAATTATAGCTAGATGATATGACTATATATTTTAATTAAAGGGAAAAGTTGAAAAAAATATACATAAGCAAGAGGAAATACAAGTCCATCACTATATTGCTCTTCAAAAAAGACGAAATGCAAACTTTATCTGTTATTTAAACAGTGCATTTACCACATTGAGGTCGTCTGAATATATTTCTTGACTCTTAACAACTCTTTGACAATTCAGCTGCCCAATAATGTTGTTGATACTTTATGAAGAAGTTTGTTATCATCAGAAAAAAATCATACACAACACAAAACTTTTTAGTTAAGTTTATTGAGCTGATGTTTACTCTGGAAAATTAAGATGGGAGTTTAATCAGAATTATCATTGGCTTAGAAGACTTTCCAGTACTCTGAGTTTGTTGTACAAATATTTCAAGTGGAGAAGATGAAGACCGCAAAAAAATACTTCAAGTGTGACTTGTGTCAGTAGTTGATAGGAAGAGCATGACTTACAGATTCTGTTGTATTTATTTTTGACAGTTCATTTTAAGAAATGATTTGAGGTTTCTGACATGTTGAGGAAATCCTGAAATTCCTGGTGCAGTGGGAATGGAATTTGGCATGTGACTATCTGGCTGACATTATGCAGTCCTTATAGTGAAAAGCTGATTAAAGAACAGCTGCTAGCTTAAATCACACATTTGCTGTACTTTCTACTATAAAAGCTTTTTTTATTTGCGTTTTAGTCAGTCTTCACAAGTGGAACGTATTCCAAATTAGCAAATCACTATACTCAGTTACTTGACAATTGTAGTGGTGACATTAATTACAGAGGATTTACACAAGTATTGACACAAGGTTTCGCAAGTATTCAAAGCAATTAAGTAAAAAAAAAAAAAAAGCATAAATCTTGTTCTCACGATATATGTATTTTTCTTCTGCCAGTAAAAGTATCTTCTTTAAAAGTGCTGTGTAGCTAAGTTCATCAGGCAAACCTGTATTCTTACAGTTAGATTATAGAGAACTGAGTTTTACAGGATTGCATGATTTAATCCTAAGAATTTCAACCAGTCACCTTTATATCTGTGCCAATACTTGTACACCAGAGAATCGATAGTGCTGAGAAAATTTTGTACCTATGTGTGGTACTAAGTCTGTATATAATTACATCTTATTTTATTAGCCATGGTGGCAACCTGAGGTTTCAGAAATTAAGTCCTCCTTTACCCCTTCCTTAATAAATGCATGACATAGTAGCAATGATGAAAATGACACAGGCCTAGAGAAAAAGACCTGAGAAAAGTAGAGACAGGAGTTATTCATCTAGTATTTAAACTGGAGCATGCTCCTTGACTGATGAGGATGAGAACTTTTTTGAGAGCAAAAAAAACTTCAAGAGGAAGAGCTAATTGATCTGCTTTGATACCAGATGAAAGAGAAAACAAATACTGTGTGGGAGGAGGAGAGAGGGGAATGGGGCAACAGCTGAAGAGGCAGAGGTAAGGAGCAAGACTTGACCATACAGAAAACAGCTTCCCTTGCTTCATATTCTAGCATTCCCTACAGCTGCTAGTTACAATGCATGTCCAAAAAATATTGGCTCTAAAATCTGTGCTGCTTCTGGACTGATTATTTAACTAGGATGTAAGGTACAGGTCAATGTTCAATTTTTACTGCTTGCTTTATGGAGAATCGTTTTCCTTTTCTAGTGCGTATTGTTTCCCCTTTGTGTGGCAAATTGTGTTGTTGAGTTTATTTAACAAATATTTTAAGTACTACTTCAGAAAGCATTTCAAAATATCCTTCTTAATTTGTGAAAAAACTGACTGCATGTGTAATTAAAATAATTGTTAATTCAAAGCCAAGCTTCAGCAGGATCAGTATTCAGGAAGCTAGTGCAGTCTGTCCTTACTTGTTTTAACAAGGATAAGAATCTCTACTGCAGTTTCAGGTGGTAATGGCCGTATAAGATTACGGATTTTGTACATGGTGAGAA
>VXAL01008352.1:20455-33389 GCA_013399475.1 Chauna torquata | reverse complement strand
CCCCTGCCACTCCAGGGGAGGAGGTAGAAGAGGATGGATGCAGGGGGAAAGTGTTTTCAGCTTGCTTTTAGTTTCTCACTGTTCTAGTCCGCTAGTGATAAGTAATAAATTATATTAATCTCCCTAAGTTGAGTCTGCTTTGCCAGTGAAGGTAATTGGTGAGCAACTTTCTTGTTCTTATCTCAGCCCTTGAGCCCTTTTCCATCATATTTTCTCCCCCTCTTCCTCTGAGGAGGGGGAATGAGAGATCATTTGTGGTGGAGTTCCACTGTTTAGCTGGGTAAAACCATCACACCTCTTTCCATAGATAGAGATATTCAAAAGGCATGGAATAAATATCACTGAAACACCATAGGAGACCAGATAAAAAACTCCTCCCCAAATACAATGCAGCTGCAAGCCCAGTAAAAATAAATTTGTAAAGTCTCACTGGGCTACTGGGCCCATAAATTTAAGCTGCAGGAGATCTAGGCCTTTCCTTTCCCTTACTATATGCATACACATGCCTACACATTCTATCATAAAAGTAAGAAGGGATTCTTCTGTTTTAATCCTTCACTGATGCACTCTTACTGCATCTAAGTTACAACAGCTTTGCACTAATAAATAAAAATGAAAAAGCATGATGTTTGGATGGCCTGAAGAGTGCAAGCGCATTGGACAACTTAGCATACTACACACATAGACTGATTTCAGTATTGTAGATTGTGGAAAGGTATGCCAAATATCTTTTTTTTTTTTTTTTTCCCCCTATGGAAATACAAGGGAAATTGCTAATTAATAGTTTTGTATCTTTTATATCAAGGAGGAAACTTTAATATGTTTTGCTCTATTATTTAAGTAAATATTTAGATTAATCACACACATTATACCATATTATGTAAAATATTACAACTGTTTCCACATTTCAAGATATTAGATGGTCTATAGTGGGATCAGTTAAGCTCTTTCATGAGCCAATGTGAACATATGATACCTTATGAAACACATGGCAAGGACTAAACCATCAATGTGATTCAGTCAGAAAAGAAGTATGTATGCTTATCTATAATAGCTGAAAAAATTGATCATACTAGCCATTATCACTAACAGAATTTCATAGTGTGTGTTTATTCTAGACAAAGAGGGGTGAAAAAAAATTAATTTTTATATATAAGTTAACAAGCAGATGTACAAATAATAAAAGAATGTATCATTACTGGCTATAACAAAGGTCCACCTATGCCAGTATGTTATTTTCAACAGGGTAGCAGTCAATGCTTAAAGAGAGAGGACAACAGTTATTTTCTGGATATATGCTCTCAGATTTCTGAAACCTGAAATCTGACTTCTGGAGCAAGAGACTGCGTCTGTACATCTTGCCTTTCATGAAGCTGTTCAATTCCTTCCTGAACCCATCCTGAAGCAGCATCCTGTGACAATGCATTCTGCAAAGTGTATGCACTGTATGTGTAACTTGCTCTAGAGTGGTCCCTTACAATTTCACTGGGTTCATCTTCATCTCATATGCTAAATGATGAGTGTTCCATCTCTGTTTACTTGCTCCACTGAATTGTGTTATAAATCCCTCTTATATTCCCCTTTAAATGATTTCTTTTACAAGCTGGAAAGTCGCAGTCTGTTCATTTTCTTCTTACAGAAAAGACTGCCCACAAGCCTGACCAATTTTTTTCTCTTCTGAATTTTTTTTAGTTCTGTATCTGTGTGTATGCGTACAGGCACATACTCATCATCAACACAGCACAAACTAATGAGCTGATTAATAACGTAAGTAGAAAGTTTCCTTCCATAGTAGAAAAGTAGAGCAGTTTTTGCAGCATAAATAAATATTTTCATTTATATCCCATATTTTAATTTATGCAACTGTGGAAGATAAATCAAGATGAGAAATCAGAGTCTGTGTTTTTAGGTGATCTGAGAAGTGTTACAAACCACTCTAACATTGGCTATTTCAACGCACAGTATTTTTAGCATAAGAAATCCAGTTATTTTATTCATTAAGGCTCATTCTAACACTAGAATTAAGAAATGATGGATGCCAGGGAAGAAAGTGAGTCTAATCAAGCTTAGAACAAACAATCAAGCCAAACAGTTTGTGCCTCCATTTTAGTTAATAATTGCTTATTATCAGGGGTTTGTGCCAGATCACAGTTACACATTTTAATGATTTCTACTAGACAGAAGTCCTGAAGGACAGTGATCCTAACTTGACATGTTTTAGTATCATTCTCCCTCTTCTGTCTCCATATGGATTCAGCTACACAAGCAAAATTTTGGCTCTTTCATGCATAGGGTTGCTATGTTTTTACTTTTGACACTTTGCTGTTTATCTTCATGCACATAAGGGTTGCTGTGCCATTTTGCTGTTCTTACACTGGCCAGGAAATCACTGTTAGTGAAGAAACAACATTCTTCCTGATTTGATGAAGCAATTCAATACTATTCTCAGGTTTAATGACTTCAAGGAGGCTAACAGTGCTTCAAGCATGCCAAATGTTTAAGTTTTCTTCATTAAGAGAGAACTGTTTTTGTATAAGGAGCTGTACAGAATGTCCAGTTTGCAGTTAAGTACAGAATCAGTGCAATTATTCCAATGAGGGTATGACTTCATGACAGTAAAAATTCTAGTCTAGAAGCTATTCTACAAGTATTAAGGTAATGCATGCTCAAATAATTCCTCTCTTTTGCTAAGGCTGCCTTAGTTAAAGCAGTACAAGTTCCTGACATAGATAAATCTGTTTCTTTCCTTCAGGTTGAAGATGGTGACATTCTACCAGGACCTCTTGAAAAACCTGGGACTGTAGTAGGTCTTAGCATTCAAAAGTACAAATCAAGGACATATATGCTAAAACAAACAATCAAACAAAAACGTATCATATATCGCACAGAACAAAATGAGGCCATAAACAGTTTTTTTAAATCTTTTGTTCTTTACCTTTCAAGAAATAGAAACAATATAAAACATAAAAATGATGGGGGAGAAGGAGTTGGACATAGATCAAAGCATTAGATGGCACTTAATCAATGCACAATAATTCCACTAACATTAGGAAGTATTTGATCTTAGGAAGAACACAGGAGGTATTTTTTTCCCCTTAAAAATGGAGATTTCTTTCACTGTGAATATTTTTGCATATGAGTCAAGCCAAGTATGATATCTTTATCTTACAGTAAACAATTTGATGCAGCAAGTTCACTGTAGGGTTTGGGTAGGAAATTATTGCAGTAAGAGGGTGATGCTGACCACTCTTTCCAGTTCTGACACTGTAGAAAACAACAGATTGATTAGTCCAGAAGAAAGAATGTGTAACTGAGCCTGGAGGATATAAACATATGGATCTGTATTGCTGATTCTGGCTAGTGACAAAAAGATTTTTTTTTTTTTTTAAGACTGTCTGCTATGGCTAATTAAACATGCAAACAGTCCCAGGGCCTTCATATAGAATTTGAAGCTTCAAGCCACTTGAAAGTGGGAATCATCAACAGCAAGTGAAGGAAGAAAGTTCAACATATGTCTTCACTTCTAGCTGAGCTTTAGCTAACTTTGGTTAGACATTAGAAAAGGTAAGTTTAGAAGAGTGAACTTCCAGCTGTTTAAAGAATTAGTGGATGAGATCCCTTGGAACACTGTCCTTGAGGACAGAGGAACCAATCAGAGCTGGCAACTCTTTAATGACGTTTTTGTTAGAGCACAAGAACTCTCCNACGTTTTTCTTAGAGCACAAGAACTCTCCATCTCCATGTGTAAGAAAGCAAGCAGGGAAGGCAGGAAACCAGCATGGCTGTGCAAGGACCTGCTGGTCAAACTGAGATGCAAGAAGAAAATGGACAGGAGGTGGAAGCAGGGACATGTGGCCTGGGAAGAGTACAGAGATGCTGTCCAGATGTGTAGGGATGGGATCAGGAAAGCCAAGGTACAGATGGATGGCAAGAGATGCAAAGAATAGCAAGAAGGAATTCTATAGGTACATTGGTCAGAAAAGAAAGGCCAAAGAGTGTACCCCCTCTGATAAATGAGAAGGGAGAACTGGTAACAGCATACACGGAAAAGGTTGAGGTACTCAGCAAATTCTTTGTCTCAGTCTTCACTGACAGCCAGGCTTCCCGTGTCTCTCTAGTCCTGAACTTCTAGGCAGGGCATTGGGGGACTAAAGTCCTTCCCACTGTAAGCGAAGAGCAGGTCTGAGACCACCTGATGAAGGTGAACAGGTACAAGTGGGGACCCATGACATGCATCCCAGGGTCTTGACAGAACTGGCTGATGTAGTTGCCAAGCCACTCTCCATCATGTCTGAAAAGTCACGGCAGTCAGGCAAAGTCCCCGGTAACTGGAAAAAGGGAAACATCACTCTCATATTTAAACAGGGTAGAAAGGAAGACCCGGAGAACTACAGACCGGTGAGCCTCATATCTGTGTCTGGGAAGATCATACAAAAAATCCTCCTGGAAGCAATGTTAAGATACACAAGACAAGAAGGTGATCCGGGACAGCCAGCCAGGCACATTATGCCTGACCAATCTGGTGGCCTTCTATGAAGGAATGACTGCATCAGTCAACACAGGAAGACCAACCAATGTCATCTACCTGGACTTCTGCAAGGCCTTTGACATGGTCCCACATCACATCCTGATCTCCAAATTGGAGAGATGTGGGTATGAAGGATGGACTATTCGGTGGGTGAGGAATTACCTGGATGGCTGCAACCACAGAGTTGTGGTCAATGGCTCTACGTCTGGGTGGAGGCCGGTAATGAGTCATGTCCCTCAGGGATCCATCTTGGGACTGGTCTTGTTCAATATCTTTATCAATGACATAGACAGTGGGATCAAGTGCACCCTCAGCAAGTTTGCAGATGACACCAAGTTGAGTGGTGCTCTTGATACAACAGAAGGGAGGGATGCCATCCAATGGGACCTGGACAAGCTTGAGAAGTGGTCCCATGTGAACCTAATGAGGTTCAACAAGTCCAAGTGCAAGGTGCCACACCTGGGTTGGGGTAATCTCAGACGTGCGTACAGACTGGGAGAAGACCTCATTGAGAACAGCCCTGTGGAGGAGGATTTGGGGGTTCTGGTGGACAAAAAGCTCGACATGAGCCAGCAGTGTGCTTTTGCAGCCCAGAAGGCCGACTGCATCCTGGGCTGCATCAACAGAAGCATGACCAGCAGGTCAAGGGAGGTGATCATCCCCGTCTGCTCTGCCCTCGTGAGGTCCCACTTGGAGTCTCGCATCCAGGTCAGGGGCCCCCAGCACAAGAAAGACATGAACCTGTTGGAGCAGGTCCAGAGGAGGGCCACGAAGATGGTCAGAAGGCTGGAGCACCTGTCCTGTGGAGAAAAAAGATCTGGGAAAGTTCAGCCTGGAAAAGAGAAGGCTCCAGGGAGACTTCACTGCGGCCTTTTAGTGTTTAAAGGGGACTTATAAAAAAAATGGAGAGTGACTTTTTACACAGGCAGATAGTGATAGAACAAGGGGGAACAGTTTTAAACTAAAAGAGGCGAGATTTAGATTAGATGTTAGGAGCAAATTCTTTACTCCAAGGGTGGTAAGGCCTTTTGCCCAGAGGTTGCCTAAAGAAGTTGCAGATGCCCCATCAATGGAGGTGTTCAAGGCCAGGTTGGCTGGGGCCCTGGGCAACCTGATCTAGTTGGTGGCATCTCTGCCCATGGCAGAGGGGTTGGGACTAAATGGTCTTTAAGGTCACTTCCAATCCAAGCCATTCTATGAGTCTATGATTCTGTGATTCTATGATTCTATTCTATAACTAACAATTGTGGGACATCTAGCTCCATACAACTGATTTGGTAAAAGAGAAATGATGGTACAGGGAAATCCTCTGGCTTTATCTGAAAAGAAGATGTGAGCATTTTCCTGGTCTTCTGCTCACCTTCAACAAAACCTTGGAGATAAAACAGGCCACAGTGGAGACACTCAATAGGATCGTATGGACGGAATTCCAATTCCTATGGACAAAGACAGTTAGAAACCAGCAGAACTGAACTGAATTAGACTGAATGAATAGAACTGAAACTTCTGCCAAGGAAGCATTTGGTCTAATGTTTTTTCATTTATTTGCAGTAGTAATTTTGAAATCAACTTTCATATTTCAGCATGTTTATTCTGTGTTTCCTCAGTACACTATTTCATGGAAAATATTTGCTATATCAGATTTTTCAAAGGTCAATTACTCCAAACTTATTCAGCCCTTGGGACTTGTGTGTATAGATTTTGAAGCTGAAAATTTTCATCGCGTTGTCTTGCTTAAACTACTGTAAAAGGTCTATTAGTTTATTTTTCATACCTCCAGAATATCATACATTCTTAAGAGAAGTCAACACGTTGAATAAAGAAAACTGTGTAGATTATTTATTTCAAACCCAATGAATACAGTTCCTTTTCCTGTTAACTGTTAAGATCATTAAATTTCCATATTAGTTCAAGGAGTATTTCTATTATAGAGCTCCCTTAGTTATTAATATGGGCTCATGTTTGGTTGTAAACAAAATATTCTTTTGTCTTCAAAAGAAATAACTAAAACACTATTATCAAGGATCTCCACAGTTTCTTACAGAGTGAGGTTAATCCTCAATTCCCTGAGGAGTTAATTAACTCAAATATATATTCTGACTACGCTAGAACACTGTACTCAAAACACTCAGTGGAGACCTATACTTGCCAGTCCCAGAGCGCACGGCTTGCCAATACTCATGCGACACAACCTGGTTTCTGAGAAGACTTAAACATAAAGACTTTGCCTCTAGCTACTCATCAGAAACATCCCAGGCTACAACCTTGCTCTCCTATTTACCACGTGTACTTTGAAATACACTGAGTGGGTATGTCATTCTTTATACCTCTGTTCACTTCTATATAACACAGGCCTTCCCACATAATGTCTTCTTTCCTTTTAAAATGTCTTCAAACTGTTGCCAGATTGTTCCCTTCTTTTCATCCACACTCCATGAGCTGAACTTGAATAAATGACCATATGGGCAGTCCTTGGAATGCAACTGGAACTCTGCATTTCTTGGGGAGAAGCAGCAAGGTAGGAAGTCCAACAGGATAAGGACATTTTTGGAACAAAAAAACTCCTTTACAGCTGAAATCAGCATCAGACCGTTATATGATTTATTGACTGAAAATTAAGATGCACACATCTGAAGTGATAACAATGCCATGAATGTGTTTTTTGTGTCATTACTTCTTTCCTATGGAGTGCCTGAAAAACATTTTCATCAGCTTTTTAAAACATCATATCCTATCTCTGAGTTTAAAACAACCTTTTCTATGAGTGAAAAACATTTAGTTCCTTGAATGTTGATGGAAATCAAATATGAGATTGGCATATGGGTAAAGAAAATCCACTGTAAGTAAATATTTGTGCATTTTTATACAGTATTAATAAGTTAAATAATAAGTTAATTAGTAAGTATAAAGCTAAAAGAATTGTAGTTCTGTCAAAGAGAAAATCTTAAAAAAAAAAAAAAAGTTTCCTATAGGATTTTAGTGACACCTCAGAATTAGAACAACAATAATTATATATGTCGACATAGTTTATATGCTGTAATACATATGCAGAATTTGGAATGTAGATAGAGATTCTTTAACTGCTCTGGGCTTTGAGGAGTTTAAGTTTGCTATTAGTGGTTTTTGAACATAACTTATTCATGTGTTACTATCTAAAAGCAGTTCAGAGTGGGACATTGATTAAAATACTACTATTGTTAACTGGAAAAGAAAATAAAGAGTAAAAAAATACTTTCATCAAAAGAATTGCCAATGTAGGTTTGTAGTATGTTCATAAAGAATTATGTCCTTTTCTTTGAATTTAATTATGGATAAGTGAAAAAGAGATTGAAGAAAGAGGGGCATGTGGAAGAGGGAATATAAAGAAAAATGTAAGATGTTAGCAAAACAAAGCTACATAATTTTGACCAAGAAATAAAAATCTTTCAAAATTCATTAGTAACTTTAACAGACAGAGTTAATTTTCTTTGTAGAGGCTCACATAATGCTGTGTTTTGGATTTTTGATGTAAAAAGTGATGGTTTTGGTTGCTGCAGAGCAGTGTTTACATAGAGCCAAGGACATTTTTGCTTCTCGTGCTGCCCTGCCAGCGAGGAGGCTGGGGGTGCACAAGAAGCTGAGAGGGGACACAGCCAGGGCAGGTGACCCAGACTGACCAAAGGGATATTCCGTACCACATGGAGTCATGCTCAGCAATAAAACCTGGGGTAAAGAAGGAGGAAGGGAGAGACATTGGTAGTAATGGTGTTTGTCTTCCCAAGAAACCGTTACACGTGATGAGCCCTGCTTTCCTGGAAGCGGCTGAACACCTGACTGCCCATGGGAAGTAGCAAATGAATTCCTTGTTTTGCTTTGCTTGCATGTGCAACTTTTGCTTTACCTAGTGAACTGTCTTCATCTCAACCCATGAGTTCTTGCACTTTTACCTTTCTGATTCTCTCCCCATCCCACCTGGGGAGAGTGAGTGAGCAGCTGCGTGGCACTTAGCTGCCTGCTGGGGCTAAACCACAACAGCAAGGGATGAAGCATCATATGATTGAGCCTATGTCTGTCTTAGCAATCTGTGCAGTGCATAGAGCAGATCTGTAAAGAAACAGTGCTGAGGAATCAGCATGTGTTCCGTACAAGTTAAATGGGGGTTGCCTAGGATTAGCACAGGTGTGAATTCCCATTAAGGGCTATAGGATTCTGCATGTGCTCCTGGTATGTGTCTTTTGACTTAGTTTCATCAGAAAGACATCCAGCTCATACACTCCAGTACCTCTGTACCATGACAGTAAAACTGCTGAAAAAAAAATGGGAACTGAGGGATTTGTTTCTCAAATGAACTCCTACACCAAACTAAAGCATTAATATAGACAACCCATGCAATAAAAAGAGAGTGGCTTCGCCATAAAGGGAATACTGTCAGAGCTCAAACTTGGTTCATTTTATCTTTGAGATGTCCAGAGTTGACTGATTGCCTTGAATCCCTTAGGTGAAATCAAAGAACTTTGAGGCAGGGTTCCCTCTCCCAGATTTGGAGCAAAAGAAAGCATCAGAGCTTTTTATATTCAGTGAATAACAGAAAAACTTATTGAATAACCACAGTTCAGTTTGCTGCAGAAAATCAAAAGAACTTTTTTTTTTCTGTAAGTTCAGAAGAACCAGGTCATTAACATTAGTGTTGCTCTAACTACAATTTCCTAAGCATAATTGAACCATTGATTCTACCTCTGAGAACAAATGAAACAAAAACAAGCAATGCTTAAAATCTAGAAGAAAAGTCAAGAAATCCTTAATCAATCTACTCACAAAATGGAAATAAAGTTTTTAAAACCTAATCCAAATAAATCCTAATTTATTAACTATTTTTGATCACAAGACCACTGAAGCAGGAACTTGAGTTATAATGTTTAAATGGTTCTGATGCCACCGGAATTTAAATATAATTTCAGCTTTTAGACATAATCTTACAAGGTTCTCTGAAGATGGAAAATTGCTTTAACACTCACTAGTTAATATAGAAAACAATAGTGGAAGCTCTGGGATTTAAATCTCTGTATCTGAATAATTCAAAAATTTGAAACTGATACAGAGATTCTGTCTTGGCCCTAATCCTTATGTGTCAGATTGATCTAATCCTTATTAACAGAAGAACTGGTATGTACTGAGGTCATTATAATATCAGACATTATCTATTTAGTCATTTAGGTAGCAATTTTCGCTTGATATCAGAATCCAAGGGAATAATCTTACCTCATTCAAATACCAAAAAGTTAGCAATTCAAGTCTAAGTTAGTCCCCATATGCTCCCTCTACAGCAAGGAAAGAAATAAGTGCTTCCATGGAGTGGTTCGTCACATCCTTTGACAGGTGTCTAAGATGATTAAGGCAAACTGCTTTCTGAAAAATGCTATTTTTTCTATTTCTTGTAAAGGGTGAATAACAGAAGCCAGCTTTGACTTATTCAATAAAATTTAAGATATAAAAATTCAGAAGAATGTTGCAGATTTTGGGTGCAGGTCTCTGCTTAATGGCTGTTAGGCTGAACTGATACACCAGTCCCAAGTCATCCTTAAACTCCATCGAAGCCCATTTACAATTGTTGCTTTTGGGTCCACTTTCACCTTGGGCAGCTTTACTTTCAGTAGTGAAATGCATATTTTTGGTTCTGTTTTTACCTTCTCTTCTCTTCTCTTCTCTTCTCTTCTCTTCTCTTCTCTTCTCTTCTCTTCTCTTCTCTTCTCTTCTCTTCTCTTCTCTTCTCTTCTCTTCTCTTCTCTCTTCTGTTCTTTTCCTCATGCTCTTTCTGTCTTTACTGGGGGCAACGGAAGAGTGTGGGAGAAGAAAATCACATTCTAAAATCACATTTTGTTACTTTGAGCCATTGTTTGTGTATGACTAGTTTAATCATGCACAACATTCACCCTTCATTACACTGAACGTTGTTAGTGGTAGATGCCTCTGAGCACAATAATGACTAATTTGCATTAATCTTGCTTTGCTTAATTCTTTTATAGCAATGCAAACATATGCCACAAATTACTCCCCATTTTTTAAACTACAATAAATGTGAGCTACACTCCCATATTAAGCAGCACTTAATTTACCGAACAGTTTTAAAGTAACTAAAAATGTTATAATGTTCTCATTTCTGCAAGAAAATAAAATAATAAAAAAAGAAAGACTCAAAACAGGCAACAAAACAATGTCTGCATAATGATGCAAACAGGTAATCAAGCATAAACAATATTTCACAATCCACAAATAAATAAAAAATTACACAGCATTCCTAGGCTTTTAAATTTTTTATCCTCACACTCCTCTACTTTCTTGCAGGTACAATTTTGGCAGGTGCAGCCCAAACAGCTTCATTTATTTTGTAAGGGTCTCTAGAATAAGGTTTTATCTACATATAGCAGGCATCTCATATAGCTGCCACTGAAAGTACTATCCATTCTGTTTCCCATTTATATTCTCCAATGCTTCTTTATCATTCATTCCAATTGTTTAAGTTCTACTGTATTTTCTTGTGGGTTTTGTTCAGAGAAGTCTGCATTCCTCCCACTTACTTGAAGAGGTGCTGATATTGTATGACTTTTATGCAGCAGTATAAGAGCCATAACACTTGTGCAGAAAAAGAGATCCACGTCAGTGTCATTCTGTCTTAGGGAATGTAAACCCTCTTTTGAAACTCTTGGAAAGGGGACTACCCAACAGATAGCTAGTTGCTCAAAGACAGGAAACAGAGCACTCTCCAGCTTTCAGACTCCCTAGATTCCCTCTCTTATCCAATATTTACCTCCTCTTCTGCTTGAATAAAGAACTGAAACAGACCTAGACAAAAAGATCGGCACAAAGGAATTTACTCACAGTAACTGTTATGATCATTAGCCAAATGGCTATGTCCTGTCTTAATGTCACTCCTTTTTTGATCCAGCAGATACAGAATTTGATCTTGCATGGCAGATTTTCTTTAACNGCTGGGCAATTTTTCTAAGCACCAATTAATTGACACTGTCACTTAATTTTATTTCTTTCAGTGACATTTCCAAAGAAGACACTGTTCCTTGTTCAGTTACTGGATAAATAAAGTACATAGAGAGGTGTCTCCAGGGGAAGGACTGAGCTGTAGATTCTAGGTGGGATTATGTTTCTGCACACAGGCTCATTTTAGACACCTGGGATGTGGACTAATTTACATTAACCCTATGTTATACTTTTTATTAGCTCTGGAGAACTGTGCTTATGTTTAGCAGCATGCCTACACCATGCAGTTACCTCTGAGCTCATGTCAAACTACCTGTCTTCAGACTTAAAAGTAATACAGTTATTTCAAAGATGATGCTGGAACCACAGCTCACTAGCTGCACGTGGTATCTTCTTGTCACAGTGGTAACTTAGCAAGTCAAAACCTTATCCAGGATGTGTAGTCAGTCCTCCGCATGGGTCCCAAATATCCCCCCTAATCACCTCTGTAAATCAGTTTGAATCTTCACATACTCCATGATACCTAAATAGGAAAGCTGCATACCACAGCAGAATAATGGCTGGGGCAATTACTAAAAGGTGAAGGGCATCATTCTGCATGCTGTTCTCCTCTCCCTGTCCCATATTGGTTCTCAGGGAGAATTTCTTCCATGAAAACTGTCAGAATTCCAAACTGGAGCAGCTTTCAGAGGAGATTAACTTTCTCCATGGCACAGCAATATTTCCTCCTCAGGAAAGCCATATTATTTTAGTCTAGAGAAGGTGTCTATTACTTTAGAATTTAAGAACCCACATGTTTCTTCTTGGAGAGAAAAGCAATTACTTTAACTGCTGTGCTCAGCATGAAAATGTTTGGGGAAAAAAATGTCTCTCTTAATCATATTTTGAAATCTGTATTTAAAATGGGGCTAAAATATATAAAAAAAATAAAATCTAGGTTAAAAAATATGCACCTATAATAACTATTGTGAAACCGCAAAATACAACGTATACATCATTAATATTTTACAGTGTAGAAATACTTTTTTAATGTAGTATTTGACATAAAAGCTTTTAACAACTTTCATCATTAAAAAACAGTTTTAATGAAGAATGTTCTCATAAACAAGAACATACTTTGGATACATAAGTAATTATGGACCTTGATTTCTTATTCTTTAACAGTTCTCAGTTAACAACTGCATAGTTTTAGCAGTTGCAGGAGGTAACTCCTCAGTGTTTTTCTATATCTGACAAAAAGGATTCACTCTGTGATCTTTATATACAGTTGTCAATAAAGCGTTTGATTATTGTAAGGCACTTTCTGTCATCAGGTCATAGATTTTAAATTATTTTTTTTTCCTTTTGTTTCTTGTGCCATTTCAAGTACATGCAAACACTGTAAGCAAAATAACACTTGAATTTCTCCTACTTCCTCTCCTACATCTACTGTAC
>VXAL01008351.1:162040-233105 GCA_013399475.1 Chauna torquata | reverse complement strand
AAAAATATGGTGATACTTAAACCAGAAAACATCCTCAGCGAGAACACTCACTGTCTAGCTTAAAATGCTATTAGTGAACCTACACTGGTAATTTTATATGAAACAATCTGGGGGCACATGCATTTTATAATATATTTTAATGACAATAATTTAATGTTATTTAATGAACACTAGTAGTCCACAGTGAAAGTCTGGGAGACATCTTTTAATGACAAACAGTAGGGATCATGTAGCTAACCAAACAACACTAATGATTTGTTTTCTTGCTGATGTAAAACTTGCTAAATAGATGCATGGCCGATCAATGTGGTACATTCCTATCTGTACTCAGATCTGTCTTCTCTCCATCACTGCAGTTAAATATTGCTTGAATTTTAACTGCTCTGAGCTGAGATGCTCTCTGATGTGTTTGAGAAAGTTTCAGTACAATAATATTCCAACCTTTAAAAGAAATACATTATACTTTTTTCAGTATACAATTTATAGTTTATATAATACATGATATGTTAGCAGAAATACATAACAAAGCATTTTTCAAAGAAGCAGAGCAAATAGGAAGAGAGTCTAAAGAGAAATACCGTGCTAAACAAGCAGTTAAAGGTGTGTCTGAGTCCTGCCATGGGCAGCTCTGAAACACATTATAGCACATAGTGTTCTCTATGGCAGGATCCCACAGACATACAAGAGACCAAATATTTATTTCACAAATTTGGACCCTGCAGTGGAGCATAACCATTTTGTATGTTGCCCGTAGTGCATTATCACAGATCCAATATTACATTTCTCAGAAATCAATCACCTAGGATGCACTTTGTACTGAGATCCAGGGTAGGCTAGGAGGAAGAATGCTATGTATTTTGATGATAATCCAAATGTAAGTATAGGTGTATCCCCCAGCAGCCTGTTAGAGCTCTGAATAATTTGAGCGCTGGCCAATCACATCAGTATTGTACTGTTTACGGTCCATTCCCCACATTTGTAGCCAGCCCTGGAGTCAGCTCTTTTTGGACAGTCCAAGTGAGCTGGGTGTTCTTGGCCAAGGAATGGGTGTTTTTCCACAGCTGGGACAGGAAGGACTCAAGTGGGTACTCATGAATGGGAGGAGAACTGGACAGGTTTCCACAGCTGGAAGGAGGTAATTTCTGGTCAGTGGTAAGCTGTCACTGGAGGAAGATCTATATGCACATGTCTTTCAGGGAAGAAGTGACAGTAACCCTGACATGGACCACACTCATTCCACCTCTGAAAAGTCTGGTATTTGAGATGCCACCTGGAGGTCTTAACTGAGAGTCATGAGGAGCCTGGTTTTGCATGTCTCCAGAGATACATCCACAATGGGGGAGAACGTCAGGTGTGATCTCTAAAAAAATCTGAGATGCACGGGAATGCACATCTAGTGCCATACTAACCCCAGTCCATTTGCTCTTTTTTTCTGGTAATTAGAAGCAATGCTTCCTTGTCCACTGCACAACGCTTTGACCTTCCCTTTGCAGTATCAGATAACTGAAAAACATTCACTCTGTGACCACAAGGAGCATCCATTTTATAAGCTGAAACAAAATATCCCATTGGTCTTTAAAAAAATGTTATTCAACCCACCTTAAATACAGATATGCAGTGGACTGTGTAAAAAATGTATGGCATGAATTGCATAAAGGACTACAAAAGGAATTATTTTTGTTCTCAAATTATTGCTCAGGAATAGCTACAAATCACTCTTTGTGTTACCATACAACTTGATGGAGGAACTGTTTATAATTTGGTTTTCCACAGATCAAGTTCCTGTCACCTTTTCTGAACCAGCCATTTGCAAGTTTTTGCAGCTTTTCATGCCAGATCACTATCTCTGGCTTAATCCTATTCCTGAGCTGTTTTAATTCTTGGCTGCACTGGCAGCATCCACAGCACAAATTAGGGTAAACTTACAAGCTATTCTAACTTGCAGTTTCCCATCCATGATGCTAAACTTTTCTGTTGCCTAGAACTGATCATGAGCAGACCACCCTTTCTCATCTTAATGTCACAAACCCCAGGAGAAGTAGAGTAAGGCACTAAAAGACTACTTGTGTTCATTTTATAATGCTCCTGTTGTGAGGGAATTCACTAGAGGGAATATTATGGGAATACTGAATACTGTTGTTGTTCATGCAGGCTTGCTGAGAAGCTTGACTGTAGACCAGACCCTGGCTCCCTACTCCCTTAATGGTGCTGAATGTCCAAAGAAAGGCTTACCAAACTTGTACCCACTGCTTACACCCCTAAGACCCTTGTGGACTGACAGAATAAAAAGAACTAACTGTTGTTCCTTGATGAGAAGAACAGCATAGTGAAATGAAATCTTTTATGAGGCACCAGTGCTACTTGGATTAATGTCACCTAACATAAGGGTGAGTCTGGAGCTAACTTCCTTAAGCTATCAGTGATAAAGAGAGGTAGTAAGCTCAGAAGACTGTTCAGCACATCTGGTATCATGGAATTATAGAATGGTTTGGGTTGGAAGGGACGTTAAAGACCGTCTAGTTCCAAACCCCTTGCCATGGGCAGGGACACCTCCCACTAGATCAGGTTGCGCAAAGCCCCATCCAACCTGGCCTTGAACACTTCCAGGGATGGGGCATCCACAACTTCTCTGGGCAACCTCTTCCAGTGTCTCACCACCCTCATAGTAAAGAATATCTTCCTAATGTCTAATCTAAATTTACCCTCTTTTAGTTTAAAACTATTACCCTTTGTCCTGTTGCTAGGATCTGAGTAACTTTTTGGCTACCCTCTTCCTACTGACTATAAAGAAATCTAATGGACTTCTGCTGCCCTTCACTGTCCACTCTCATCTTTACCACCTTAAATAACTTGGTATTATCAGCAAACTTAGGCACTTCACCTATCAGTCTCTTTCCAGAGCATTTCTGGATATACTGAAAAATGCACAGGTGCTTGCAGTACTCCATTAATGGTCTCTTCCATTGTGAAATGTTAGCACAACTCTCTGGATATTAAAATATTTTTGTCCTTAGCTGAAGCTAAGTACACAGTGGTGGTTCATAAGACAAGTAATTCCACTCTTCCATGAAATAATCACAAATATTATCTTAAAATGTGGGTCCATCTTCGTGTCCCAGTGCAACATTTGCCTAATTTATATGGTAACTGGAGAATCCTATTACATTTATGTGTTGTGCCCTCACTGTGTCTCTGATCTGCTACTGCCACCCCGGCCAGTAGGGGAGCAGGAGATCAGACTATATCCTTTCTATTGGGTCTGAATCTCAATCCAAACAGATCAAATGAGTTCTTTGGTATTTCCTGATGGGGTTAGTTTGTTCATTTGAGTTGACTCTAAGTTGTCCATGAAAAACAGTGCTACTCTACTACCAGTATGTTTTGTTTTATATTTTCAGTGTATTCTCTGTTTGTGTCGCAGTGTCTAACCAATTGTCTTCCTACTTCATAGCTCCCTGTAAGACAGTGTCTTCATTGAGAGCTAAACATAGCAATTTCTCCATTCCATTTCTTAGTCTTCTTACACTTGTGTATAAGTATAGGTATTATTGCTCTGGTTCATCTTTTGGCACTTTGTTTCAACAGCACTGTGCTTTCCACTTTAAGTTTGATGGTTTTCATCCTCTTCCTGATTCTTCATTTGAGGACAGGGAATTCATGTGTCTACAACAGGAAACACCATCCTGAACCATGTGCACTCCCATACCTATTGGCTTTCCTATGCTAATCAGCTTTAAAGCTCATATACAACCTTGTTTTTCAGGACCAGCAGCTTGGTTTAGATGAAGTTCATTCTTTCCATACAGGTACCGCTTATACTCAGAGTGCTTCAAATACTTCATGAACTGGAAACCATCCTCCTTCTGGCAATCTGCTGCCTTCCATTTTTCCTTTCTTTTCTTTCTCCAGGAGGTAGTTCAAAGGACACTACTGTAGAAGTCTTTGCTTTTGACAGCCTAAACCTTTGTATCTGTGTCATAGTTTTGGCTGGGATAGAGTTAATTTTCTTCACAGAGGTTCACACACTGCTGTGTCTTGGACTTTTGATGAAAATAGTGGTGATAACACATAGATGTTTTTAGTTGTTGCAGAGCAGTGCTTACACAGAGCCAAGGACTTGTTTGCTTCTTGTGCTGCCCTGCCAGCAAGCAGGCTGGGGTGCACCAGGAGCTGGGAGGGGACACAGCCAGGACAGGTGACCCAGACTGACCAAAGGGATGTCCCATACCATGTGGTGTCAAGCTCAGCAATAACAGCTGGGGTAAAGGAGGAGGAAGGGGGGATGCTGGGAGTGATGGCATTTGTCTTTCTGAGAAATCACTACGCGTGATAAGCCCTGCTGTCCTGGCAGTGGCTGAACACCTGCCTGCCCATGGGATGTAGTGAATGAATTCCTTGTTTTGCTTTGCTTGCACACATGACTTTTGCTTTACCCAGTAACCTGTCTTTGTCTCAACCCATGAGTTCTCACACTTCTACCTTTCTGATTCTCTCCCCCTTCCCACCTAGGGAGAGTGAGTGAGCAGCTGTGGGGTGCTGAGCTGCCTGCCAGGGCTAAACCACAACAGTCTGTAAATTCTCTCCTGCCCTTTGCCATAGGAATGGTACCCACAAGGACCACAGCTGTAGAGTCCTTGCCAGCACTTCCTACAAGCCTGTCCTGGCACTTTTCAAGACCTGTCAGCTGGGTAAAGGGATAGAAGACAAGGGGATTTTGTGTTCTTAAAATGCAGTCTTGTTGTTTATTAAAAATCTAACTACTGACAGGGTACAGTTGCATCTAACACTCCAGATAAACATACATAAAGTCATTTTTCTGATGATTGCCCCAAACATTTTCACTCTGCAGCCTGTGCTCTGTTTTAAGTTTTAGAGAGATTACTACTCCCTTCACTACAAGGTCAGGGTCAGATGGCATTAGTTAAAGGGAATTCAACTGTGGACTTGCCAAATTACTGCCTGTAGCATATGATGTAGCGTTTAAAAAAGTCACACAACCAGAAGAACGAAAAGAAGGCTTTATAATAGGTCTCTCTGAATCTTTAAAATCAGAAATTTTAAAATAAGTTTCATAAGCCAGGGAAATACTGACCAAGATGTCTGGTTACTGTGAACTGGAAGAAATTATGGTAGAGAGCGGACTGAGTAAACTAGTGCATGGATGTGATATAATGGTAGAAGGGAACGTGCTTCAAAATACATGAGACTTCTCTGAAGAACTGAATATCATCAGCATCATATCATATATCATATCATATCATCAGTTCAGAGATATGCAAGAGCTTCCCAATGAGAAATAAGTGAGTAGATAGCCTAGACAGGTGGAGTGAGAGAATGACAGGGATTTACAAAATCATGAGTGGTGCTATAAATGTGAATAAGAAATTATATTTATTCTATAGGCTGTTTTTTAAATGCTATATGTGTCTGTAGTCCTTGTGAGACTGGACCAGCATTGTGATTGCTGAAAATCTATGACAGTACGAACAAAGTTTTCAAAAATTATTACCATTTCTCCTTGCCTATGCTTTTAAGCACACAGTCTGGGACAAGTAACACATGCCTGTCAGAAGTCAAGGACACCAAAATTTCCCTCAAGGAAATGGAGTGAATTAATGACCAGTTACTCATTTCCATGGACAATCAGTGGGAACATCACCTGAAACTATCAAGTGAAAATTCAGGAAGCCAAAATCTTGAGACGTTATTGTTCTAATTGTTGTTTTTGTTGCTGTTTTTTAATTTTGATGCCTCTGATTATCCGCCTTTAAAAGAATCACAGTTTACTTTTTAAATACATTCTTGCAACCTATAATAAGATACTATAAATATTTCATGTGTTATAATAAGATTGCTCTTTGCAAAACTTCTATGTCTCACAGCAGATGTGGTCATACATAAATTTCAGTGGAGTTAAATGGAGTGCATTTTCACTACATTAAGATAAATTTTTCTGCAACACTTGTGAGTAAAAGAAAAACTCATAAACAAAGAGAAGAAGGTAGCTAAAGCTCTAATTTGAAACTGGTTCAAACCAACTTGAAGATCACTTTCCATCTGGGTAAGCTCAGAGAGACATCTTGACTCAGTCTGCACCCAGGTGCACAAGAAAAACCCAAGAAACTTCAAGGAAGCAAAGAGTGATTCAGGCTGACTGCTCATCAGATATGCCAGTTGTCTCTTTTCTCTGTCTCTCAGCCAAACTCTCAGCCCAGAGCCTTAGCAGACGGCTATGTTCATGCTGCTGCCCCCTTACACTAAGCCAGTCATTTGGTACTGCATTGTGATATGTGATGAGAGAAACAGCATCCTGCAGATAATGGAGATTATAGGTTCCTCAACAACGTGTGTGTGTCCTTGTGTGTGCATAGAGAAACATAGAGTGTAGGCGTTATGAAGAGAGAGAAAAAGATAGACAGAGAGGCCGGGAGAGAGAGAGAGAGAGCATTTGCTATTGATTAAAATTCTCTATCGGGCCAGCCACTATGCAAAGAAAATATTTTCCCCATCAGTCTGCTTTTGCAGTTTTTTTCCAAACTGTAGCTTGAAGAAAACAGGAAGAAAAATTCCTCTGTTTTCCAGATATTCTACCAGGATGCCAGCCTTTTCCTAGGTCATCGTATCAATCTTGCTGATTGTTCAGCCCACTGTGATCTGCGTAAGTTGTTTTAGCAGTTGTGTACCAACAGCAAACATTCGCCTTTTGCCTTCCTGTGTCACTGAGCTGCTCTCTTTACCCAGGAGCTCCTGGCCAGCTGCCACAGACAGCAGACTCACCATCTTGACTCGGTCATATTTATTAGCTCAGTCTAGATAAACACAGCTGATCAGCAGCAGCCAGGGTACCTTACTCAGCTATACTCCTGACAAACTCTAACCATAGCGCGCAACTGTGTTATTGACTTGGAGGGTGACCACCTCCGTAGAGCTCTGGAGGAAGGTGCAGTGTCAGTAAGCGAGAGGTGCACAAACACAAGATTCCAAAACAAGCCCTGAGAGACTCTACAGCTCCTAGGAAACAACCTTTTCCAGGTCAACTGAAGAAAGCGTGAATTAACAGACATAAGCTTAATTAATTCACTGGTTCCAATGGAAAATGACATTTCTTGGCCCACCCAAAGAAAGGAAAGAATCTGAGTTTGAAGAAGGGAAAATATTACAGCCAAAAGGGCATAATTATCTTCAGGGAGGGTGATTAATTGCCTGAGAATTACATGGTCTGAAAGCTGATGTACAAATGTTTAGTAAGCACATAAGACCAGTTCATAACAAATTTCCTTGAATGTAACTTTTGCCACACTTGTCAGTTCTGCTTTCAGCTCAGAGATGCTAGACTGTCTTGCACGGAGGCCGCAGTTACAGAAAAGTACAGGTATCTGTGGCAGGGAAGACAGTGCCCCAGGCAGCTTGTTGCAGCTGTAGTGATGCTTCTCATATGCAGCCATTCTGGGGTGGGCAGAGACACGCTAAGCTCACATTTCCAAAGAAAAATATTGAGAATCAGAAAGTCAAAACAGTGAGCACAATGATAGCATGCTGTTGTCCAGTCCGGAGGCTGTTTAACTTTCTGTCGCTGCACCAAACTACTCTGTTGTGTTTTGTGGTTTACGTTTTTGTCTGAAATGATAAATTGTCTAGATGACTTATGAAATTCTCTGAGCAGGGAATATTATAGCACTGCTAAATGAGGCAAGTTAGTTTGATTGGTACTGGCAGGGGAACTTTAGTTACTAGCAGAGATCCGTTATGGGAGGAAGGAGAAGGGAGTCTTTTCACTACTGACAGCTGTAGCACTAGTCTTTATTAGTTTTACTATTTAAAATAGTTCTCAGCTGGGGTCTGTATGGAAGTCAAAGCTACACATTGCCCCTGTTTTTCACCCTGAATAGGGATTTTTTTCCAGTGATCATACCTCTGATGCCATGAGCTAGGTTTTACCCTTGATGTGATGCCCACTCATACTTCTTCCATGATGGCCTGCAACACGGCTACAGGCATGAGGACAGCAGAGAGCCTGTGTATCCAGTCATCTACCCACCAGAGCATGGGACTAAGAGCAGAAAAGGAAGATGAATAGAAAACAGTCCAAATCCCAGTCCAAATTTACTGAATAAATTTACAGAACTGGGTAAAATATTCCCTCTTACCTTCAGATCTGCTGTCTCAGCTCTGGAGTCATAACAAGCTGGCTTTGATTTTGCGATCCAGGCTCCGGTCTGAGGAAGGCAGCCAGCCAGCTGCCCTTGCCCATGGTAGCAGGGGAGCAGGGGGGTTACTTTCCCCAGGACAGGCAGTGGGGGCTGGATTTAGGTGTACAGTGCACACCTCCAAAATTCCTCATTTTCCACTACTTTGGTGTTATTTGAGCAAGCGCGAACCTTTTCCATGGAAGGGATGTTACAATAGAAACTATGCAATATTTTCCAAGTAATCATCCTATATAATATTTTCCAAGCATCACCTACTACCTTAAAAAAAAAAAAGTTGATAGTATATTGTTAGCATTTATCCTGTTCTATAATACAGTTAATTGAGAATAGAGCAGAAAACAAAGGAAGGCAAAATATAACTGCTAGTGTCATTTTCCGGGTGATTTATATTTCAAAGTCTGCTTTTTCATTAAAAAACAAAAACAAGCAAACAAACAAAAAACAGCACAGGATTGTTGTCTGTAAAACTTACAAGTGAATTAAGAGTACACGTGGTAAAGAAGTCTGGCTAAGTCTAAGAAACCTGTGAAAAATACTGAATTTTACGTTCATGGTAACACTTCTAATAATCACAATTCAGAAAAAAATCTTGCTGACTCATTCATGCGTGATAAAAACGGTGAAGAAAAGGAAGATAATAGTGAGAGGTGATGTTTTATATTGGCTTCTGAAGGGAGATGTGGAAGTGCACTACTCTAATTTATCCCAGGTACTGCTGTACTTCTCCATAGGAGATAAATTAGAAGAGAGGCAAAAATCAGCATTGAAAAAAAAAGTGAAGAAGGATAACAATCTTTGTTGACTTATTCTGCTTTCCAGTAAAAGGACTATTGTAAAACGGCTTTAAACTATTCATTAGCAGTAAGGTTTCCCCAGATTTTCCCATTTACAGGTCCTATTCCTCGTTGTGTATAATTTTTCTGAACTCTTCATTTGGACAAAATTTTCCATGTCTAGTGTCTCCTTCAGGCTGCATTATTTATGGAAAAAATCAGCCAAAATGATTCACTCATTTCCAAGTAAGAGGTTAGTTAAAAATACATTGTTTTTCATACAGTCAAAATGTTCTGGCTGCTTTCCCTGGAAAAGCACTCAAGCACCCCCGTCATTTGAAACATGGCATAGAAATTGGGCTTGGGCGGCACAAAGACTGGAGGGAAAGGGGTGCTCAGGCAGTGCAAGTGGGCTTAGAGCACACTCTGGAATATTTGCAGCAAACCAGCAAGTCTAGTAGTCTCTCCCCACCGGGCTGCTGCCAGCAGATGTCTGTCAAACCTGCTGTTGGGCCATGCATCTTTCTCCCCTCTTCCCCATCCACCACTCCTGTGCAGATCCATGCAGGAGCTGACAGTCTCCAGCCACAGTGAGTTACCTGCTCTTTCTCAAGCTCTTTTTTCAGAAATGCCAGCTCATTGTGTGAGCACAGTGCAAATCCACCCTTGGACCCTCTGTGGGGGGGCTGTGTGTCTTGTCAGACCTGCTGCTCCAGCAGTTGCTGCAGCAGAGTGCACAAACCAGGGTGCTTCAAGCTGGCTGCTCAGACTGCTCCTCAGCTGGTGCACACTGTTGTGGCCAAAAATTGCAGATGCTTCTCTCTCATTGTCCAGGACGAACTGCACTGTAGGTCTTTGGCTGTTGGACTGTTGACACCTGGGGGAAAAAGTCAGCATTTCTATGTAGTCAGGCTTTCTCCAGCTGGCAACTCTCCATGATGATGATGTGTGTGTGTGTGCGTGTGCATGCGCATGTGTGTGTATACACACACCAGCAAATGCAGCAGGGCAGTGGGCCTTGGGGCCTCATAAATCCAGGTGCTAGCAGACCATGTGTCACAGCCCAGCTACCAGAGGGTTCCATGTTATACATATGTATGCGCTTCCCACTAGTGGACCTTTACCACAAACTGCCAGAGATGGGAACAGGATGAGGCCATTTGTGCTGTCTGCCTAAGCATAGAGTGTCACTGTCCGTGTTGATTTGTGTGGCCAGCCATCTGTATTTGCATACGTGTGTATACTGTGTGTGTGCATGTGTGCCTGTTGGGGATGCACACTCAGCCTTGCTGCTGGCTGGACCTGCAGACATGCAGCTGCGGCAGCCTCGTCTCTGCTGGGCTTCTGGATTCGGCAGTCCCAACCACACTTGGCATTTCCCAATGCAGAGTAAGCACCCTGTGTGCTAATGGAAAGATGACGGTGAAATGGGCAAATACAATAATAGGCTGATAAAACCGATAAAAGCTTTTAATAGTTCCCATTAGGTGAAGACCAAAATGCTGCGGTATTTAAACCCCTGCCTCAACCCCTGCCTTTCCTCCCACCGCCGGCAGCTGTCGGTAAGCTCCAGCGCAGGAGGGTGAGCGCTGATGGCGACGCCGGCAGGCGGCGGCAGCGCCTCAGGAAATGGCGGCCCCTCGCGGGCCCGCCGGCCGGCAGGGGGCGGGAAAATGCCCGGCGGCGCCGCGGTTGTGCTGCCCGGCGGCCACCAGGCGGCAGGGCCTTGGTTTTAAACCACTGCTTCGTGTTTCTGTTCTGTTGGTTCTCTTCGATTTCATTTCCCTTCGGTTTGGGGCTGTCCCGCTCTCTCAGCTGCTCTTATTTGCCTCGTTTCTGCTTGAAAAGCTTAAACGAGGATTTTAAAAGAGGCTGCTTTGGTGATGAGCTTTTGTCTACATAGTTAGCTAGGGGATGGGTTAAACACTTTTAAAAAATAACTTTGTTTTTACCAATATAATCCTTGGTGTGAGTGCACACTTTGGGCTCCTTTTCAGTACCATTTATTTCCTTTTCGTTCTGGGTATAGGCAAGACACTACCAATGTTTCTATACTGGTGTAAATTACAAAAAGATGTAATAGATTACACATAAAATGCCTCAGCTTTTGTCCCTGGACAAGACCTTAGTAAAATGTCTTTTATTTGGAGAAGACAGATATTGTTTTTGTTTTTTTTTCCCCCCTGTTGTAGAGGTATTTTCTGATTGCCTGTTGTCCGCTCCTCTCCTCCAACCTCTGTACCTGCACAGGATGCTAAATCAGCAGATTACCAGATGGGGACTGAGGATGGTTTTAGTGTGTGCTGCAAGCTCAGCCCCTCCGCCTCCACTCCTTTCTTTCATCACTGCTGAGCTCTCCCTCTTGGTTGGGAGGGCAAATGGTAGAGTTTAGGACTGGCATCAAAGAAGATCTAACACCATCCCCTCTCGTTCCCTGTCAGAAGAGGGCTTTTCTCACATCCTGTGAAGCGTCCGTATTAGCCTTTAAAAGCCTCTAGCAGATGCCTCATGCAAATCTCTCGGGAGGCAGCAGAGAGTGCTGTTCAATAAGCAGTTATTTTTTTAGTCTGGTTCTTGTTTTAATGAAAAATCTAAGAGGAAAATGTGGAAGAGGGATAAAGAATTACTGAGGTCTTTCTGCTCATAGAAAACAGCCCTCTATCTTTTGCAAATAAAGTGGTGTACCAAACAACAGCTGATATAGGGCCAAAAAGAGACACGAACAGCTTGTGTTGTACAAGCCTTGCATCTCCCTGTGTGCTTGGCAAGTCTGTTTCTCCTGCCTGGGTATCTCAGCTGCACATTGCTTAAAGGCTAGCAAGTGGGCATAGGGGAGCAGACCCATAGCATAACATGGGGAAGGTGGCAATTACCTGCTACCAAGTCCATGATTCAGCCCTTTAAAGTTCCTCCTCTTTTACCCAGCTGTGCAGGCAGGAGAAGCACCCATGTTCTGGTAGTCATCAGGGCTAAACAAGCAAAACAGCTATTTCTTTGTGCCAGCCAGAGTAAAGCGTATGGTTTTCTTCTCAGGAGACAAAAGAAAAGGAAAACCTTAGTACAAAAAAAGAAGATGAAGACGGATCTTGTGTCACAACTGATGAGGTAGTGGAGGAATAGCAAAATTCTAGCTAGGGCCACAGAATAGGAATGCAGAGAGGGAAACCAGAGAAAGGAAATTACAGTAGTAAAACAGATGGGAACTAAGCCTAAATATATGACTCCCAGTCCAGCAAGTACTGATTAAAAGTACTGATTAAAACAGGTCTTACTTTTCCGGTTAATACAGAATTTGAAAACTGCTACTTTTGGTGAAATACAGTACAAGAGTTATTCTCAATGAAAGTGACACTTTGGAGAGAACACTGTAAAGGAGGATCTATTTTACTGTCCCTTCTGTGTTTGAGACTGATTAATGATTTTAAAGCATATTTTTCCGATATGAAATGTTTTCCTGAGCTTGCAATTTCCAAAATTTCTAACCTGTTCTAAAGTGATACAAACACTTTTTAAAACAAATATAGAGACAGATGCTCTATGAATCTGTATTAAAGGGGAGGGGAGGGAAGGGGAGGGGAGGAGAAGGGAAGGGAAGGGGGGCAGAAAAAGCAGAAAAGAACCGTTTCTGAGTATCAATTTTGGCAAACAGATACTTGTCCTTTAATGGAGTTTTGGTTATAAACATGATGCAAGCAAAAATATACCTACAGAAAAAAGAGATGCTTTGAAAAGGCATGT
This sequence comes from Chauna torquata, assembly GCA_013399475.1. Lineage (NCBI taxonomy): Eukaryota > Metazoa > Chordata > Aves > Anseriformes > Anhimidae > Chauna > Chauna torquata. The sequence goes on along the minus strand of VXAL01008351.1, from coordinate 220,384 downwards.
TTTGTCTTTCTATTTATAAGGGAAGGTTCTTACGTGGTTACCAGAGTATCCCCTGCCAATACAGGAATGCTCTGTAGACAACTCTAAGATTACGTTTCCCAGACAATAAAGCCCCCAGGACTTCACATAGGAGATGAACAATCTGTTGGACAGATTTCATGATCAGAAAGGCTTGGCTAGTAGTTTTCTTCCCCACCCCAACTAAAAAGTGTTAACCTGTAGAGGTATGTTCAGCTGGATATATGTATCTTTAAAAATTTCCTTTGCTGTCTGGTTCCTGTGGTGCCCTTCTTAACTTTCTGACCTGCTTTTCATCATCTTACGAGCCTTGAAGGTCCAAATCCTCTGCCGCTCAAGGATGAGGTAAACTCGTATAGCTCTATAATGGATTCTTGTCACATTACATCAGCAGTGAATCCAGCCTGTCAAGTCTAAAAATGTGTCCTGGTTCAGTATTTCAATTACAGTCTCTCCAGAGATGAACAATCTGGAAAAAGCTTCTCCCAGTTTTATTGCACAATGCCACAAATAATGGCCAACACTTCAGCAGCTTTTATGGCATTCGCAACTTATAGCAAACTTGTGATTTGATGTCTAAAAGACATAGATATTTATAGAGGTTTGCTGTATTCCCCAGAAATGCCTTGCAAGGTTTTGCACAGGTTATGAACAAGTTTTTAAATCCTATTCCCCTTAAATACCTTAAGACATTCTTTGATGACAAGCAGTCATACAATCTTAAGATGACCAGCCAAAAAGAAAAATATGACATGCTCTTCTAGACCTGAGAGCAGAAGTTTTCAGTAAAACCAAGAGGAGACACTTAGAAATGCTATTTGCATTGATGAAGTAGGTATCTTTAATGCATTTTCTCTTGTACTGATAATCTAAGCTTAAATAAAGCTGAAAGCCATTTGAGATAGTCACATCATCCTTGCTAGACTCCTCACAGCATTGTGTCAAGCTGCAAGAACTTTTTATTCTCCGATTCCTTGGTTAGAGTAGGGAAAAGAGTCAGCGGCTTGCATTTAGTCAGGTTTCCTTTCAAAGGATTAGAAATTTCCAGTGAAAACCAGTTATATTTCTTAAAATTCACTGCAAACAGGGAAGTTAAATCATGATTAAATAATGAATAATGTGCTGTGGATATGCTTGCCCAGGCCTATAAAACTAAAAAGCAGAGTAATATTTCTGCTTTGCCACTGGTTTATAAGGGAATTGTAAACCACCTGCAATGAGGCTGCCTGGTTGTTAATTAGTAAGAGAACCACATTCAGCTCCCAGACGGTTCCTTGCTCACTAGGATGGAAGAAACTGAAAGCATTTACAAGGTGATATATATGTGACCCATGGGAGACATAAATAGGAAAGGAGAGCACAGTCTCACAAAAGGCAATTTACCTTGCCAGTAAATTACCTTACCTAGCTCTGTGAATCTCCAGGATTATTTATAAAATCTCTTTGTGTTTTACAGTAAGAGTTTTCTGTCTCTCAGGGCTCACCTCAATGCTGCAATGAAGTCCTTTGTTAGTGAAATTGCACTATGATGTTTTAGGTAAGCCATGATGCCCCAAATTCAATGTTACATGAGTCTTCTGCATACAGAGCAAGTGGCAAGTGCAAGAAGATATTTGTTTAACATAGACTTTTTTGTTAGTAGGACTTTGTGCAAAATGTTCCTTGACATTAAATACTGTCAGGGGAGAGTTGTCTGTCCCCGTGTTCTGCACTGGCCTCCTCAGCTACAAGAAGCAGCCAGAGACCTTGGCTGGCTTGAAGAGGGAATAACACGGCATCATTTAAGGAGCTGTAACATATCCCAGGTAAAATCAACAGTACGTAGCATTTCCCCTAGCATGACAGCTAGGGGAAAGGGGCTGTTATCTTTATCATCACAGTAGGAATAATCTCCCTCCCTTCCCCGCCCCCAGAAAAAAAAAAAAACACACACACACACACACACACAAAAACTTTATAAACATCATCTAAGGTTTAAAATGCAAAGGGAAATGTATAAGTTGAATGAAAAATGTCTCTCTGCATGTTCTGTATCTTCAGTGAATAGAACACTGTGACTGTTCCAAGATAGTCCTACATTGAACAAAATCAGAGCAATGCTCTCCCAAAAGCATGTTCCACAAGCTAAGAACTGCTGCAGCATGTATCCATTTAGTTAGCTATCTATGTGCTGCCTATGACATAATAAAAGTTGATATCTACAGTATGATCTGGACGTGAAGTTAATAAAATCATAGTAGAAGTAGATTGATTCAAAAATAAATGGAAATAGTTTAATTCTAATAAGCCTGGGAGATAAAAGCTGTTGCCTGTCCTAGCTAACACCAGCCCTGCTCTGTCTGTCCTGGACTCTCCCAGTTAAGAGAGCAAGCAAGGAATCGCACAATGATTTTATTCTGAGGAAGTAGTCATAAGGCTGTCACTGTCATCTGAGACTGTAACATTATAATTTACAAACTCCCAGCATACCAGCCTTCCTCTTTCTGAAGTCAGCTATTTACATTTTTAGTTTTTGGGGGTTTTTTTTGCTTTTCACTAAAAAAATGCCTATTTAATTCAACAGAACCTCTTAAAAATCTCAACAATAGTTTAAACCTCAGTACTTTTAAGAAAACACTTCAACAAGCATTTAATCAGCCATCCATACACCACTCATCAACATTCCTAATTGCGCACCATCCAAAGTATGTTATAATGAAGATTTTTCTTTTAATGTATGTATTTATAGTGCACTGATTTCTCTATATATCAGAGCTACTACACTCCTTTTCACTGTTAAAAAGTCACACTTTATTTGTCCCTTTACATTCAGCTGTCATGCATATTTAAAATTCATGTAATATACACAATCCAACAACACAGTTTCTTCAGTTCGCAGTTCCTGTCATATACCAAAATATATTGTTACCAAATTTTGTAAGCATATGTTAAAAACAAGGAAACATATTTCACCTACCACCTATCAGTTACATGGGGACCCAAGGAAATTTACAGGGCAGCCCTGAAGAATGCAGTGGCCCCTGAGTGGTGAGGTCAGTTCCAAACCTCCTCGCCATGGCCAAGGAGCAAAGAGCAGCACAGCCTCTGAACTTCCCAGTGCACAGCCAGCACAGAAGTCATCACTGAAGCGATAAACAAGAGGTCACCATCACTGCAGCAAAGACTGGAAAGGCAGAGCATGGAGCAAACAAATTTTGGAAGAGGGAATGGTTCACTCACCACAGTTGTCTGGGAAAAACTTCATGTTCCCATGTATATTTTTACAGCTGTGGTACATGGAGTCTTGAAAGTTTTTACAGGTAGTCTTGAAAGCAGTCAGATTTAGCTTAGGTACTGGAAGCGAGAGTTGCCATTCTCTTCTGCCTTCTGCAGCTACGTAAACCAGGGCAAAGCACATTTTCGAACAATTATATTAATGACGGCATTTAAAAATCACTTTTCATCATTTAATGTTGGCACTGACACACTATACAGGAGAAGATGGTCCCCTGTGAGTGTTACCTCACCTTGGTAATGCTCATATTATCTTACTTGAAGAACAGCAAGATGAGTAGGAGAAGCAATCACAAATTTAACAAACACATTTGTACCTGTAAAATATTAGCAGTGTAATTGAAAATATTTTTAATATTGGAATCTGTGCATATAATGCAAACCAAGTGGGTAATAGGAAGAACCACATCTGATTATGAGGGACTGCTCAAGTGGTGATAGGTATAATTCTTGCCCAGTGGTTTGGAAGAACTTGATCTGAATTTTATCATGTGTTTTTTTGATCAAGATGAGATAACTCATCCTGAAATGGTCAGCTCTCAGAACCAGATTCTAAGTCACATTTTTAGACAACTTCAATCACCTTATTTTCACCAGATACCTTACAGTTAACTTGCAAACTAGAGCTACCACAAAAGTCAAAATTCAGTCTGGGAAAATATTCTACTTTTGCTAGTTCTGATGTGCAAATATAAACTGTGTTCATACCTGTATCCTAGGTGAACGCACAAAGCACTGGGCTTCAGATTTGATGTCTGTTCTCCAGTAAATAGCTGATTGTTTGTAGGAGACAGGGAGGGGAGAAAGTGAGACAGCAGACCTGCATAATTAATTCTTCTCTATGTTGGGCAGAGCAAAACCTTCAATTTTGTGTTTACAAAGCTGTTACCTTAATAAAAAGTTCTGGGTTTGGAACAGAATCCACAATTTTAGCAAGAAATAATATAAAAACAAGTCTTATTTCTAAATTTGTCTCACTTCATGAAGGCTAGCATTTTCCCTTACTTTGAAAAGCTTGGAGCCCAGGCTGTCCTCAGAGACGTCTCAGACAGTTGTTCCTAATGTTTGTCCTGACAGTAGAAGACAGCTGAGCAAGGAGATGTTGTGGTAAGAAGGGACAGCAAATGTGCAGGGTAGAGCATATGTGGAGTGAGTGAACCAAAAAAAGACGAGCAAACAGAGAAATGGGGGCAAAGTTCTAGAGAGAAATTTTGAGAGAAATGAGAGAGAGGAATGGCAAGAAAAAAGATTTATCGCAGGGCAAAAGATGGAGTAGCACTAACCATATGCCTTCAGAAACCACCACATTGGCTTGTGTTTGACTTAGATTGTTCTGAACAAAAATTTTAATCTGAGTATTTCAATCACATTTCCCAATTTCTCCAGAGGACTAAGTTAGAATTTTATTTTATTTTATTTTATTTTATTTTTGGTGCAAGTTCATTTCTGGATCCCAGGAGCTGGAGCCTTTATAAATACCATGAGATTCCCAGTACCACTACAAGAGCTGACAACCCTGGCAGGTTGGTGACTGTTACATGCTACCCAACAGCTCCCAAGTGTTTTCTGTTCCTCCATTGCACAGAACGACCAGGGTTGTGACTGAAAGATAATTACCTGCCTAAGGCACAGGTAGGTGGCACATGGGGTGTTTTTTTCTGAAATATCTGCAAGCAATGTGTTCCTACAGCCCAAGACAGTTACTGATATCTAAATGCTTTAGAAAGCTCTGATCCTGGGTGTTTTATGCCTTGGCATCCTAGGGTGAGCAGAGCAGGTGCAGGTCCCCAACGTTGCAGGTCAAGACTTCCATCCCTTCAGCCCCGAAGGCTCAATGCTAAGACGACAGCTGAGAATGGAGAGTTAAAAACTGTGTTTGAAGCCAGTTTTTGCTGGTCAGTTGGTTGGTTAGAGTGTGTGTCTATAAAATGACAAGCCCATTCCTGAGCATGTTATGAACAGCAGTGACTTGACTAAAATAACTTAGCACAACAGCTTTAGCAGGCATGGGAGTCCGTGAGCCCTGCATCATGGTCAGTGGTTCTCTCCACCCTTCCCTCCACCCCTTCACTGGTGAGTCCAGTTTTCTGGTGACAGACTGTTCGTCTGTCCACATGGGGCTGCCATGCAGGCTGCTGGAGTGGGTGGGGCGGGGGCACCTGCACCACAAGCACTTTGCAGGGGCTGAAAAAGGGAAACTTCAGAGCTGCCGTCACCCCTTTGGTCAGCCTGCAACATTCTCAGTGTGCCCATGGGATGCTATTCTCTGGGAGGGCTGGTTCTCCTGGGGGTCCCCGCAGCACAGGGAAACCTCTGTGGGGATGGAGGAAGCAGCTCAGAAAGAGGTCTGTGTCACAGCTGTCATTTTCTTCTCTCAACTTCCCTCTCTGCTAAAAAGTTCAGGATAAGTTTGCTATCTCTGTCTCTCAAGGAAGACATGGATGTGCCAAAAAGCTTCAATAAGGCACAGAATGGAAGGAGTGGAAATTCTTATATGTGCCAGAAGCAATAATTGGTCTAAAAATAGTCCCATTTTGCATGAAGGGAGGAAAGAGGAGAATGAGGCCACTGTTTCCACTAGGTTTTATTTATTAAATTTGTGCCTCTCTAGCATCTGAGATAATGTGGCCATACAGTCCCTCCATTTAACCAGCCAGGCTGGTTACTGAGCCAGACCTCCCCAGTGGGAAGACGTAAGCCCAACACAGTCGCACTCACACTGGCTGGCCATTGCTCTGCCTCTGGCACTTGCGTCAGTCCGTAGTCACACCCAGCTTAGAGGTCACTGCGCTCCAGGCACCAGTGGGCGGATGTGGGGTCGTACAATGGGACCCGCAGAGGAGATGCTCTCCCGTATAGGGGTAAACCAGAGAGCTACGTAAACTCCAGATACTCTCTTCTCAGTATTCCTGAACTGTGCTTTTATGAGAAACATGCAAAATCCCAAATGGTTGTTGGTTCAAATAATGTGAAGAGAGCCATATACTCATAAAATGGAAGCTCCATAATGAATAAATAAAACTATCAAATGGAACTAAGTAGTACAAATAGGATAGACAGACAGATAGCATACAGGTGCCAGGCAGCTGGCCCATTGTGTGGGAAACCTGATTTAAAGAGAACGAGACTTTCAGCTGTTCCAGAATGCACCTTCCATCTCACTACAGTATTTGTATATTTAGCTTCACACTAGAAACTCTTAATACATTTCTTCACACAGAAGAGCTTTGAATAGCAAAATTTTTACAGGGAGGTATTACGTTTACTTATTTCGTGCTTATTGTCTCTATCTCATTGATCTCCCAGTGTATACTCAATATCCTTTCCTCCACCTTGGTATGCTTGGAAACAGTATTTACTGTATTTACTTTTAACTAAAACTATTATGAAAACATTAGGTAACCATACAATTCAAGAGTATATGCTTTAGCATAGCACAGTATTGAAAGAAAACCACAGAATTATGTGCCTGACAGCTTTTTCGTGTGCGGTGTGACTCGATAACTGTTTGCATCACCTCTTTTTTTCGACGGCATGGACTTAGTTTGTGGCATTTCTCACCTTTATCCTTGTTTTGAATTTTGGACAACTTTAGACTTCCAGCTTTCATTTATTTTCTTGTTTTAAGTTTTTTTCATAATATAATGTGCTTACATTTGTTTTGTATCCTTTAGCTAGAAGTATCCCAGAACTGTATCACCAGTCTCTATTTTGATTTACCTGTGAAGCAAAATTTTCCTTTCTGTTCTTCTAGAAGTTATAAAACAGTTACAGGTTAAGCAAAAATGAGCCTTTAGACCTGCATAAGGCAGGTCTTCCTGATACACTGGCAGTTATCTCTCACACACATCCTTTCTGAGCCAGCTTTGCTTTACATCATCTCGTGGCACACCGGATGTCAACAACAAATACCCATCTGTTCAGTTGTTATTAGGACGGGTGCCCATGGAAAGCAAATCTCCTTAGATAAGAAACAGCATCAAATCAGAGAACAGCCAAGTGAATGGAAAATAACCCTAGATCTGCTTTATCTTAATTACAAACCAAGTCTACATAGGACTGGTGCCAGTAGCCCACGTCTACTAGTAAATACCTGAGAGACCATGCTGCATTCGAAAGGGTTCCCCTGTCTAACACACATGCTCTTTTCTCTTTTATTCCTCTGTTATTTTCCTTCCCAGCCCCTGGCAAAAAGTTATTCAAAAGTCCACTTTAGGGATCAGTTTAAGTGCAAGAAAGTCACACTGACTGCTTTTAGAATAAGGTGTTCACTATACTCTGTGATAACTTAGCTGAAGGATGACCTAGGTTTTTTTTATGTTCAGAATAGATCTGTGCAGATAATCACTCAGAAGATTTTTCAGCCTATAATTCAGCATGACCATCATTTTTCAACCATTTCTATTCAGGAACACAAAACAGAAAAGCATAGTTCTTCTGCTGGCAGGAAGGAGACATTTAAATCGTTACACTTAAGTAGTTACATTTCTTTATTGAAACCTCAGGTTTCAGTATGGAAAAAAGTCTGTATACACCTTTTCCTTCCCTTATCCTGCACGAGTAGGAAGGCTGGCAGAAAGTACCACTGTCCAGGTACATCTAGAGGTAGCAGCTGCACAACAGTGGCGAAGAAACTCCCCAGAATTTGGTGGGAGTTACTCTCTTACTCCAAGTGCGGACTGCAGCATCAGGAGGATTTAGTGGGCCCCATGAACCTATGTCTTCACAGCGGATTTTAAACTCCTTTTATGCATACATTTCATAATGAGATTGTTACAGATCCTAGAAATTTAATCTAGCATTGATTAATTCTCTCATCTCTACTTGAGGCATTAGCGTCTTCAATGCCCTTCCTCTGTGTAGATTATCACACAAATTGTCATTTTGGCTGTCCACGAGGTAGCCTTACCAGCTCTGTCATGCTTTCCTTTTTACTTCTCAAATACAAAGATGACAGTTTCCAAATCATCTCCTTATTTCCTTCTGATGTGATAGCTCTTTGCATCAGAATAGCCTGTGCTCATTAAGAGATGTAACTTCATAAGCAAATGCAGGTATCAGTGGTTAACAACCAATGACCCAGAAAACCAGTTCACTTCACCTAAACCAGGTTCTTGATCTACTCTGGACTCACCACACTGCACGAGAGTGCTCAATGACATAAAATGCATGTCTACAGAGGTTAGTTTTAGTGCAGGCGTTGCAGTGGTCAGGGAAGCACTCTCAACATCCAAACCAACTTATTTTTACAGCCACACTCCAGTAAAGTTTATGCAGCACTGTGGAAAATTTATAGTTAACTGTAGCTACAGTGTGGCTATAGAAATAAGGTTTTTTTGGATGGTCAAAGTCCTTTCCCACTGTGTTGCACAATTTCATTCGGGAGCAGTAAATTAAGAATCTTTAGGGAATCTTCCCTGTCTGACACCATCTGAGTAAAGAAGATGCAGATTTCCATATACATACATACATACATACATACATAAGTAAGTCATACACGTGGGACACAAAAATAACTTCTGAACCAACAGTTTGGCGTATCATGATGCTCAGCATGTGCTAACAATAGCTGCTGGCAGGCTTGTACTCTGGTTCCCAGTGCATGCCAGAGCCTGGTGGAACACAGCACAGGTGTGCCTAGCCCTCGCCAAAGCTTTACTTGGCCTACCAATACCCTAAAACAAAAGAAACATGCTGAATTGCCAGGGACTGAGGAAGAGATGAAGAGAAGAAAGGGGGAGAGAAATTCCTGCCCAGTCAGGGATCCTTATACAGGAATCACTGTGGGGAGGTTTGGCATTCTGCCCGCGTTATCATCCATTTCACACCCATTTCACATGTAGTGCTCCCTTCTCTCAGGAGGAGGGACCAATTGCAACGCACTGCTCCTAGAAATGTCCCCCCTGAACGAATCCTTCCTGTGGATTCACTGCAGGTGTCAGACATGCCCGAATACGTGTTTGCAAGACCTGACCTTACAGCAGTAACTTCATAACCTGCAGATGTCAAGAACCAAGACAAAATAATACAGCGCACTCCAGGTTGAATGTGGTTAACTAAGTTGCTTTTAGTTTATTAATTTTACCCATATACATAGTTCGTTTTGAAAACACCATATGAAGAGCCAGGACAAAGTTTAACAAATGGTATGTGAAAAGATTTCAGTACGCAACGTGACGGTGTACCTACTGTGTTTTATATATACTTTACATTGAAAACCAAATAAACCACAGTTCTCAGAGGAAGTACACATTTTATTTTGAACTAGCAAATTTAGTTTATTAATATGTAAAAAAATATATCTACAATGGCAACAGTGCAAACACATCAGAACTTGCATGGCATACAGAACACAAATAAAAATTATTGTACAAAGGGCCCAAAGTTTCCTACGGTACTGGCTGTGACGTGTACAACAAACAACAGGATGAGGAATAAACTGCAACGTAAACAGGAAGATGAGCTGCATTTTACTTGTTCTGTCTTGTATGGTCTCTCTATTTCAGGAGGTAAAGCTGTCATGCCCTGGAACTGCAATTAAAATAAAAAATGATCAGTCTCATCATATAATATTAAATCTGTTTTGCTCTCTACCTAGTTAGCAGCTTGCATGAGAATCTATTGTTAGCTTTGTATTGCGATTGTGACTCTTACTGTGGAGACATCAAGCTCAGTAAAAATATTAATATATTGCACGCCAAATGATCAGCCACTACGCAGATCCATTGTTCTCAGCTTGGGAACAGCTGCACAAACTGGCATCCTCTCCAATAAAACAAGGTCTGGCTTTTGTTGGTTGATTTGTATGACCTTGTTTTGTTTTGTGGGATTGTTTGGTCGGTTTGATTTTTGTTTTCATCTTTCTGGAAGATGAAAATGGAAGACTACAGAGTTACAGTGCTATTGGGATACTGGATGATATTTGAAAGCATTCATTTGTACATACAAGGCTTACACTTGCATGAAGAAGGCCGTTAATTGTGCACACATTTATTCCACAGAATCACAGAATGGTAAAGGTTGGAAGGGACCTGTGGAGGTCATCTGGTCCAAACCCCTTGCTCAAGCAGGGTCACCTAGAGCGGTGTCATATTTCTGTATATTGAGCATTTTTACTTTTCCCTTAGAACTCAGTGCGATTTTTATGGAGTTTGGCATACCTACCTGCCTGTCCTGGCTTTGACATGAAACGGGAGAGATTTGGGTACACCATTTAGTTATGCATTTCCTAAATGTACTCCCCACTTACATGGTTTAATTCTTGAATTAAAAGAAGCACTGCCAGGTTTATGTTGAAGAACAGAAGTTCATTGAAAAGTGAGCCCCTGGGCACATGCATTTTTGTAAGTTTGAATGCCCACCTGCACAGTTCATGCTTGTTTTTGTTTTTTTTTTCCATGTTGCAATTATCCTGGACTGCAGGAAAAAAAATAATCCAAATATGGACTTATTCTTAGCAAATACAACACAAATCTAAAACTGATCAGGAGGCCACCCCTACAGCAGGATGAAGGTATTTTCAAATCACTTCCTCCACTTCAAGTTTTTTCCTTCTCGTAACAACTCACTGGTTGACTGGCCATTCAGGATAAATCTGTTCTTGATTTTGATGAGGATGGCCAATGACATGTAGTAGTACTAATAAGGGAAGGAAAAGGAAAGAATCCTAATCTTAGCTTTGAAGAATATGCTCAAGTCATTTGAAATAGGAAACTAACGATAAGAAGGAAGAACCAAGGACTCCCATTTCCAGTGAACTCACTCTTTGACTATGTTCTTTAAGTCTAAGTATTGTTCCTTCATCCTGTAAGATAAAGGGGAACAGCACTTTCCAGAAAGCAAACCACTTAAAAAATATAGAATCCTGTCCCCTCCTGATAAAATTTCTGTGTTTTCCATCTTCTTAACTTTTCCTTTTACAAATAATCAGTGAAACAGCACCTGCCACTGACCAGCAGTTGCAAAGGTCTAGAAGCTTAACCAGAAACAGTGAGTAGTCATCGTAGGTAGTCAATCACACGTAGTCAATAACTACTTTTCACAGAAGGTCTGCAGTGTGGCAAATGTCAGGAAAAGAATCAGAACTTCTTTGATTACTTATAGTTCATAGTATTTCACTGACATCCCCTGGGCAGAAGAGCCCAACCAATGTTGGAAAGATCTGAGAGCACCGCTGCAGGAAGGTAAATTTCTCCACTTCCTGAAACCACTGTGTGACAAGCTCAGAGGCAGCATGGGCTGTTTTGTGGGGTGAGGAGCATGAGGAAAATGTCCTTTCCCAGGACATATTTCGTGAGTACTATCTAGCATCAGCTCTGTTAAGGAGATAAGCTAGTACAATCTCTCCTTCTGAGGAGAAAAACTTGAAAAAGTAAAATGGAATCTTGAATTTGGACTCTGTAAAGGAGTTCAAGGAGCAAAACATGTTTTTTCAGTGTCTCATGGATGATACTTTATTTAATGTGCTAGCAGTTCTTTACAAACACACATCAACACTAAAGATGACAGTTTTTCCCAGAGGTCCTGTGAAAATACCAGTAGACATTTAGCATAAATAATAACCTAATAGGTAATTATTTTTATCTTACTTTTTTTTCATCAAGGAGTTAAAATCTTCCAAAGGTTCACAAGAAAAGACAAACAATGCTAATGCATTTTTTTTTGGCCCACTACTGTACACATCTCTAAGACACAAGACCAACAGAAAAGAGATATTGGAAGAGTGCTCATATAGCTTCAGGTGGTTTAGATGCCTGAGTTAAGAAGTCAGATTCTTGAGCCATCCTTATGCAGTCAATACGCTTTCCCCTACAGAGTGATTCAGAGAAGAAATCTGATTCAGGAATTTTGAATCCTCCATTGCAAGACCCTACCATAAGACCCTGACAACAGAGGGAGCCAATGGAAACTAGACACCTAACCTGGACACATATGGTTACTCTTTGATCTAAGTCCTATAGTGAGTGATACAGTGAAAGAGTCCATATTCCTATTATTGATTGCAAATCCTGATCAAGGCTCCAACTTTTCTATTCTTTTTAAATGCTTCTAGAACATGAGTTACATGAAAGCATTGATAAAACACTCTCATCATTTGCTATTGCAGGTCTTCAATGGCCACGTACAGAGTCTGAAGCCAGGTACTTATTCATACTCAATCAAGCACAGTAAATCCCACTTGTTTCACGGCATTGTTGCCTCCTTTTTAACACCTAGAAAGCTTAGATAGGAATAGACTTACCGACCATTCTGCATTATCTGTTTTTGAACATCTCACATTCACTGGTAGTTTAAGCACAAGCTCATTATAGGAGAGACCTTCTGATCTGGACCACTTGAACTTGTTCATTGCATCCATAAAAGACAGGTTTTTATATTGCTTAGGACTCTTGATAATAAAAGGCCAAGTTCTGAAGAAAAATAAATACAGAGAATTAAAAAAAAAAAGATAAATATCAAGTTGGAACTGATAAGGAAAAGCTTTTGTAGAATTTACTCAGAAAAACAAATGCACTATTAATATATATATGTATACATAACTCACATTCTTATCTAAATTCCCTGCTAGTGAAAACTGATAGAGTGTCACTGACTTTAACAGACATATTAAAGTTTGTCATCAGTTTAGGACTTGCTACCAGATGCTTTTAAAAGTGAAGGATTTTAGCTTAAGCAGAATAATTAGATTGCTGTTCTCTCATCTACAAACTGAATACACAGGCAATCCAAAACAGATCTTCTACTGTAATTTCAACCCCCCCCCCCCAAAAAAAACCTCACAGTGTCTACTAGGCTTGACAGACAGCATTGTAAAGAAATGCTTGCCGTTAGGAAGCTGCTTCCAGATGGCTCAGTCAAACTTTGGTCATAACTCAGAAAATAGGTCAAACCTCAGTGTAGCACAGAGGTGCCAGGTTGGCAATGGTGCCAAACGAGAATAACCAGTGTTCTGGACATCGTCTTTTGGCATGTCCCAGTGCTCTGGCTGCAAGGGAGCTTTTGGCAAAGGGTGGGATAGACACCTGCTGCGCTGCTGTAAGGCAGCTGACAATTCACTCATGTCTGGGAGCTCTCCCCATGAACAAGTGGGGTCAGTCCCATTCCTCGCTACCGTCCTGAGATGCGGGGAGGGAAGGAATGTCTCTGTCTTTCATTTAGCAGAGAAAACTCAAATATAATAAAGAAAAAAAAAACAGTAAAGAAAATCTTTTCCATTGTTCTTGCTTTCTCCTTGCTTGACTCTACTGCCATGAATGGAAAACAGCATGGTGAATAGGGCAAGTTTTTAAAAACAGAAAGTCATATACAACTTTTGCAAAAAATAAAGTGGCTAAAACTTTATCTAACTAACCTAATTATCACTTTGGCTGAATCACGTGTTACCTGTTTTAAAAACAGACAGACCTGTGATATCTTGTAGTACGCTGTCTGCCTATGCCAAATTCAGCTCCGCTCAATATCTACACACAAAGGACATAATTTTAATCAGTCAGCTATTTTACACTATTGTAGCCCAATCACTTTAATCTCAACTCCTTGTGATTTATACCACTGTCCATGCCACTAGACTGAGGAAAAAAAGTTTTAAAGTGAGCCACCAGTGCCTTGGTCCTGCTTCCAGTTGCCTTCACGTATAAGTCAAGAGAGACTTTAGAGCAGTCAGTGAAGCAATTCCAGTGTGAAACTGACACAAGAGAGATGAGTATCAGGTCATATATCCTTAGGCTGACAGAGCTTAATGAAACAAGAATTGAGGATTAGGTCATAAATACTAGAGGCATTAATAATCTCTTCTTCTAATTACTCTTCCATTTGCAGCAGACAGTCTGCATACTTACTCTATTCAAAACATCTTTATTTCCCCAGGCCAAATGTGCATTTTTTTCTTAAGTACAGTTATCATGAATGAACACTCAAGAGAGCATACATTTATAGAATATTTTCTTTATAACCTCAGAAAGACTCTTTTTACTAGGACTGATTTAGAAACTATGTTCTCCCTGTATTAAAGGAGATTGTAAATAGAAATATCATGAAACTGAAGTAGACACTGGCTGCATTCTGACTTTCTTCAGACTCTTCAGTCTTGGATATAAACTTCAGAACTAAGACCAGTAAGCCTGTACGTCAAATGATTTTGCAGTAAGAGTTTTATCTGTTTTTATTAAGACATACTGTATAAGGAAAGCCAACTTTTAAAATTTAAATGATATGACACTTTATTAGTCTATCCATTTAATTTTAAAATCTTACTATTATCTTAGCTTATTGCAACTAATTGTGCAAATGTAACCCACCCTTCACCACTAAAAGTGCATTCCACTTTCTATTGTTTATTTATTTTTCTGTGTTTCATTCATTTGGGAACTGTCCTTTTCAGACTATTCTCACGCCATGTTTGCAATCACTTCCACTGCTGATCTTCTATTGAGATGCTCTCATTTTGGGCATTGTAAGGAACATTTAAAATCTGAAATAATATGCTATCCATTGATTTTTATATCTTCACACACATATATCCTGTTCATAGTGGGCTTCTTCCCATCTCCTAAAAAATCTAAATTTTTTGTTAGATTCTGGAAATTGCACTTGCTTATAGCGAGCAACAGCATCGTGCAAGTCAACCTACTGACATCAAAGGGCAGAAAAGTTAGGTCCAACGACTCAGTGTGAAGCATGTTGGTTTTGCCTAGGACATGATGAAGGCCAGCAAAAGTTCTGCTGACTTAATGAATAAATTGTAACATCTAATTTAACCTTCCCCCCCTGTGCCACATCCTCTGCAAATTCACAGGCCAGCAGCCAGATGCCAGCTGAATTGCATGGACCTTCACGGTGCTTATTACAGACCCTTAGTTGCCTAAATGGTAACAGCACCCTCCCACCCACATCACTCACAGAAGGGATATTGAATAGTTGTGGACCACTGTAGTAGCCAGATCCTACAACAGAATGATACCGTCCCTTTCGAGCTGAGCAGCGGGCCAATGTTCAGCATTTTGTGGGTTATTTCTGTTAGGAAGAAAAATTGATGATGGAGCTAGGGGGGTTTCTTTCTGACACAGTCCTGTTTACCTCTGAAAAATGTGCAGTGAACTTTTTCCCTGAAAAGCAGGAATCAAATGCTCAGGAGACAGTGTCTTTGCACAGAATTGCAAGCCTCTGCAGTCAACAGCTAACCAAAATACTCTTCTCTTTCTCTTGGCTAGACTCCTACCTCTTATTCTCCATTTTTCTCTCTACTTACTTTGCATATCCTCTTCTGACTTGTTATTCTTCCAAAGCCCCAGTTGCCTCTTTTCTCCCCATCATGGTGCTTATCTACTATTTTATCTTTTACTGTGAATGATTTAATATTCTCTCACCCCCTCCATTTCCTTTCTAACTTACAACTTCCTCCCATTTTGTGCATTCTTGTCAGTATCTTTGAGATAGTATCAAGCTCTAGATGTGAGCAACAGTTTTAGTATCAATTCTCCTCTTGGTTGCACTGCTCAGCTTCAGCAGAATTAATGACAATAGATCTACATGGGCTAATTCAATGCTCATGTTCCTGAAGTCCTACTTTTTCAAAATTATCTGTATATCCTTTATTCCTGTCAGTGAAACACTGATATGTTTTGATAAACTTACACATTTGAAACATTGATATGACATTGATAGAAAGTCTTTTTTTTTTCTTTTTTCAGATGGTTGGTGGTTGGGGTAACTGCTGTGAGAAAAATTGCTTCTTTAACAGAAGAAACTGCTTTTCAAATTAAAAATACAAATAAAAAAATGATACAAAACTATTTGGCAGGAGAACTAAGTAGGTGCACAGGTTATTCACCAAAATGAAGTGGCATGAGTGATCTTGCAACACGTTGCACTATCAGAAAGAAATAAGAGTTGTATAAAAATGAGCCTGTAATCCCACAGACCAAAGCAACAGACAGAAATAGAGGTGCTGCACATACTCATAAACATTTTACTTGCCTGACTGGTCTATAGATTTCCTTAACACCAATGAACTGGAGTTGCTCCATGATGTCTGGAATACTTGCACACCGGGTGAGGTTGATTCGCGGGTAATAGAGCAGATATGACAGACACATTTCATTCCTCGTGCTCAGACCACCCTGAAAATGGGATTTTTCTTTTAATCAAGATAGCACTGGAATTCCACAGATAGAAACACTGATTAGCATTTATATGCTAATAAAATGTGTATCAGGAGACCCAATTCAACAGGTTTACCTTGCACATTAGGTTATCAAGTAACAAGAAGTTATTATGTAATTAATTACAAAATACACTGCAAGCTCAAGCAACAGCTCCTGAGCTTAAAAAATGTCAGAGGGAACAACTACCAATGAAATAAGCCTCCTATTATGTTGAAGAGCATGATCTGCAAAGTGCAGATTTACTTTTGTCTGTTTCCAAGGCACTTATATGTATCATGTTTCAGAAAGATGGGTTCAAATTGGAACAGATGTAGGAAAACTCTAGTAAGATAATTAGTCTTTTTAACAAGGAATTAAATGAGCTTTGCCTGGTAAAATGGAGGCTAGGATGGAATATGTTTCTATGTAGACTACATATTTAGATAAAGAGTAAGAAAGAAAAAGAGTTAAGTCAACAGATAACGTTGACTCAAGAACAAATGAGCACTAACTATAAAAGAATTAATTAGAGTAAGATTTTTAGCTATCAGAAGAAACATGCTCCGAAACAGTCTTCTATGGAAAATCATGCAGTGAACATCTGATCTAAAATTATTCTTGGTAAATATGGACAAAATTATGACCTGTATGTCCCTAAATCCTGTGGGAACATTTCCACAAATCTCGTAAAGCCGCAAGTGATAGGAATGGAGAAGACAAAACACAGGAACCAAGGTACAAGACCTAGTGTAGTCACCACACAGGAAAACAGGACAACCTGGACTTGAACCTGAAGTATGACAGGATTGAACTGAACTCCAACTGCTTGTCTTTCACTAATAAGCATCAATAACAAATAGAAAGCAACAGATTTAATTCTGTGCAAGGATACAAGGATCACCAATCTCTTTTTATGCTTCTTTTTGAGGTGTTCTGTTTTACTGAAATTCTTAAAACTTCATGCCAGGCATTATGAAATTCTCTTTCCCTTTCAGTATTCTAACCTGTGGGCCTTCAGAAATATTTATTATGCTGCCTTGCTACATGCTGTTATGCACCAGTTTGTGAAGTGTCACACCAATTAAAATTACAGTATTCAGTTCTCTTACTCACCCTGAAAAGCAAGCTAAGACCACAGACCACAGATTTACTACAGAACACCTTCTATATGAAGAAAGCTTTAACAGGGAAGCATACCAGTGTGCTTCAACATACACATATTCTGAGTGTGCTTCATCATTTCTGTGCTTATATTTCACTCAATTAAGACACAGCTGGCACAACAAAAACTGGAAAGAGTTGATTCTCACTGTATGATTCTCATACATCTTCTGCATACGCCTGCATGCAAGTCATGATTCAGCAAGAGGTATCCCTATGCTTTCCGGATACCGTGACCAGATCTCCCCTACTGAACAGGTCTCAATTCCTGGAGATCTGGATCCAGCCCCTCCTGATAATGAGGGAGCAGCCCCTGGCAAACAGCGGGTGCCTGCAGCTATGCCCATCCCATACACGTAACGGGCCTGGAAGCACTCCATGGTTTCACAGTCAACCGGCACAGTCCAGCTGCTGCATCAGCTGCAAGCACGTGCAGGCAGAGCACCCGCTCCTACTGCCCTGCTCTGGGGACAGTAGCTGCCAGGGAGGGTCTTTGCAGCCCCTCACCAGCCTGCTCAAAGCACTTATTTGAGTGGTTTGCTGCTGGAAAAACGCTGTACAAGAAAGGTAACACACCGAGGCTCACTGCCTCCCAGCTGCCTCATCCCAAACATGCCTCAGGCACAAATGCAAGTGGTCTGATCTTGGTCATGGCATAAGTGAAGATCAATATGTAAGAACTCGTAATTACAACTTCAGGGAAAAATGGGTAACAAGTTCATAAAAATAATTCACTAGAATATGCAGAATTTACATGTTACTACAAGTTATGAAGAAAGCATTCCTTTTACTACTGAAGTCTCATTTTTCAAGATCTTTTATGAACTGGCTTGCTTATTTTTATAAACTAGTCATATGAATGCCATATGCAAGAGATCAGACTATGATCACAGTAGTCCTTATGACTTTAAAACCTGAGAAATGAAAGACAATACATAATTAAGTACACACAGAAATTAGCAAGCATGCTCACACTTTTTAATAGCATCTTACGAAAAAGATTTTGGTCCCCAAAAATGGCCACCTGGTCATCTGTGTACTTATTTTGATCCAATAAAAATCTTCTTACCCATGTCATGCGAATTCGGTCCACAGTACTGTAGTGACATTCTGTGATTAAATTGTCCCCCTGAAACACAAGATTTAAGAAGTTCACATTTCTGAAGTTTATGAACACTAGCTTCAGGTAACCACGGATGATGGCAAAAACTTAAGAAAAAAGGATCAGAGTAGTGGGTATGAGTTCTTGAAAGAGCAAAGGATTAGTTAACTGGTCTATGCTAAAACTTTGGCACTTAGCATTCATATTATCCCAGATCCCCCGGGATCCCCCATGGATTTAAACAGAGCCTTATTAAGAGTATTATCTGTTTTTTAAACAGCAGTGGAAGTGCCCAGCTAGAAGCCTATTTTCAAGAAAATTATATATGTAGACAATGTATACACACGATTCTTGCTCCAAAACTCTTCCAGTGCAACTTTGGGTATCCCTCCCCAGGCTGATTTATCCTACCAACTTCTATAGAATTACTTGCCAAATCAGGAAAATAAGTTTTCCACATCACAATAACAACTACTTCTCTGCCAGGCCTGGGAGTAGAGGAATGGCAGGAAGACTTAGCTACACTGACAGATATGTATGGGAAAGACTGAACACTTACCTTCTCAAGTACATGCAATTAACTTTTTACTGTCTTGACAAACAGATCTACAGTGTTTTTAAATAAAAAGGTAGCACCTTTGCTCCCTGTACCTAATCTAATGCACATCTCAAAATCACCATGATAACCAAGTGGAAACAAAAATACTGAAGAACATAGACTTCAAAAATCTGACATTTTGGGGTAACTTCATGTCACAAGGATGCCAGAGGCTTATTTCTCTGGTTCATTTTTGTGTATCATCACCTTCTTCCCTTATCACCCATTGTATTAATCTTCCCTGAAGACATCAGATTACTCTTCAAAGGCTGAGAATTTCTCCTTCCCTTTGGGCTTTTCCACTGCCAGATCACTGCCAGCGCTAACTGTAGTCTGGGCTACCAGAAGAAGGAGCGTCAGCCTTGTGTCGGCTAAATGAAGACTGAGCTTTCTGAAGGAGCATGAACAAGCACAGCTTCACTGCCCCCCATGGGAAGATGCTGATTGGCACCAGCAAGGACTCTGGCTCTCCTGGTATAAGGAGCTGGAAAATATTCACTAAAAGTTTTCCTTTTGCAGGATTAGATCTTTTGGTTCCAAATTCAGAAAAGGGTACAAGTACACAAAGAAAATAATCTGGACTCCACAGATGAAAGAAGGATACACCACGTGGAAAATCAGGAAAGAATAACGAGAACTTCTATGACATTTTTTATTAGTAGCAGTAGTAGTATCAGTTAATTGATTAGATTGTGGTCAAAATTACACCAGAATGATATATGAAGAGTTGTGCTGGTATTTTTGCCTAAGATGAAAACAGTTAAAAGGCATGAAAAAGACTCACTTCAGAAAAAGAATTCCAGATTCTACTCTATCTGTCTGCTTTAAGTTGCTGATACTATCAAATACCTCTTTTAGTCTTTTTGCTGTCTACTCCCTTTTGTTCTTGAATTTTAAGAGGTCTTTCTCTATAATCTGCATGGATTTTCCTGAACGTACTACAGGCTTTCTCTGTAAACCTGTCATCTTCTGCCAGCCCTCTTCCTAAACCCTTCAACATTTCTTTCCTGGAGGAGGTAACACCAGTTTGTCTTTGAAGTCCCTGTGGAGTACAAGCAGTTGGACTTCAAAGAGTAAATGCTGCACCTGAACATCCAGATTTTTCTGTAGAAATTAAACTATAAAGTTAACATTTCAGGTTTTTGCCTTTCAAGGAGAAATGTCAAGGTATCCCAGTGTGGGAGAAGAGATGTAAGAGAGGAAGGGACTCGAAGAGAAGCCTGGAAGATCAAACTATGGGGCTCCTGACTATACATGAAGTTCAGTCATTCAAATGGCCTTTTCAGCTCCTATCATAAACAATTTGCAGTTGTTTGATATTTTGCATCTGATTAATTCCATGAAGTAACGGGCTTGTTCACATGCACCAGGACAAGCACATCTCTCCATCTGCCCTACTGGGCAGATCTGGAGCATTCAGCCCTTTGCACTACTAAGCTTTCTGTCCTCAGGCCAAGCTTGAAAAACAGATGCCAGCTGGAACTAAGAAGAGATGGGTGAATAATTTTTAAATGAGTGACTCATCCAAAAAAAAAAAAAACCTCCTTTCTTGAAATATCTATGGATATTTTTCTGGTTTAATTTTTAATGGTTTTTATTTTTTATGGTTTAATTTAATGCTTTGCAATATAAATATAGCTGTGATTTTTTAAAAAGTATATTACATTATCAGAAGAACAGCAGATAGAATTGCATGATTTCTTCTTCCAAAGTGTTTTGTTTACTCAGTGAAATCTCATGTGGAACGTGAGCATAGAATTTTATTCCCAACAACAAATAAAAATGTGAAACAAAGAGAAGACTTGGCTGATTTACAGACAATTTTGCAAGGCTGAATACTTGCTGTGTGCAAATACTCAGGATGTGCTACTTAGTTCCAATGGCTCTGTAAAGCCACAAGGTGGTGTTTCCATTCTTCAGCTGGTTGGTTGCACAAAGATGGCACAACCATGCACACCTGTGATTTTATGATCCACATTGTTCACAAATTTATGATAGTAAAGATCAAATCAAGTAATTCTAGACACCAAACACATGCAGAGAATGAATTGATGGTCCAAGCCAGTTCAGTAACGAATTGGGTGGAAACTCATGAGACACAGCAGCTTTAATGCATTAGTCACTCTGTGGTAAGTGGAAAAATGACCAAAACATTAAAGAAATTAATCCTAAATTAATCCATGAGCAAATGTTAGGCACATGACCTCTTACACAACTTCAGGGAAAGACTTAAGAGTGTCATACTGGCAAGATGGTTCTTTCTTCTTCCAGATACTGAAACTCCTGGAAGTTGAAGTCAAACTCATCGTCATAAGCAAGCAGCTTCTGCTCCTCGCCGTTGCGGAAGTGGCGCATCCTGATAGCTCGGCCAGCAAGATGAGCATGAAGAAGTACCGCAAACACATGAATCCCACTAGGTCTCTCAGCACCTAGAGCCTGGCCAGGGGAAACCAACACTGTCAGTGTGCCTAGATGCAACATAATGTAATGCAGAGTGAAGATATATTAATAAATGCATTTCATGTTCCCTCAGTTGACAGCAAAATGCAGTCTGGAGCAAAAACAAATCAGAATGTGAAATTAAGGTTTTATAAACAAAAAAGTTGTTTTTTTCAGCCCCTTGGATTTTTAATAAAAACATGCTTTAATTCCTAATTCACACAGTTTTTATGAAAATCAACTGGACTGCCAATAGTTCTCAACACATTAAGACTTTAAGGGTTCTATATTAAAATCTGCACATTATTTTAGTGTTATTGGTCAATACTGCTGAATGTGGATGTTTATTGTAAAAAAAAAATCTATACAACTGTGAATGACATCAATATTGTGCCAAGAGAAGCACTTTAAATTAAGAAGCTGTAATTACAATATGTCCTACTTCCCATCTTCAAGTCAACGGGTACTGAAGGTACTGTAGGTTTACATCTGAAACTTTTTTTTCCTGGTCAAAAACATCTTACAATCAACAAATCTGACATCACTTCCATTCCAATTGAGATACACAGATCCAAACTTCGGATATACTAAACTTTTCTTGTTCAGAGCCCAAACTAGAGATAGTCTGTTATGGGAATACCTTTCAAGCACAGCCTTAAGGTCAGAAACCTTGTGATAATAGATTACTCCAGTGTTTTTAAGCTGAGATATGCTACAATAAGATGTAACATTTAACAACACTAAGAACAAACCTAAATTCCAAACCTATTTTGCCTCTTCACTCCAATCCACATCATGCAAAGCAGACATTAACCTAGACTTTCTCTAAAAACAACAGAGTATCTGACAATCTCCTGTGATATATTAATCACAGGTTTCAAACAATATTTCCATTATCTGTAGAGAAATTTAAGCTATCTTAATGAAACCAAGTGTTCAATGAATGCATAATTTTGTACTTTGGGCCACAAAACAAAACTCGCTTGGGTCTTTAGTTTCTATGGTTGATCTAAGAACACTTTTCAGGCTTTCACTTCACTATTAGGAGCCTTTTGCATATGCATCATCTTAACCAGTCTCTCTCAACATTTCTTTTGGGTTAGTGATTCCAGGCTATCAATAGCTTTGGCATGGAAAGCAATATATGTTTATATATTGAACACAGAATTAAATCATAGCAAGCAGTGCATCATCCAGCATTACTTGCATCAGTAAAGCAACCTGAACACTGAGTATCCGAAATACCCAGATTCAAAAAGACTCAAAATTCTGGATGGCAGCGCACGTAGCAGATGACTTTGCCCACGTCTTTAACCAGCAACTGTCAATCCTCCCAAGAAGATAAAGAGGCTGTCCTAAACTATTTCGAAGCATGAAAACCACTGGTGTCAGGCAGGAGACATACCTCTTCCAGACATTCCAACGTGCAGTGACCCTCTGACACAAATTCAGGCATACCCGGTGGGATATTGTGGAAGAGGCTGACCCAAAGACCAGCTTCAATAACCCCAGCATCATATTTCCTTAAAACTGGAGTATAAATTAGCCTCAGACCAGAGTTATCTATCAAGCCTGCAACAAAAGAACACAGTCAGCCATGGCTGTAAATCAATATTTAAAAAAATAAAAACCCAATCATTTCACACTTTTCAAGGTTTGTCCTAAGTTTTTACATGAAAATTGAGGAATCAACCTCAACAACCTGGAAATCAGTCAAACCATATGCAGGAAGCAATAAATAGGGGCAGCCCACAGGAGGGTTGTTAAAGATGGTGTGTTGATATCTGTGGTGTTCAGACATGAATGAAAAATGTGTGCTGCTTGTAGTTCCGTGTCCTTTCTGTTAAGTTACTCAACATGGACTTCAGAGAAAAAAATGTATATCACAGGCACAGCAAACAGTACATGGAAATAATAAGACCTCAAAAGGTGCCACGCATCATTTTAAAATGAAATATTTAAAGCACAGCTTAAAGTAGTCGTATTTTTTTCTTTGAAATTTCTGAGCCACGTGTTATCTTCTGCTTGTGAATTTATCTACTCCTTCACCTTCAGACCTAGCATTAATTAGACTTTTTCTTTGTTTTGGATTGCCTGTCACATTACAGCATACCTCAGATGACCAAATACATCCCTTTCGCAATCTCCCCAGTTAAGAGAGCATCAACTAAACACATGAAAAATAGCTTCCTAAATTACAAACTTGAAGATAATACCAGCACACTGAATAAAGAAAGCAAGAGAACTACATTGGGTTTTAATCCTGCCCTCAAATACTTCTCTTGATTTCAAAAGTAGTTTAAAGAACTAAAACCTGCTGTAAGAAGGTTGAGCTTTTGAGAGTGAAAATGATATGAATCTACTTCATTCATCTAAATGTTTAGCCATATGCATTTGTTTGTGTTTCTACTCAGTTTGTTGCCACTATCCACTAACTGATTATAATTATTTATCTTGCCTTAGCCATTTTTATGAGGCAAGATATAAGCAAAAACAAAGATTAATCTGTGTTGCACAAGCCCTAAGTTCTGTGTTAGCTCATCTGTTACTTTCCTGTTTGTTGCTCCTTTTCAAATTTCACTTTTGAAAATCAGAAATGCAAAAACATTGCCAAGTATCTCAGAGAAGGTAAGAGGCTTCCTCTATTAGTCTTTTAAAGCACATAATAGACATAGCAGTGGCTGAAACCAAATTTTACATCAGTATGAAATCAGCAGGCTATTTTAAGATAGGCAAATGACAGAGGGACGGGGAAGCACTAAGTTACTCAGTCACTATAATACCTAAGACATAGCAGTATATAAGTATTAAGGAACAAACGACATGAGCTATGCACAACCAATTACAAGTGGTAGGGAACTATGAGACAATCTGCAATATGCAAATCATGATATTTCAGTTAATATACACTGTCCCACAACATCTCAATTTTAATTCATTTTGGAATCTGTATTCATTCCCTTTCTGAAGCTATTTATAATCTCATCAACTTGGATTTTTCCTTTTTGGTATTTCTCCTTCAAGACTGCTGCTAACATCTAAATGCCAGAAATTTTTATGATATCTAAGAGCTTTTGATAAATAATATCAAAAGAGGTCATCTTTCAAATTAAAAGTGGATGTTAGCGACTTCAGAAAAAGAAACATCCCAAAACAGCCAAGCTAGAATCAGTTCATACATTCTTGAGTCTAACCAGGAGCCAGCACTGACTACGAATCTGAGTCACTTAAGCAAACACTGCCACAAGTGCAGAGGTGAACCTGCGGGCTTAACCGCAAGACCCAAGCCGGGAAAACGCAGACCCTGAAATGGGAAAACACAGGTGACCTGGTGGCAGGATGGGTGGGAGGACTCGCACACCCCACCTGCACCAAAGCAGCGGGAGCACCTGGGTCCTCTCCCTCCCTGTCCTGCCACAATCTTATACCATGTATTTTGTCAGGGAGGAGAGAAACACCACCTGGATCACAGACACCCTGCTCTGCCTACGCTGTCTGAATTTTCCCAGGTCTTCAGTGAGACCCTGTGTTCACCTGGGACTGTCCCAACAAAGCAGAGCCGTCCCTGTTGTTTACAAAGGAAACAAAACATTACTGATATCCAGATTTTGTATGTGTCACAAACTAAAACAAAATCATACAGCACAGTCAATTAAAATAAAACAGTGAATTTAGGGACACAGCCTAATTTGAATACAGGTTTTCTGCATGTGGCATATCAGGCTTTCAGGTAATATTTGATGGAAAAGTGTGTAGCATCAAGGATGCAAACGAAGCTTACCGTATCACATAAGAATATGCACGCTGAAGGGTTAGTGTCTGTCATTAAATAAAACAATTTTAAAGGAGTTCATCTCTGACACCACAAAGAGGGGGAACAACAGTAAGATGGAATGCCCCAACCAACACGGAGGATTTTACTTAAACACATGGGGATGTAAGGAAGGACCAGTACTCTGTGCTGCAATGGATTTTACCCAGTTCATATATACCAGTCATCAGAATACCCTCAGGCATAGTAGCTCAACAAATTTTTGCTTAAGAGCAAAAAAACATTACTGATCTTTTCAAAAGTCAGCTTTGAAGTATCCTAGATTTTCTGGGGCTCCCCAGTTTCACACAAAAACTTCTTTTTGTTTCTTCTAGATGTAAATAAATTTTAGAATGAAGACTAAAAACATTACAGAAGAGAAGCTTATTATTTAAGATAAACTGTTTTTACCTAATGAATGGTCTAGCAACCTCAGTTTTTATTTTACTTTCAGAAATTAGCCACAGTTTAGGTAGATGTCTTAAAAAGTACTTTTAAAAATGAATAAAAGGCTCCTTCCCTGTGATGCTATCTCTCAATCTGATTGGATTTCTGAGCAAAAGCAAAGCATAGAGATAACATGAAGAATGTCATGATAAAAGGTATATTCACCTGGTCCACAATTCTTTGCATCTCTGAATCTCTCACTATCTTCAGGCTAAGACAGTGGGAAGTTTTTCTCACTTTAGTGCACTGAGAGAACCACTGGGAACCAGGAACTATTGAGCAAGTGAAAATGAGCCTCAGCTTTGCATCTGTTCTGTTTGCAGTGTGATGCAATGAGAAACATTGTGTCCAGTACATTTTCCACTCTTGCATGTTTTAAAGACTGTGAGGGTACAAACCTTCTGTGTATGATGGATTGTCATAATGTACCTCCATAAGAACGAACTGAGGGTCAGCTGCTGTGCCAATGGACAAGCCAACATGAGGAGGGTAGGTGAAGCCCTGTAAATCGACACATGCACGTTGAGCTAAAGAACTTTTCCCACGGTGAAGAGTTGTTTTTTTAATATAAATACAATTACTGTTTTACAACGATATAATCATATTAATGGTAAAATTTATAAATGTAACTTATTTTAAAACTTTCTGAACATGGCATTTTAGCATAATATATTTATTGATACTGAATGCATTAAACAAGTACGCAATATGAATTATTAGGTCTTGTGCTTGCTAGACGATAAAGCCCTGAGCAACCCGGTCTGACCTCATGGCTTACCCTGCTTCGAGTAGGAGGTTGGACTAGAGACTTCCTAAGGTCCCTTTCAACCTGCATTATCCTGTGATCCTATGATTATTTACCCTTTATTTATTGCTTGAGTGGAAAATGAAAATGCCATTTTAGATGCACAGACATTGCATCATCAAGCAGTTAGCCTGACAACAAAACCCTTATGAAAAAGTGAATCTACATTTTAGATGTTTCTAGTTCACAAAAGCAGTAATTTCCAGGGAATACTGAGGTTGTATGTAATTAGATTGCCTTTCCTGCATAAATCACTGCATTCTCAGCAAAATGATTTCAACAATAAAAATGATGTTCATGGCTACATTTACATTAGCAAACCATGTGGTGAAAAAGAAATAGATCTTTACAGTGCAACAGCTTGTGCTGGAACCATTGTCCCCAAAATACTTTCCTTGAACAAGCTCTAGTCAGACCCTGTGTGCTGAATCCCATTTGTTGCTGGGAGGTGCTGTGTTGACCCCCATACATTCAGTTAAATTTAAAAAAAGAGCTTAGTTAAGTGGGGATAACTGGGAGATTTGCTTCAGAAGCTCACTCCTGATTCAAAGCAAAACACCAGTATCTTATAAATGAACTCATTTACCATATTCAGTTTTGGAGCAATGAACCTAGCCCATTTTATTGTATACAGATACTATTTTAATATGTAATTTGAGATCCCATCTGTCTGATGCTTGATGGATATCAATGAATTAATCTTAGTATATAGTAATAAGTATTATCACCTCCATACTACGCAAGGGTAAACTGAAGCACTGAGTACTCCAGTAAACCTGAACGTAACCCAGATCTGCCAGTTTCCTCTCTATAGATCTTTAACAACAGGACCATCCTTGCAAAAGCCTCCATACCGGTTGTCAAATGACAACTTATTTATATGAGTTTTTTATTTCACTTAGATTAAGAAAGTTGAAAGTACAAATACTAGGTCAGAGCATAGCTGATGGCAAAAACGCAGAAAGCATACATCAGGGATAATGCTCACAGTGGATTAAGCTTCTTTTGATGGGTCTGTGTAGCAGCTCCAGCCTCCTTGCACTGCAGCACTCAAAGACAGTTTTTGGACCGCAGGTTGGCAAGCGAAGGCTCCAGAAACTGCCACCCCCCAGTCCCTCTCTTTGCCTGCACCAGGTTTGAGTGTGCATGCAGTGAAGTAAGGGGGTAAAGAAGTGTTGGGATGCTTCTTTTGGCAGTAGTGCTGCCTTATGTCAGCTGAAAGCAGTAAATGCAACTCAAATTAGCATACGAAATAAACTGAAAACACAGCCTGGGGTTAACATGGCATCAGAGACTGCGTTTTCAGTAGATATGCCCCACTGCCATGAGCAAAGTGGTCCTTGCACTGGCTGTGCACCAATGCACGATCATTCCTACACTGAAACAATGTCTTTTAGGGCTGGGAGGGAAATTTCAGAATGATATGCCTGAATGCGGCAACACTGTAACCGGGGTCCTCCTGAGGCACAAAATGAGTTAGACTTATGTCTAACTTCAGTTGGAAAGTCTTTGATGCAGTCACCTACAGAGACTGCTTTTCATTCTGTTATCCTCAGAGGATAACAGATAACACATATTGGTCCTTGCTGGAAGCAGTGTATTTCCTTATAAGATGGAACAAGCTGATACGGTGACGGACTTCCATGCTCCCAAGTAATCTTTCTCCGCCTAAAGCATCACCTCTCTCTATACTATTTTCATTACTTTTAGCTTGTCGCTCAAGGTGTCCATTGCATTTATCACTTAGAAGAGCAACAAGAAGTTGAGGACTTAGTGGTGAAGCATTTAGGGATTGTGATTGTATACCCTTAAAAAAACACAGATTAAAAAATTACTAATACACTAGAAGGAAGCTTTATTATGATATACACCCTCCTAATGCCCCATTGATGAACCATGCTAGACAGCCATTCATCCTACCTCTCCTCCAATGGCCCACGCAAAAATGACAGTCTCACATGTGAAGAAAGAGTCTGGCATGTTCGGGTGGTAACACTCATGTCCGTAGTCCAGCACACTATCATTCAAGTTGCTGCTGCACTGATACAGCAGGATGTGGTGCACCAGGTTCTCATGGCCCCTCTGGATCAATGGCTCAACCTGTCAATGTTAAAATGAAAAAGAAAAGGAAGGAAAACACATCTCAAATATGATTATTTCAGTGCAGGTACACAGACAGAACTGCAAATTATTTGGTGCATTTATATTGAAAGAGGAGGCTTGATGTTAGATTGTAACTAGGTTGAGATGCTACTTCAGTACTCTGGAACTCCAAGCATTAAAAACATCTTCATTTAAGTGCATCAACAGGGAACAGGAAGAAAAATCTGTGTCATGACTAAACCCATGTTGCCATCTGTCTTGTTCTCCCTTCTCCCACCCATCTTGCACTGTCACTTGTCTTTCTCTCTGCCCAATCCTGTTTAGCCACATTCCAGCATGAAGGGGATATAAACCAGCAGAATGTCTGTTCAGCTAAACCAGGTCGATATCTGAACTACTCGGGACTTTTCATCCCTGTCTCTGCCTCTTTTGTACTACTTTGAAGTAGAGCTGCCCATAAATTCTGTACATCTAGGTGGAGCCTGGAGATATAACCCCACATTCCTCAGCAGGTCAAGATGGGACTTTCAAATTTTTTAGACATCTATGAAAAAATGGACCTAATTTACAATCCGTGCAGTTGTAAAGACTCGTTTCTCAGAGGTCGGGTGCTCCAGTGTGCTTTTGGTAATAAGGAGCTGGAGGGTCCTCCAGGGTGCGGGGGTGCCCCCAGTATAATTTGACCACTGAACTTCAGGGTAGTCTGAAATTTCATTTCAGTATAATAGTGTTTACTCTCTCTTTGGATGGATGAAGTTAAATCATCTCTGTCAGAGATGACATCCCTGGGGCAATCATGAATACTTCTGAAAGAAATGATTTTGCTTTTCAGAATGACCATATTCCACAAAATATCACCATATAGAAAACAATATTAAAATGAAAGGAGTTTTTCCCTTGTTTTGCTTTCAAAGATTGCATCCCTGTCTATTGCATCTACCTTCAAGTTGAATAACAAACATTCTCTGTAAATGTTTTCACAAGAAAAGTTTAGCAATGAAACACTTAAGATGTGCAGAGCCATGCAGCATTGCATTTTAATACTGTTCAGAAAGAGAAGGTGTTTTAAATAGGGAAAAAATGTACATACATCCTAACTTTGCATCTATTTGTTTTGCAAGCACATGAACCCCAGGTACCAGAGGTCCAGAGCAGGGTAAGGAAGAACAGTTTATTACCTTATTCAAACATTTTCAGCACAATTTTGTCAGCAGAAATTTCTCTCTGCACTTTCTTCAAACCACTAAACCAATTACAAAAGGGGAAGGGCAGGAAGAAGTGACCAGAGCCTGTGCATATCAAGACCACCCTCATTGATATAAATCTGCAAAATACCATCGAAGTTGGGCTCCTGGGGAGTCCAGCTGCTGCTGAGTACCTGCA
This sequence comes from Chauna torquata, assembly GCA_013399475.1. Taxonomy (NCBI): domain Eukaryota; kingdom Metazoa; phylum Chordata; class Aves; order Anseriformes; family Anhimidae; genus Chauna; species Chauna torquata. Next base: position 190,102 of record VXAL01008351.1, on the reverse strand, counting down.
TGTCTGTCCAAGAAGTGCACAACCCAAAACCACCCACTTCACTGTGCTTAGCAGTCAATGGAAGGATGCCAATTTGCACAGACATACCAAAGTTTTGTTCTGATGGCAAGACTGAAATGCTTCACAAGAGATATTCTGTACAGTTTTCAGTAATTCCTATTTTGGTTAGCGTTACTGTCATCATGAACTACTGTACTACGAAAGTAAAGGTATTTTTGAAAAGGTGCTAAGAGTCAGTTTTCCCATCAGATAAGAATTCATACACAAATATATCAGGCTGACTGACAAAGATTCAGAAATCCATTTCAGCTTGATGTTGCTTCTTCCCTCTGCTCCTTCACATACCTGCACATTTATCCAAATACTGCAGAACCATATCACGGCAGCCTATATATAATCAGCAGTATATATCTTGAGAATTCAGAAATTCCACATAATGTATGGATTAGTCAGGGAGATGGTTATGTGAATATATCTCTGTATTTACCAGGAAAAAAGAGTATTTTTGTCCAAACATGTGATAGCTCTGACTGCTGCTACAAAATCCCAGCACCTGCTGTGCTTACAATCACTACTTCAAAACCAACTTCCCCTCAGAACAATGGGACATCACCAAAATTAGAAACTCGCATCCTGTCATCGGTTTCTTAGTGTCAGATACCTAAACAAAAACAGCATTTCATAAAGTAGTTTTGTTCAGCTTTCTTTAGCAAAGCAAAGAAAAAAAATTAAAACAAACCCTTGAGCATCTTTCCAGTGTATCTTGTTGGACTTCTTATATTCTTCAGATGCACCAAGAAATAATGAAAAGCAGCAGTGAAGTTAGACTTTTCACACATTTTAATTACAACTTGGTTAAAGAAGCACCACCCTTCTCTTTTTCCTTTTAAACAAATAGAGAAAAAAGAAACTACTAGGAGTAGGTCAAAAACCTTTTAACAGAAATTTAGGAAAACCTCATGAATCACAAATTGTTCATTTCCCAGGAATGTACAGAAATATTTTTCTGGTCAGCTCCCTAAGGTTCATAGCATCATTTCTGACTGAAATGACAGAAGGAAGAGGAGCATGCCCCCTTGACGTGCTGGGTTCTCTTTCTCTGATCCAGTGAATAGCTAACTATATTTACTTAGTGGAATAACTTCAGCAGAAAATAAAATTAAAAACTTTGATTTGACCGTCTATTCTAGTGATTAACTGGAGCAGGGATTTAAACATGCCACTTCTACATCCCAGGCGAGTGCTGCCCTAGTTACTCAGCCATTTGTCATCGTAGCTTATAGAGTGAGGAGGTTGTTTAAGCTGCCTCCCTCTTCCTCTCTCACTTTCGACAAAGAGCATCTGTACAGCCTGGTTTGCTCCAAGCAGAAAAGAAATTACAAAACCTCATTTTTTTTTCAATAAACAGAATTCTTGTTTTCTGGCCAGTCTTACAAACAGTGATGAACAATGACTGAGTTCCTCAAATATGAGGCCAAATCTAGCAAACCATTAATGCATTTAAATGTGCACATAAGTAGTCCCAGGTGTAAAATCAGTTGCTAGATTTTAATTAATTAATTAATCTACAATTAAATATCTAGATGAGGGTGGCCTGGTTTCCAGAGCACTTGCAGCCCCAATGAACGATAACACAATTTGCTGGGCTCATCTCCTACAAGGTTATTCCTACGTGAACAGCTCTGTATCAGTCTTGATCCCTAATTATAGGCATTCATTTGTAAAATGTGGACTGTTTAATGCACATTTAGAGTTTCCAATTATTTGAATTTTTTAAGCATAAAGTTTTTTGGGTTTTGGTTGCCTTTAATCCCCAAACCACAGAACCGAAAGCTAAGCTAATGTTTACTTCTGCAGGTCTCCAGTCACAATAATGGTGGACCAACACTGAAAAGTCACCATGATTGTCTTGTGCATTTGTCTTGGAAATAATACAATTTTAGAATACTTATGAAAAGGTAGTAATTTACCATGGTAAATTAGGACAAGGAGAGAAATATAGAAAAATGTGATAAAAGTAGGCATATTACATAAAAGTCAACAAACACTGCAGATTTAAGCAATTCATTTTTGTTAGGATTCTTATTTATACATAGGCTTGTTTACTTTGTACTTGTAGTGTAAGGGGACTCTCAAATGACACTTTCAGTCACTGATACCTAAGAAATGTAGAATGGGTTGCAGGGAAAATGGGAGTCAGCCTTTCACTTTCAGTAACGACGATGAAAGTTGTGACTTCAAAATGTAGTTCCTTCCTCTTCCCTTGCTAATTATTACCCACCTCCTGTTAGCCAAGGGAGTCAAGAAAGAGAGTAAAAAGAGACTGAAAGGGAATATACATGTAATTACCTAAAACATCAGTTTCTCCATTTTTCAGTAACGACGATGGCTGATCTGTGGTGCCTTCACTATTCCTGCAATGCAAGGAAGAACCAGCTGTCAGGGTTCATGTCTTTGCCATGTCGTGAATAAGCCTGCAGAGATGCAGAGATACTGCACTACTGGGGCACCTCAGTGACTTCTTCGCCTGCAGGCAAAGTGCATTTTCTGCTTGACATTTCATAACTGCCAGGGGCTTGAAGAACAAAAGCCCTATGTCTACCCTGCATCCAATTGCTGAAAGCATTCGGAACTCCAAAAAATAAATAGATGCACAAGAATCACCCTCCCCTGGTTTTCATGAAACCTGCAAAAAGAACCTGTTGTTTTATTATTCATGATGGTTTACTTTTTGCATCCTCTCTACCTTTCTTGAAAGCTTGGCTGAAAGATCTTTGTAACTGAGCACACTGACATACATGAACTAATCCGACTCCCACTGACAGAGGTAAAAAAAAATAGATAATCCCTCACTACATCAAATCAGGGTTCCAAAGAAGGACATATTTAAAATATGCATCATGCAAAATAAAGACAATGCCTTTTGCAACCAACAGTATAGGCTATGATTGTGGTGTTTGATTAGGATGATCTGTACTGATGGGGAAGGTCAAGAGGTTTCAAAGCGCTCCTTTCATCATTACTGTATCTCTTAGCACTTCTCAAATTATTGACTTTCAGAGTATATAAAATAACAAATTTTCTATTTAAGTTAAAATAGATAAGACATGTGCTTCCCACCTGCTAATTTAACAGAAACTCTATTCTAGTCAACAGGTGTACATCACACAAACAAAGAAAATGCTGACACTCGCTAGTGCTAGGTTACTCAGCTCCAGTTTTTCTTCCTCTTTTCTCTATTACCTATTACACCTTTTTACCAACTGCACAAAACTGAACATATAACATGTCTTTGTTTCTTAAAAAAAAAAAAAAAAAGCCATAATTGTAACATAATAGAGGCTTGCATCTCAAGCTGCTGATAAGCAGGGTCAAGATACTAATGTAAGACACATTAAACAGGATGAAAATATAAACAGCTGAATTGGTCCAAGAAGTTAGATTCCCTACAAGGAAAAATTATCTCCAGAAAGCTGGAAGTCTTTCTTGCTTATTCCTTTTTTTCCTCCCTTTTTATTTGCTTTGCTTTCTTTGATGTTACAGCTGTGGTTTGTTCTTCATGCCTGTTTGTGTGAATGATAAAAGTCCAGTAAACTATCTCCATAGTCTCCCCATAGTGTCCCTGTTAGAAAATACAGTTCACAGAACTTAAGAAAACAAAATGCTGAATTTATATACGAAAACAACAACAGGTTTTTGTTCTTGTTGCAATGATGCTTCTATACAGAAATGTCAATGAAAAATACTTTTTTTTTTTTCAGGCTCAAAAGCTAGCTTCAACTTAATTTTACATTTCAAAGCGCTCAAATAAAATGTGCTGCCATTAATCTATTACAGAACCATACAGTGACATCTAACCTCCTTTAGCCAACACTAATAAACACTACAGATGTTTCTAGTGTCGAATCTACCTGGGATGCCACGTCATATATTCATAGAGCTAAACTCTCTAATAATTGGTCATAAAGTTGGCCAAACCATTCCTGGGCATTAGCTGTTCAGCAGTGGTCAAAACCATGCCAGGCAATGTGCAATGAAGTAAAAGGAATACAATCCTCAACCAAGCCCGTGATACTGAAAATGAAAGACAATGGGTTTGAAAAAAGAACAGATGTACCTCAGCCCAGAGTCTTTTTCAAACTGACTTCAGCTACACAACTGTTAAGCTACTAAGATTGCCAGTTCCCTCTGGACAACATTATAAAGCACCAAGAATCCACATCTACTAACCGAAAGACAATATGGCATGGTATATTGCCACTGTAAACGATTCCGAACAAGGCCTTAGCCTTACACAACACTGCATGAATGTAGCCCCTGGCAACATAGATGAAAAACATTTTTCTATAGTCTCAAAACTCAGAATAAAAATTCAAAACAAGATTTTGTCCTGGCACTGTTGTATCTAAGATAGTTTCTAGCCGACGGTTGGTTATTTTATTTATACGAGTTTGCCGTGTCCCTGATTAACTCAGACCAAAAAGTGATGGTTGTGAAACTGAGTGCTGGCTGTTTACTGTAGACACTTTTTGTAAGAGAAAACCAAGCTTTTTGGTCTCTGCTTTCTATACTTATCCTTGGGAAGAACTATCACCTTCTTATTGATTACTCTGGACTTCTTTCACAAATGTATAGCATGTACATATATTTAAATAATTGTCCAATTTAGGAAAATTTCTCAAAGGTAGAAACAATGTCATCAAGATTTTTCCGATTTTTCTTTTTTTTTTTTTCCTCAAAAATATAGTCATGGAATAAACAAATATTTATCTAAAACATCTCATTAAAGGTTTAAGATTTTTCTTCAGAAAAGCAAATACTTGGAAATATTTGGCTTAATAAAGTTGGGTCTTTTTCAGCAAAAAACTCTGTGTATTCCAGAAAAAAAAAACACTAAATAATAATTTGGTTTTATTTATTTTCATATAAATTTTTTGAAAGAAAAAACACTAGTTGTGTTCTGCTTAGCATTGGTTCTTGCATACAACCCAGACGTGTGCTGAGCAAAAACCCAAAAGCTGGAAATACGCCCCTAAGCTGGGATAGATGTCTAAGTCCATGACTCCAGGGTAGACCAGGATTTTAACCCCAACAACCCTACAACTATCTCGTGTCAGGAGGATAGCCTGTCTAGGCCAGCGTTGTGTCTGGGACACAAATCTGTTGCAGACTTTCAGCCCCAAGTTCTGGAATCCCAGGGTCAGGCAGGGACCACCCTCCCAGCACCCCACCCCATCTGTCAGAAAGCATTAAACTAATGCCACAGAACGGTTAGGGCTGGAACAGATACCTCAAATGCTCAACAGGCTGCAGTCTAGCATGGACTAGCTGCCGTAACCTGTACTGAGATCAGCCCTATCATTTGCATGCGCACAGCTAAGGTTTGATTTGTTTTTCTCACTGTACATCCCAGACCTTAAATTCAGTCATTACTAACAAAACACTTTAAATTGCTCTCGATCCCAAGTGCCTCTGAATTTATACTGCACTTTTTACTTAAAAAGGTGTATAATTTGGTGAGCGAATTGAAGGAGGCATAGCAAAGCCACTGTTTCTCTTTCACTGGTAGTTATCTATGTATGAGCATTACTGCTTATCTTGAACTGTCCTCCAAACATAAAGATGTTAATCCAAATTATTTTCATATGCATTTCTCAGAACTTCAAGCTGGAGAAAAATATAACCAGTGTAGTTACTAGCATATCAGGCTTTTTATACTTCAATATGAAAGAGATTCAGATGAGAAAAAGGCACAGGCAACAGCAAACACCCCACTCCCAACCTAATAATGTGATTAGGTAAGGTTTCCTTGGAGGATGGAAATTTTCCAGACCAAAAACAGAGATTCCATACAGCTTAAGGCATTTAAATTTGCATGATTTGTCCTTAATATGTGTGAGGTTGTTTTTTTTTTTTTCCCAAAAGCGAGGTTCAAATACAGGACATAATTCCAAGTTGAATAATAGTGCTGATTTGTTTATGTATTTATTTAAGTTATATTGTTGGCATTTGGTTTTATCTGGTTTTGGGTATACTTCAAAACACATAACAAAAATTCTAACAACACTGTGGAGAAAAAAGTCTTGACCACATGAATGGAAAATCTTATTCAAAGCACAGATATTTCCTGTTCTTGGTGTAAAGAAGAAAGGATTTGTTTACTCAGTGACTGTGTTCTTCAATGAAGGCTCTTATTTAAGTTTTACTAGTATACCACATTAAGAACTAATTACCATACTGCAGTTTTAAGCTGTAGTATTTTCATAGGAAAAGAATAAGGCCTTCATGATAAAAGTTACTGTTGCTGTGCTGTTATTTGGAGAGGAGGCTGTACCTCTAAATTCACACAAATCCTGCTGTCCCCATATTACCATAATTAAAGAAATGCTAACGATTGCACTATATGTCCAGAATTTCTATAGGTCAGTGTGCAGAACAACTTAAATATTTTAATTAGGAGAAAGGAATCAAACAACATAACCATGAAAAACAAAGCGTTTTAAAATGAGAACTAGAGATGGGTTTAGGGCTTCTTGTTCTCTCTGCCATCAAGTCCATTCCTAAATTCTTATTCCTAATTAATTGCCTGGAACTCTGCCACTCACAAAGAGTTTCAGATTTGAAAGGCATGCAGTAATTTAGACTAAATCCAAAAGAAATATACCTCAAAGAAATATTCATAAAAAAATTGTTTCTGCCTGAGGTATGTCTGAAGATTTAAGATAACACATTTAGCAACAGTTAAAAAGTATAACCCTGAGGAGCAATCTGATAAAAAGCCTGGGTCAAGAAAAAACATGTTTCATTCAGTTACGCTTTCCGGCAACACATTCATTACACTCGTAAGCAATAGAAACATGAGCGGAATGGTTGTGGTATTCAGCACGACCAGAGTCTCTCAGTGCAGTTGACACACACCAAACAGAATTAATCGGCAATTAATCAGTAACATCATTACTTTCTTGGGAAAACAATATAATAATAAAGTAATATGTAACCAAATACTTTTCAGATCTAAAGCCAAGATGGGTAGTCTATAAAAGGTTCGTATGCATTCCAGATGAACATATAATTTGAATAGTATAAGTAATACAGTCAATGAAGGTACTCCCTTTTGTTCATGAAATCACCATTAACACACAGCAATGTCTAGCTGTTTCTCTGAGATGGCAATGGAAGACGTTTTAATTCTATTGTACAACTGCAAAACGTTCCCTTTGATCATAGCTTAATAACATCATACTTTCACTCCTCCTGACCAAAGACAGAACGTGTGAGAATTTCCAACGTGTCCTTTTTGTGTTTTACAAATACACAGGCATACTGTTAGGAAACATTTTCTGAGAATGAAATGCTGACTTCTGCGAAGGAGAACTGAAAGGGAACACATACAAGAAAGACTTTAAGCATACAGATACTGAGTGTCTACAGCAGTCGCTAAGTTGGACTCTCTGGCACCTAAAGCCTACTGAAGTGAAAGCATGGGATAAAATATGCACAAGGCTCAAGATGTTGACTTGGCACAGCTTCCGAAGTTAGCAGAACAAACTTTGGGAACTGTTGCTCATAATATCTAAAAAACGTTAACATACATACACATATGAGATGATTTATAAAATAGATGTTGCTGAGTAGTGTATGAGCTTAGGTTATGCCTAGGTTAATACCATGATTTCCACATTTTCTCACCCTGAGCCAGATTCTGGTACTCTTGCTCCAACACCCCATCAACAGCTCCCATAAAGTCACACAACAAGTGCCATTTTCAGATGGCATGGCTCTTTGGAAGTCACTTAAGAACACTGCAGTAAAATTATACCTCTTATTATAATTCTCTTATTTCTCTATTCTTATTCTTAATTCTCTATACTTATAATTCTCTAGAAACCAAAATTGTAATTGGCACTTCACAAAACAGAAGTGTTTTGTGAAAGCAACTTAACAGATAGCAAAGGCAAGGTCACTGAAATGAAGGGAAAGAGAAAGAAGACTAAAGAGCATTAGTTTTTCAACTTATAATAATATAGATACTTAGGTTTTCTCAGGTAGGGTTGTGTATTTGTTTGTTTGTATTTTAAATTTTAATTAGAGCCAAGATGTAAATTATTTTTATACCAGGTAAAACTTCACTTAAACTGTAGCGCAAAGAGAAACGGTTCATCATCTGCCTGTGGTTCGGTTGTCATCTGTGTGGAATTTGATGTCATATATGCTATGTGTGGACATGGTGGGATGGTATTGTCTGACTACATTATTTTTCCACTGTCATTAATCCTCTTTCTTTCTATTTTACCCCTACAGAGTCAATGAATCTATGCTCTGGACATAGCTGCAACTACTGTGCAGGGCAAGTGGAAGCAGAAATGGAGAGGGTACCTTAACATTATTCGCTGAAGACTGAACCAGTAGCTAATGCTGGGGTTGGAGAGGGAGAGGTGGGAAATGAAGAGAAACAGTTATTATAGTTAGATCAGGAATGAAGTTTCTTCTCCATATAAATTATATTGGAGCAATTAATTACGGCTCTATTGAAAATTTGCCTAAGATACTGTTAACTATGTGACTTGTCTGAATTAGGAAGTTCATCATATGAAGCTAGCCAAGAAGTTAGCAGGACCAAAGTAGATATGCTCTGTGATCCATCCAGATGCTCACTTCATACTGTGTAAGCCCCACCAAGTCAGATTTTGCTACCTATGAACTCGCTGTTCTGCTATTTGCACAGAAGATGGTTTACAATTGCTCATCAGAGGCCCAATTCTTCTTTGAAATATTTTCTTACCTGCTATGATAAGAAGTGTGGATAGATTGACTGCAGGTAATTTCTAGACAGGATTTTATCTTCTCAGTGCACTAACTAATCGCATTATTCTAAAACCAAAGATAAGAATGAGGAAGGAAAAAAGACATTGTACAAGACACAATGCGGTAAATCAATAGCAATCCTCTACTGAAGATCTCAGAAATGGGAGTTGAATCTCAGACAGCTTCACAAAAGCTGCACCCTCCCCTTCCCCATGCTTACCTTCAGTCATATTTTAAGTTAAGGCTCCTTTCACCTAACAGATATATGCAACTAGAACTCTGACTTTCATTTAATCAGAAAGTCACATAAAACATATTTTCCAATTTTCCAACCATGTGCTGGCCTAGTCAATTAAAAAAAAAAGAAAAGAAAATCAAAGAAACCGCATTAAATTAACTAGATGTTCAAGTTTGTTGATGACAGAAATGAAGTAGATTATTTTTGCATACTAAATACATAATAACTAATGCAGCAATAGCAGCATAGCTTAAGTATTCTTACTGTAAAGATATACAAGGGAAATGAAAGAAGATTACCACAAAATAAAAATACATTCCACTAAGGAAAATTAAGTTTGGTGTGACAGTAATATCTGTGGTCAGAGTAGTTTCATCTTTGATCACAGAATGAAATAATTTCACATACAAATAATTCAGCAGGATATGAAAAAAGGCAGTATTTCTGTTATTTCCTCAGAAAGCTGCTTGGGAAAACTTGGATTTCCAGCCAGTTCAGTTATATATGAGTCTTTAACACTGCAAAACCTAATGGGCCAATTCAGGCTTGCAAAGAAGACAGCCCTGCAGATCAAAGGGCAGAGAGTTTGCAAGCTCTGCAGCATAAGATGATCATTTGGTTGCCAATCTAATTTACCAAGCCTGAAATTGCTTTGCAGGGGGACATACAGGAAAATAGAGAACATTTGTTTGTTTCAGGCTGCATGATGCAATTTGCTTGAGTTATCACATTTAGCAAAACGTAAAAGTTCAAGCCAGAGAACAACAAGCAGTTACTGTCTGGTATCACTCAAGTTAAAAATCAGTGCCCTCATTTAGGTACTGAAGGCTACAAGCTGCCCTTCTGGCTTTCAATCAGTCAGTCTCTTAAACTGGAGTCCCTTTGTATTTTCACACTGGGGTCTTTGGTATTACTAAAGCATTCCACTGTCAAAAAGCAGAGTTACCCTTGGCAACAGGGTTTTTTGGAGTTTTTACTTCCTTATCAGAGATTGCTCTGAAACTGAACATGAAGATTAACTAGCAGCTGCTGGTGTGCTCTAACACAGGACCTTCTTTAACTGAAAGAAGCTCCCTTTTCTAAGGAGATAAGCATGGGAAACTTTGGTGCTTATATAAAAATATGGTCATCATAACACTTCTCAGCTAACGCTAAGTAATTAAGGTTTTTTTCCGGTGATATGCTTGGCCTGTTTTCACTATTCACATCCTCAGCTCAGTGCCAAAAATTTACATAGGGTTGTGGCTGAGAAAAATCAATTTTTTTCCTCAAGGCAAATTAAAAAAAAAAAAAAAGGTTTTATTTTGCAATTTTTACTATTATTACAACCTCTTCTGTCCCCTGACCATTTTGGTGGGACACGTCTCCTCTGATTCAGCTGTGGGAGAGCTACATACCTAATACAGGCCGGTTCTCAGGTTGGTTCTCTCTTCAGTCAACAGAGAGAGACTGAGTCATACAGAGGATGTTTGAACTCATCTACCTCAGACACTTACTCTGGGATGACATAAATGGCTATTTTGCCACTGACTGCTAAGGTCATTAAAGCAGCTAGCTCAGATCTGTAGATTGGTCAAGTTAGATGAGAGGAAGCCCATCTTCATGTTTGGAAATCTCCTGTCTTTAACATGTTGCCTGAGTTTAATTCAGTATGCATGAGGTGTACTGAACAGGTACTTAATTTTCACCACACCACCTAGTCCCCTATATAGGGCTCATTCCTCATTTCAGCAGCACTTAGCCTCTTCACTCCATTCTTGTAAGCAGGTTCAAATAACACACATGAAAGGGGTGCTTTACACAAGTATCCAAAAGTTTAAGGGCTTACAAAATGTAACCTACTGTCCTTCTTTCCAGCTCTAAATACCCTCTAAAATTGTGCTTCCCATTAAAAAAGTTCTCCTACAGAATGTGAAGTATTTTGTGCTCCTGAGCACAGCTGCAGTTCAGCCTTCTGCCAGTATTCCTCCAGCTATACTGCCAGTTTCAAAAAATTGGAAAGTTCAGAACCATAGGAAAATGAGCAATTCTTAGAGAAAAGGCATGTACATACAGCTAAATGACCCAACTACTCTACTGTATTTGTTACTTTACATAAACTGGTTTTCCTATTCTTAATACTGAAATTCAATGTCAGGCGTGTTCTTGCCTATGGGATTACAACAAATCAAGCCTGGAGAACTACTTTCTCTGAGGAAAACACAGTGTATTTCAAAGAAGTCAAGAAAATAAAGCAGGAAAATGGACAGTGCTGAAACTAGCATGGGCATGCTACACACTGAAGTTGAAAAGCTTCACGCAAATCAATTTTGGTGCATCCGGCATGTAGAATTTAGATACCATTCCTTCACCAGTAGGTACTGTACATTTACAGATGTTCACACACCACATTAAACAATGTGCCAGGTGTAGTGGGAAACCACGGATATAGAGAATCTGTGGAAAATCTAGGGACAGTAGAGGAACGGCCGTATTTTAAGCTTGTTTTAATTGCACTGGAAAAAACAGCAGTACACATGGGAGACCTGAGGTTAACGTGAAGCCAAAGTAATGAATCTTTAGCAGAGGCAGTTATATGAATAAGCACTATGATTAAACTAAACAAATGGGAGACATGAAGTATTGAAACCTCAGCTAAAGACAGTAACAAAAAAGCTGTATCTTTAGAACCATGAAAGAGCAGTAAAAACAAGCTTTGAAAATACAGCAAGAGCTGTATTTACCGAAATACTGAGAAGTATTTATCATGAACGTGAAACTAATTTTCACTTTCATGATGGTGGTAAACATCTACATGATGCCAGCTCACGGTAAGCAAAAAATAAACTCAGCAATTAGGCAGAAAAAAGCAATCAGAGACGTGTCAATGCATATATATACAAGTACACCGAAAATCATGAAAATCAGACATCTCAAACAGTACAATGAAATGATTTCAGAAGCTCAAGGGTGCTGCCGCGAAATAACTTTTTTTTAAAACTGGAAGGGAAATAATAAAGAAACTTTTTAAATGGGCAGTTTACGGGACGGAGGGTGCTGCACAGAATGCCCTTTTCACTGCGTGCTCCTCTCCGCTAGTGCCTCTCCCTCCCCAGGCCTCCGCTCCCGGCCCTGGCATGGCAGTGACTGTCTGTCTGTAAGGGCTCTCCGCACCCGCAGGAGCTGCTTTCCACCCGGCTTGTGCAGGGAGACAGAAACCTTTTCATGGAGAGGCTGGTGCATGGGCATGCCTGTCTGTCTGTCTGTTCCACTCGCGGATCCCTCCCTCCCTCAGAGAAGTGCTCCTGGTGCAGAGGTCCTTCTCCAGGTGCAGTCACTGAAACCAGAGAACTGGCTTTAGCAACGAGATTAAGAGGCACATTCAGGACCAGGCAAAATAGCGCTGTTTACAGAGCATGGCAAAAATCCTAGCAAGAACTAACCTTAAGCCCATCTCCAGAAAGTCTGGGCTAATAAACAGAATGCTTTTTTTCTAAGAAAGCTACTTCTGAGAAAGCTCACAGCTAACTTCCGTCTGTGAGAAAAATAAAATCCCTGGAGGGTAGTAAGCCTGAAGCGCATACCACAGCCTGGAGCTCAAAGCAGCAAAACAGGCCAATGCACATGTAGCTGCAGGGGGATTTTGCAAACAGGCAGCAATGTGCGCTCTCCCACGTGAAAAGCTGCCAGGGTCTGTGCTCCAGGACCACTCCGGAGCCATCTTGCAAGCAGCTGATGAGAGGGAAGACAGCTGCTGGCCACTACCTCCAAGCAATCCCTTTCACCTCTTCTGTATACTGTTACTTTCAAAACTGACCGATTACCCTGATAACGGCTTCTGCTAACAAATAAATTAAAAATAAATAAATACAAAAACAAAAACAAAAAATAAAAAAACCACAGGAAAGGGAAAACCTTCAGAACTTTAAGAATTTTTCAAGTAGCCACCGCTCCTGCAGGTAGGCTGCTTGAAGCTGAGCAGTAACGTACTCCATCAGAGTCACAAAAACAGCTTGGTGCCCGGTATTGGTTGCAGTCTGAATAACCCTTATCACTATTACACCCAGCTATTGAGAAATCATCTTATTTTGCTTTATTTCTTAGCAGAGAGAAAGTTATTAGAACTAGTTTTGTGAGTTATTTCTCCAGGAGTTCCCAGAGGCATCAGAGAAGATCTCGTAACAGAAGGCGTTGTAGAGACATGTAGGAAGACGCACTCTCTTCCCTAGGGAAGAAGTTGCAGAGATATGAAACGAAGATTAAAAAGAGAAGTCGCAACCCATTATCGCACTGAAGCTCTGCTCTCCATTGGTAAATGCAGCACAAGGAGAAGTTACTTATCCATGTACTCATTCTACCTATGAGATGAACGTAAGATTACGACCTTATCTCTTGCACAATTTACATGTCATGTAGTACAGCTTCATCAAGAATAGTCAATGAAAATATGCTCTTTCTCATTACATGAGGTTCTTGGAAAGTAGCATGAATATTATGTAAAAAGAAAGAAAAGACATAAGATCTTACATAATTTACTTTCCACTGATTTTGAAATCTATGCTAGTTATTTCTTTATGTTGTGCTAACAGAAAAACCCAGTCCTTCCAGTCATTCCCCAACATGCCCTTCGACTCATTTGAAATCAACAGCTTGCTCCTGCGAGCAATCAGGTGGAGGACTCTGTCTTAGCTCCCTGGAGGGCAAAGGCAGTTTGGGACATCTGCAGAATAGCTTCTCCTTGCTCAGAGAGTCACTCAGTTCAGTGTTGGTTCTTTTTATTTCCACAAGAAGAACATCTACTCCAAAAGCACACAAGAGGAAAAGGACAGAAGAGGAAAATAATGTGATGCTGTCATCCACACTATCCAGCATCAGCAGTTTTTTCTCGTGCAAGTGCCAGTCTGGTTCTGCCTGGGGTACTTTCATTGTGCTTCTGGCGCACACCTTCCCTGTTTCACCCAAACGGACTCAGCTCATGAGCACTGCAACAGCTTCATGACAGTAACCATGCCAAAGTGGGGAAGAATAACACAAAGATTCACTTCAAAACCATGCTCGTCATCCAAACTAAAACACTACCGTAGATGTGCCCTAAGACCAAATGTCATCACTTCACTCAGCTGTTGCACCACTAGCTTGTAGTTACGGAATATATTTGTAAATGCTTTGACGATGTTCTGCTTAACAGTACATAGCTATCTTTTTAAAAATTAATGTGTGATCAATGAAAGTTAAAAAATACTTTTTAATTCAGAACGTGGCATTAATTAACTAGAGATGATTGGTCTCTTGGCTTGAAGTCTTAGCCTCTACCTTTACTGCTAGGTCTAAATTTTTCTCAGATGTTTTCCTTCCTTAAAATATTGTGCTTTAAAATTGTGACATTTTTAAAAATACATTATTATGACATGATCGGAGCAATTTGCAAGACAAAAGGAATGACAGAGAACAGCTGAACAATATGAAAAAAAATCCCACTGTGGTTGTTGCACCTATTTGACACTCCAGAGCACCAGCTGAGTGCACAGTTCCATGCTGCTGCTGGCCCATGTTGTCCAACAAAAGTTGGACTGCACTGAAATATTCCACAAAATCATAAAGGAGCACAGGAATGGACAAAGTCAGCTCACTTGTACATGACTTATGTACACTGAATTATACCAGAGATGAATTTGTACTATTTAAACTTTTTTTCTGTCTATAAAAATAAGTTGTGTAGATTTGCATGAAAGTGATGCTACAGAAGGAATCAAGAATCAACATCTACGTAGGTATTTAACTAACAGTTTGATCAGGTCAAATAATTCATCTGCCCTTCCCTTTGTGAAATTCAGTCTTTTTTTGCATAGCTAATATCCTTCTGAGTACCCATAAGCCCAATCCTTTGTGTATCAATAGGCTTTAGGAAATGTTTAGTCAGTCTGCAAGAATGTATAGACTCAATTCCACAACAACCCTCTATGTGTCAACTACAAAAGTCATACGTATGAAAATATAAGTTGTGCCCTGAAAAGATACACTAAGGAAGTGTTTCTACATTGATTCTTCTCTTTTCTGTAATCATTTTTCTCCTCTAACCATTTTTAAGCAGCAATATGAAATCTGTTTGCTTTTCTGAAGCTGGAAAATCATTGGGGATTCTAATGTAATTTTTAACTTTATAAGAAACAAATAAATTGCTGATTTCAAAATGTAATTCCTAAAACTATAATATGCGTTACACATCATAGTAAAAATAAAGAATATAAAACTCTTCTGAAAAAATAACCAATGTATGTCTTAACTAAAAGGAGGTTTAGGTTCAACCAATCACAATTTTTTTAGAAAAGAGTACCTGTGTGTGTGGTTGGGCAAAACATTTAAAAAATAAATTCAGTAAATAAAAATAATTAATAACTCCAGAGAACTTTTTTAGCAGAACAGCATATGTATACAATTTCCACCAAATTTAATATGGAAAGCGTGACTCTGATACTACCATTTCGAAGCTCTCTCACTTGAAAGCAGAAAACTAGGACTCCTGACATATATACCATATTACAAGCAGATTCTGTTTTTCATGTAGATCTGTGAAACTACCTGTCACAGATTTCAAATGTGTTTAATGATCAAGTACCTGAAGGCAGAAATTTTGACCTTCCAATTCTTCATTCTGATAAAATGAGGAAATCCCACAATATTTCAGAATAACTATTCGTACTTCTCAGACATACACTGGAGATCACATGTCAAGTTCTCTGAGTTGAATTAAAATTTCAGTCTTATTGAATTAATTAGGGAAACATGACTGACAATAACAAAAAAAAGGGGGGGAATAAAACTGAGTACTTACATGCATTAATGAGTTCAAAGAAACATAAAAATGAGGGCCATGGTTCAGCAGCCATGTTCATACAATTAGTTCCACTGAGGTCAAGAAGTACTAGCTGCACTATCCATTTCTGAGATGGTATTATCTTTTCTTCTTAATTTTTCCCATGCAAGTCTAAAACAACCCTTTGCTCTGTTCTTTTGATGTTTATTGATATATACAAAACAACTTTAAGGTTACTGTTTATACAGCATTCAATTAATGATGAATAAATAGAAAAAGCACCTTAAGGCTTGTATATTTATTTTAATTAGCTATATCACTGTGCTATCTTAAGTAGTCTTGAAAGACAATACAAAGTTGTTCCTTTATGAGGTCTTCTGTATATTGCTCCTGGGGAGGAATGTGAGAACCATCTTTCTCCCAGCCCTCTTAAGCTTTCAGTTCCAAACTAAAAGAAAAGCTAGAAAATGTATTATGGAAAATCATGTTTATGCATGTGGGTTTTGAAATCATTTTGGATCACACTGAACCCTCTCGCAGATATTTACGCATTTTCATTAATTTTTGAATAAACTGCAACATCCATCTCATTTTTTTGTAATATTTGGCTTTTACACAGCCAAAGATAACAAACTCCGTGCTCACATGATGCCCTTTACTTTAACAGAATTCTCATTTAATTATTTTTAATCTATAATTATTCTCATGACATTCTTATATAAAAGTTGAAGCTTGATGGAACATGCTTTTAGACAATTTTACTTAGTCTTTGCCAAAAATGTTTATGAACAGAAGTAACTTTCAATCTTATTTTCTTAAGGGAGAGAGGACATGGGAGAAGAGAAAGAAAGGGTCTCTGTCACTGGTTGTCAGGGCACACCAGAACCAGGTCCTGGGCACACATACATTTTACCCATGTTTGTGAAGATATACAAGAGGTCTTGCTTTTACTCCACCAAGTAGTTAAACAAATGTTGAAAGTGCAAGAATTGATTTGAAGAGTCATCATTCTCACCAGAACTCCTCTCAACACAAAAACATAAAAACATAACCTGGACTTCACACAATCTGAATCACTCACCTTTGTCACATGGTGCTTTTCGTGTTGTACAGGAATCTTAAACATTTGGCACCAATATGTTGTATCCTTGTCTGGTATAGGCACCTGTCTTAATGAAAAGGGCAAGAAAGCAATATATAAAAGTCACGCTACCCTGTTGTGTAAGCCCAAATGTTGGGCTGCCACCTTAACCCTATCTGCACATAAACCCAAAACCCAGAGTAACTTACGTCTTTGTTTGTCAGGTCAAAGTACGGCAAAGAGGCAGATGAGACTTCTGCTTTCTCAGGGTTCAGTAAACGTAGACTCTTTGTACCACGATTAGACCCATGGTAATTTTGACCTGCTTCTCCCATGTCTTTGTGGTGGTAGGCCCATATTACCCGCACTGTGCTCTCCTGGGAAAAACAAAAACAAAAACAAACAAACAAAAAAACCCATAAGGAATAGGAACAATATCTTCTTCGCATAGTTCATGTAATTCCTAAGACAGGTGTGATGTAGGTGTTGCTGTATTTGAACAACGGTAATGCATACCACAGGAGAAACCTAGTTGCATCTACTGATGCAACTTTTTCTTTAAAATGAAACATTTTTATATTCGCAGGGTTCATTGTGGATCTACAGAAGTTGAAGCTCTCTCTGACAGCTTCCTTTAGTAATGCAGCAAAGTTAAATCGTATCTGCTAAAAACAGAACGGACTCATAAAGAGGTAACCAACTCAGCAACAGAAGACATTTTTCTAGAGAAGGCACTCATTTGACCAGCAGCCAGAAGCCATCCTCTCTAAACAGCTTCCAGGCTGAACTACGCAAAGATGTGAACACCTTTTCTGAACTGCTGTCCCTATATGCTAGGGAAGATAGACATTCAATTACAGAACAGATTTACATCTTAAAAACCAGTCTACAGCTACAGTGCAGATCAATTCTCTGTAAACCATTCTCAGATTGCAATAATCACCCTTGAGACAAAATACTCTAATAAATGCTGAAGTGTCCCAGAATGTTAAATTATACTGAGATGATCTGCAGCAGGTGCAAAAAACACAGATCCATTGACTGCCTGGAAATCTGGCAGTTTATACAGCTGTGGATTTGCTGCCTGTATCTTTCAGCTCCTCACGTTGCTATTATTGCATATATTGTGAAAACACAGATAATGACAATGCTGTTAAACAACTACTGCAATGCTTCCAAAAAGACTAGTAGTAAACAAGCCAAAGCACAGAAAGTCTTGCAAATCCTCTACCCTATCTGACATTTTCAATATGAAAGTCATCAACTTCATATAATTTAAAATTATGCTTCTTAAATGCAGTCACTAGGAACAGCAGTCACAAGGGCAACAGAAGAATTTCCCATGAAAAGTATTTACCATGGAAAGAGTTGTATCATAAAATTCTTCAATTTCTTTATTTATAATATAGTAATAAAAAATACATTTTAACTATGTATGCTGAAAACTTTTCTAAAAGTCTAGCTTTAAGATCAATTAACAAGTTAGTGTAAGACCTAAAAAGTGTTTCTCAAGTTGACATTTCTTGAATGATTGCAACCGTAGGATATGGGAGTCGATGGCACAGATGTACAATCCTGTGTTCACACAGTATGTTACAATTAGAGAACATTATGCATTGAAGTGGAAGAACAAAGAAAGCTGAAATTTAAATATAAGAACTTAATAAAAATAGCACAAGTATTTTACCTGGCTAATTTAAGTTGACTGAAGAGATGTTTTGGAAAGTGCATTGGGAGCTGAATAAACGCATTTGCTAAGTGAATTTCTCTAATTTTTTCCTTTTACTAAGATGAGATTTTAATAACCAGCTTCATAACCACGTATATGTTTGGCCTGTGCTATTTATTTTGTCTCTCTACGTATAGGCAGAGCATCTTACCGTTATGCTCTTATCATTTGTATCACAAGTGTGCAGTTCTCTGCTAAAAGCCAATATTGTGTGTGTACTGTTTTCCATGGCATATTCCAGGTGGTAATCCTGTTGTGGGTCTTTTTTCAGTACTCTGTTTTCATCTGTAAAATAATCCTGTTAAAAATAAAAGGTGGACCATTATTAAAATCTAATGTTAAATCAAAAGATATAACATTTTTTTGTCAAATACTGAATCCCCTTAAAGATTGTCTTTATGTAAAATATTGAAGGATCACAGTGTCGGTGACACTAAACATTTTTTTGATTAAAAATCTTCAAGAAAACAAGTCTCCTTGAAGAGCAGCCTAAAAAGTGTCTTGAACAACTTTAACAATACACTGCCTGTACATAACTAGGGAAATAAAGGCTGCACTCGATCAGTAAGCCTAAATTATCATAGCTGGGGTGTTGTGAACTTCAGGGAAATTACAGTGGGAAACAAACTCACTTAACACTCCAAGCAACAAAATCGCCGTTCCCTCTTTTCCCAACTTTTTCTTTGTTTTTCCTTCCCCACAAAAAGCAAACCTCTCAGATTAAAATCGACCGGAACCAGGAGTCCTGCGGTTTAACGAGGATGGACAGTGCTCAGTGCACACAAAAGGTGCCTGGAGGGTTTTGGAGTTTATTTGTTGGTTTGGGGTTGGGTGGTTTTTCTTAGAGGAAAGGTTAAGAAAGATGATCCCCAGCTCAGCAGAAGCACAAGCACAATGGAGGAGCCGAGCAGCAGTGTTGGGTCATTAACCTCCTCACCCCAAATTCCTGCTGCCCCGCGCAGCTGCGTTGGCCTCGCAGTGCCCCGCCGGCCTCCTCCTCCCTCTCCTCCAGCCTCCTCCCGGCAAAGGCCCACCACTGCCTCCGAGGTGCATCCTCCGGCTGCCCACCCGTGAGTTTTAGGTTGTTTCTGCACAGGTTGGGGCAGGGGTAGGTGGTTTGAGGGAACTGCTCTGCGCACCCCAGTCCTAGAGGATAGCCTCTAGCCTTGGTTAAAGAGAAGAAACACCTCCTTTTTCCAGAATACGCCACCTTGCTCACTGATGGCTGGCAATTTTGTCCGAGGCAGATTTTTTAACAGGTTACTGGCAGACACCATTAATCATGCAGCATCCTTAGAAAAATAATGCAACACCTGCTGTTTCTTGAAGGCATTTACCTCTGAAGCTATTTGGACCTCCATTTACTTTTAGTGAGATTTCTAGCTTTTACATCCCTTTGATAAAGTGGAGGCAACAAAGCTGAAAAATTGTAAAACGTTGTGTGCAAGTATCCTGATACTGGTAAAAGTGGCTGACAGTTTTAATTCACTGAAGGATCAGTTAGGAGCCGTGATCTTAAACTTAACTGCAACTGAGAAATCTTTGTGCGTACAAGAGACCACGTGCACACCAGCCACAGTTCACAAGCTGGTCTGCCTGTTACTGATGTACGAATAACTGCATGCCCAAACATTTCATTAAGATATGTTAATTTAGATGAAGAATTTTATAAAGTTATCTCAGTCATGATGCAGTTTCAAGGAAGAAAAGGGTAAAAAGCAGACCATTTTTATCAGTATGAAATTATTCATATTTAATTCTGTCTTCCCAAAACTATTGAAACAGTTTGGATTTTTTCACTTCCAAAACAAATCCAAATTTCAAAAATTTTGAAAGGTACTGAAAGGAGGCATTCTCTTCCTGTCAGTACTTTTTGAGACTAGAAGTGAAAGAATACTTATGTGAAAGAATTCACACTTGGAAAAACTACCATCAGAAAGAGCAAAAGAGAGGTCTCGGAGCTGATGTTGTACGCTGAAACAAGGGGTAGTGATGAGTTATGTTTGTTTAGAGAAAGAACTTTGGATTTGCTTTTCCAGATTGAAATAATGGACCTGTTCTGGGATGGTACTTGAAGGTGGGTATCTTATGGGAACAAAACGCTCCACTTCACCCCTACATCAGAGCTTGGAGAGGGACAGTGTATATCTACACAAAATACCATACCTGCTCTGAAAACACGTTTCTATATAATCTCTGCTTTCATTTAAAAATAGTAAGGGCTTATCTGGACCAGTGTAATCTTCTGAACATCAACTTTTACCCATGTGTGATATCCTTCCTGAAATGTTACATTACTTTGGAGGAAGGCATCCTTGTATTAGAATAAGCACCCAGAGACTGAATTACTGAGAAACTGAAATTCAAGAATAGCTTTTCCACATGGGAGTAGGTTGAAAGTCTTTGCCTGAAACAGCTTGGAAGGAAAGTTCAGAAATGTAAAGCCAAATTAGGTGTGTACACTCCTATATTTTTCTGGTGATCTTCACCATTTCTTAACAACTCTAAAGGACACCTCTGTAACCAAAAAAAAACACCATGTAATACAGCCCTGAATTCCATAAGCCTGCAGGAAGAGTGCAAGAATAACTGGAAGAAGCTGTGTAATTAAGGAATTAGCTCAGATGTGCCTTGATAACGTGACTGTCAGTGGAATTATTTCATTTGCCTGGGTGACAGTCAGAGACGGGACCCAGCTCTGGCTCGCTGCGAGGGGCTCGCTTTGCGCCTGCCGGCGAGGGCCCTGGGGAAGGTGCCCCTGCCGCCCGCGCCCCGCCGTGCCCGGGGGGACCGGGACCGCGGCGTGCCCCGAGGGACGGCCAACCCGCGCGCTCGCTGCCTACCTCGCCATCGCCTCTGCGCGGCACCTCGCTCCGTGACTCACCTGGAAGGATTCTGCCGGTAGATTTTAATCTGGCCGACTAATGTTAATCTTTCCCACGTGAAAATTTCTGTGAAGTAATGAATTCGCTGGCTCTGCTTACTTCCTCTGCCTGATACATGCCACCTTGAAACATCCCTTAAATACCAGGGTGCTGGGAATATGTGGGAAGCAAATTCATGCAGTGCCCGGGAAGACAGAGATGTTCCTTTATCCTCCAAGTACTACAATTCCACTGAGTGCAGTTGGACTGCACTAGAGGAATCAAGTGTGAATATGTTTGGCAGGAGCTATTTATGAGTTACGAACTGCCTCTATTACTATTTTATTTCTTTTGTTGAAAATTATCCAGATGTTCATCACAAAAAATAAAATCAAATAATATGACAAGAAAGTTTCTGAACAGCTCAGAATTTGATTGCTCAATCTCTGACATGAAAACGGTTTGTTTGCCAGTTTGAAAACAAAATAAGGCAACATTGCCAAAACATTCTGATCTCTTTCTGTTCACAGAACAGATTTTAAGTCCAGCTATGCAGGTTTTGCTCGATTTATTCATCAGAGCTTAAAAGCCCTTAAGACACACATACACATTTGTGTACAAAACCTAATGAACAGAAGGAGGTTATCAAAAATGAAGACACACTGACAAGTTGTGATGCCACATCCTTTTCAACAGTATCTTGGAAAAAGAAAAAGTGGTTGGAAGTTTCAGTCATCTATCCTCATACTTACTAAGTAAAGCCTGTGTAAAGCCTATTATTTTTTAAACAAATATATTCATGCATTAGCATGGAACACACATATAATTTGGGTAATTTTCTTGAAACACAGGTAAGCCCCTTGCAATTTGGGTAGGTGGCATCACAAACATTAAAGATATATAAAGCTGTGTATCTAGAGATGCTTCCTTTCAGAAAGGAAAAATGATAACAAATAAAAGTCCTGCTCCTGTGGTACAAATCCAATCAAAATACCATATGTGGACAGCCTACACTCCACTTAAACCTTGCATCTACTCAGAGGAGAAAGCTGGGTACCTCTGAAGGCCTTGAAATGTGACTCACAAGGCCAAAGGACAGCACAGAGGATGGACCCACCAGAAGCCAGACAGGGGACATCAGGCATCTGGGCTTCAGCTGAACTGAGGTGTATCTTAATATGGTTCCAAATGATCTCAGAAACAGCCTGCCGTAACACAGAACTCACCTAAATGTACAAATTTCACACATTCAATTCTGTTGAGAAAGAAGTGTGACATTTTCATCAACAGAATTACAGTGCTTCAGTATCTATCACAGATGGTCAGAAATTTGCCTCATTTTAGAATAGCTTACTCTTCCTACCAAATACGAAAGGCTCTAATGTAGCCACCTCTTTTATATAGATTTGGTCTTGACACCCCACATAATCAGAAAACCTGTGTCTTATGTAGGAAAGATTACACCGACAGAAGTTATTCTGATTTTCATGGAGTTCCAGCACAGACCCATAATAATTATCAGCTCCTTAATACTGAATTTCTGAAACACTCAGCAAAAACCTGAAAACATGGCTTTATTTACTGATTCAGCCCTCGAATCCAGATTCTTTGGTTTCTTATACACACACAAAGTATGTATTACATGTTAAATGAAGATAAAGTTGCTAAGTTTTACACTGATTTTACAGAAGCATGAGCAGTTACAGAAAGAAGCTACGACTTTTTCTGGTATGAACATCTTATTTCGATTATTTAAACAGTAAGTGTTTAAAATAAAGATTTGGAAGCGTTATTTGTCACGCTATGTAATAACAAAGATGTTATTCTTATTTCAAAGTGTACTTATGTGAAGTGTTTACATTTGAAACATTTAAAGTTTCTGCATTCCCATTGATTTTATTGCATAAGCTAGCATATTAAACTCTGGGCTATGCTGTGCTGTCAGTCAAATAGTTAGGTATCTCGTTCCTTATGCCACCTAGAAGTTGAAACAACATATGGAAAACGAAAAATCTTCCTGATTGTACAGGTTCTTGTATGTTCTTTTCCAGAAGTGTAGCCAATCATGTCAACAGTTTTTCAGATCCTATTAACCTCTCTCTTTCTCAAAAAAATGTTTTGTGGCATAGACAGTTTCTGATTGCTGCACTACAAAAGACAGGGAGAATAATTTCTTAAGGAAGTAAAAGAAAAAAAGAAAAAAAAAAGATGCAAATGGGCCTTTTTATCCTCAGAGAATGTAAGCACAGCTGCACAAGGAAGCCTGACCCAAAAAGAGCTACCAGCTGTCATCGCATACTTGAACAGGTGTTTACAGGACTCCCTCCCCAGATCTTTACAACTTACAAGATCATTTTGTTTATGGTATCCATTTCCCATGCTAAATTATATACTGCACCTTTCAACCTAAAGGAGCAGCAAACAACTGCCAAACTGTGGCCCCATCCAGCGATCACCTCACAGGCTTGGCTCGGGAGCAGCGCTGCCTCTGTGATTTACGCGTGCTGCCCTCCTCCAGCCAGGAGCCCCCAGCCATTCCAGCAGCGGTGGAACAGTTACAAGCAAGTCAAACGACAAGCCAGGAATGGGAAACAAGGGAAAAGCAAGATTTGTCACAACTACTCCTCACCTATGGTCTGCAGACATCTCATGGAGTTTCGAATATCCCCAGACTACCCAAACTGATGTCTAAGACCAGGGCTGAAGAAGAGTTTGGCAAAGGAATTGGGAAGCTGCAACCAACACGAAAGTTGGCGCAGGAAATCTATCCTAGTATAAATAGGATGGATAAACTGCTACAGTACGCAAAAGAACTGACCAAAACTTCTGTCTGAAATCAGCACTGAGCTATGTCTTTCTGGGTTTCCAAAAAAATAGCTGTGGTTAACATTTCTCTTTTTTATTGTTGCATTTAGTTCAGATTTAGTTCAGATGGAATCCTGCTGCTCATGGTTCCAGCACACACTGGATATTACCACAAAAAAAAAAAAAAAAGCTGTTTTTGCATTGTATTTGGCAAGAAGCAAACGGAGCATGAGTTTACAAATAAGCAAACCAACTTTTTTCAGTCCCATATAAATTTCAGCTTGAGTTTAAGGCAAAGATCTTACTATACTCTTATGTTACTGAAAAGCAAAGCCCACCCACAGAAAACTAACGCAAAGCAGCAGGAGTCTGAAAGCATCACTGCTTCATATAAGAACACCTGGAGAGCATTCCAGTTGACTGATCTGATCGTGGGATTGGCCTGCAAATGGAGAAATATCCACAGAAAAAGGTACAGTGGCAGCAATCAAGCAGTTGCAAGAAGTTCCTAAAGTAAGTGGGATCAATAAGTTCAGCGGCTGCCCTGTGAGCAGACTGGTCATAGCTAATTTACTGATTTGTCGGGTATTTTTTACCTACACACCAGATTAGTATGAAATGTTTCACTCCTTCCCGAGGTGCCCAGATCTTAGTCACATGGACAGTTCTGAGATGCTGCATCTCCTCCTGTTACAGTTCCAATTAAACCGGCTGAGTTACACAGGAGTCAATGTGGCTTCTTTACTTCAGGTATACCACTAACTTTAACAAGGACAGAACATTTTTATCTGTAACAAATAATCGGGGGTCTGTCTGTTTTTTAAATGCACACACTTATACACAAAGACATACGTTTTCCACTTGCGTATTTACACACACAGATGTGTGTATGTACATGTACATATATTGTCTTTGAAAAAAAGACGGCATTTTTTACACATGAAACAATCACTTACTGAGAGACATGTCTTTGCTCATTCAAGCTGTAAGTCATTTGAACACACTTTGGTATATTTCTCATATCTACTTTGATGCTGCCCAGGGCTGCTTCCCAGTAGCCTACAACCTGCAGTGACACCCCTTGGTTTCTATGGCACTCCTGGGAGATATAAAAACATCACTTTCTACACACACAAACAAAGAACACCAAAACATGGCGAGCTCTCTAGCTTACCACACGCAGGTGTAAGAAGTATTAGCGGTTACAAGTTGAAATACGGCATCGCTTATCAGCGTGGAGAATTCGACTTTGCAGCAGAGTCCCAAGGACCCAAGGAGTCTTTACATCAAGAATAAATGTTGATTTTAGAAGTTATACGCCAGTTATATCAGAAGCTACAGAGCTAGATTAAAGGCTATCCTAACACAAACAGACTAGACAAAACATGTAGCAATGCATTTTACGGGAAAGAAAACCTGCAACAAGGAGATACTGCATGATCCAATCACACAACTGTACTTTATCACAAGGAACATTCCTTATAGAGGAGCCCACTTAAACAGCACAAGTTTTCTTGTTTTAATTACTTTAATTACTTCAATTACAAGGAAGTTTTCAAAACACTGCAGGGATTTTGGAGCACAAGTACTAATGAGACTTGTTCCCCAAATTTCTGTATGTGCCTCAGAAAATCTCCCCTCATCCCTCTTCTTCTTCTAAGATACTTGCTTATATGGAGAATGAAACTGTTCCCCTGTTATTTTAAGCTTTTGCATCACTGGCAGTGGCTACATTTCCATCCCGGCCCAGGTGTGAAGCTCTGACAGTTAAGAGGTACTTATTCCTGTAGAGCTGAAAGAAAATATAATTTTTTTGATGTTGCCAAAATCCAAACTGCAAGCAAAAACACCAGATATTTTTGCAAAACAAACAAACAAAACAAAACAAACAAAAACCCACAAAACGTGCAAACCAGACCCCCAACACCTGCAAAACACAAGAGCTACAGAATTATTCGAATTATTCCCATCTTTTGTTCACCAATTGTTGCTTCCTTGTCCTAACTATAGTACCTCTGAAATGGAAATACAAAGCACCCAGCCAGTGGAGATGTACGCTGTAGTGTCTCTTTATGCCCCACACTGAAGCCAAGAGGGACTCATTAGTCATCTGGAGATTCTGCCACAATGCCCGAAGGCATGAAATACCTCCAACAAAGCACCAACTGAGATATGTCAGTGTGGCACTCACTTTGCATCTCTCTTTTGGTGCCTTTCAAGTTGTTTTCTAAACACTTCTTTTGTTGCTGTTGGCATGAGTGCACTTAAAAGCAGCATATCTTTAAGTACAGAGAATGCTCACTGTTTTCTGTCCTTTAAAATCTCTTCCAAGTACTTCCCTAAGAGCAATTAAGCTAACTCCATGGGATACATTTGATAACAGATATTCTGTAGTTTGGGTGACAGTTAACAAGCAAGCCTGTAATGAATAATAAAGTACTTTTTAGTGACACACAGTCCCTATTCACCCTGAGTAGGGACTATTTTTGTGCAAGTTCAACAGAAGACTCTAACAATGCAACTCGCTTGTATAACTTGCACAAAATAGCCATTCATCAAGGAGGATTACTCACCCAAAATGGGGCTCTCAGCAGCTACGTGCTGTGGGTGGGGATGCACAGTTCCAGACAGGGGTGGAGACCAAGGAAAAGGCATGGGTCTAGCATGAAAATGCATGCTGTGTCAATTCATAAGCACGCACACACACACACACACACACACACACACAAAAAGAAGGAACACTGGGTGCAAAAGACGAAGCTGTCCCAAAAACTTTTATGAAGAGCAGCGCATGCTGCAATTGACCACACCAATAGTGCAGGGAACATTTTGCAGAGTATGAACTGTTCTTCCAAGTCCACCCTCTACCTATAGAGATAAAGGCAGCTCACAGCTTTCCAACACCAGACCCCACTGTTATCTTCTACTTTTTTTCATACATGCTTACCCAAACCCCGCATGATCTGCAGCTGTGCACCGCAGGGCTCTCCGGGAGATGCTAGAATAATGTGCTCACCGATATCCTTCTTTTTCTCCCTGCGCTTGGTAGAGGTGGCTCCCTCAAAATAAAACACTGCTATGCACGCATGCACACATGCACACATGCTATGTCCTCTACGCCCTCCCAAAATACGTCTTAGTTCCTGTTCCAAATACCGAACTTCTGAAATGTTAGAATAATCAATGTGTAATTGCGTATCATTCAAAAGGTCTTCAAAAAACTATTCCGGTACTTCTCTAATATGACATCGTAACACTTTTTACCTTGATATATTTAGAGAAAACTAAAATTCAATCTTTCAGATCTTTCTAGTCTTTACTCATTATGCCAGCTGTCCTTGTCCTTAAACATGGCTTAGACATGGAAAAGCAAAACAAAACAAGTAACCCATTAGACCAATGTTCACGAAACATCTGAAAAACCAAGAACATAAAATCCAATCTCAGATATCCAGAACTTTGAGTCATCAGATTTTTTTAAAGGAAAGACACTGCCTGCTGATGGCGAGAATTGTATCAACGTGCTGTGAGAAGATGAAGAATAAATGCCAAAGGAAATGTTTTCTCTCCTCTCTGAAAATTAACTGGAAGTTTTCCTCTACCTCAGTACATCGCTCTCTCGCAACCTTGGGAGTATCTGCTGTTACTTTACAGAGGGTTGTAGTCTAACTACGTTTACATGTTGGCTCCCAGAAGAGGACTCTTCCCTCTGAAAACACTTTCTATTTCTAAAGGAGGAGAGAGAAT
>VXAL01008351.1:101768-158482 GCA_013399475.1 Chauna torquata | reverse complement strand
GCCGCGGCGGCCGGCCGAGCCGGCGGACCCCGCTCCGGCAGCGGGAGTTTGCGCTGCTCCGCAAGGGGAAAACGGGGACCCCGCGCCGACCTGCACGGGCGCGGCTCCAAACGCACGGCCCCAGACCGCACCTCTCGGCACCCCCGGCCGCGCCCGGTGCCACCGTCACTCCGCCAGCCCGGCCGCGCGGTCCCCGATCCACCCGCAGCTGCCTCCCGCTCCCTCCGCGCACCGCGGGCTCCACCGCCGTTGCGGTGGGAAAGTAAGGGGGGGAGGGGGGGAGTGCTCCCCCGCGCCCTGCAGCTCCGAGCGGAGGGAGGAAGTAGCATCGCACCCGAAACGGGGAAGTCACGGTCGGCGAGAAGTCCTACCGGCCCTTGCAATCTCCAAGTAATAAGAAATTAGTTTTGAGATGAAGTTACGCTGTTTGAGTTGTTTTGTGCGTGTTTAAATTAAACTGAAAGAGCCTGGCGCTCAACAGGAATGAAACATTAATTCTGTGAAAAGCAATCAGACTACATAAGGGAAATTAGTAAAGCTTCCGTATATAGGCTTTTGCGTGAAAATGTTTCACAAACATCACCGGGGCAAACATCACCACATACCATGACGTGAGGAATACATCAAACTACAAAATTTCTGAAAAAGAAAATGCTTAAAAAACTATGAGCACCGAAAATTACTTTCACCTAAGACATCATAAGAAATGAGGAGAAAAAAAAAACCCAACCAATAGATAATTAGGTACTGGTGAAATGGAAATAATTTTTAAAAGGAATAGGTTGGCGTGACGTTTCTTCCAATTGGAACAGTAACTTCAAAGGTACGAACTCAGGCAACTGACATAATAGAAAACGATGAGATGTTAACTTGTTAGGTACTCTTCCCAAAAATAGCTAACACCTATAAGTGGATGTGGATTAATTTAAGCAGAAATTGCGAGTGCACGAAAGTTCTCCAGGCCAAAGGTGTGGCCCCAGCACTCAAGTGGGGGGACGCATGCTTTGTAAAACCATATTGTATGGAGTTACACAAAATATGCTTATATTTTCAGGGGGCAGGGATATAGGAGGAATGAAGGATATTTCTTAAAATATGGCTTAATTTTATTTTAAGGCTGTGTATTATATTCCCACACAACAGAAACCCTGAGATAAAGTTTCAGTCCTATGGACACGAGGAGCTCATGCACCAACCTCACTCCCAGAATGACCAAGTGAATGGCAGTACATCTGGGAAGAGAACTGGTGCCATTCAACCACGGCAGTGGACACCGTAGACTAACTAGGGCTTCCTATGTGTGTTTCGTGTAAACGTTTGTGCAGAAAAAATGGAAAATACTTATTTAAATGTACTCAGTGATGTTTCGGTTTGGTAGAAACGATACTGACATCCTAGAAACCTGTGCAGGACACAGGATATTCTTATCTGGAGAAGGAGGACAGAGCGTCCCGCACAACCCAATATGCACAGTAAGCAGAAATAGGGTCCCCAGCCAGCATGGGCACCAGTGCCACGGGGAAGTGGAGCTGGAGGGAGGTGAGCGCTGCAGAGGCTGCCGCCAGTAAGAGCTGCACACCTCCCCGGACAGAAAGCCCAGCCCCTGCACCGCGTCCAGCTCCCCGCTCCTCTTACAGCAAGCAGGAACAGTCAGGAAACTAAAGAGCAGGCTCCAGGGAGCCCAGACTTTGGGTCAGCTGAGATCATTCCAGTAAATTCAGTCAAAAGCCGAGACAGCAGCATCATCTAGTAACTTGGACAAGCTACAGTATCTCAGAGAGGACAACCAGAGGTTTGTTCCAGGGGGTCTGGTAAAAGTGGTAACACTACAAGAAAGTCGGGTGTTTCTGGGAGCTGCAAGGAGCCCTGCCTTGGAGAGGGACAGCCCCAAGCAGCCTGGCGTGCAAGCAAGCATCCTGTCCCTGCGGAGCCTGTGGCCAGGGCTTCCCTATTCCACGGCTCTGGAGCTAGCCCCAGGCTGCTCCTGGGCTTTATTTTCTTTTGTGGAAAAAAATGACGTTTTGGAGGCTGAGGGCTGGAACAGAAACAATACTGGAGTTTCTGCAATCCCCTGTGGGACTGAATGATCTTCTCTCCACGCAGCTCAAGGATCAGCACGCTGCTTCGCAGCTCCGGAGAGCTGCTGTTAAAGCCTTTATTCACAAAGCCTTGGTGACCCTTAACCAAAAACTGGGGATGCTAACCTGTCTTCCAGTAGTTGAACTGAACCCAGTGGCACTGCTCATCCCTTCATGCTGGCTATGTTTGGAGTAGCAGAAGTGCAGGAATAGCAACCCCACTGCTTTCAAGCCTCCAACAGATATTTTTCCATTAAAACAAACATCCAAAAGTTCTGCAGAGCTGCATGCTTGATCTACAAATACAGTGACAAAACCAACCTTCTCGTACTTGCTGCTATTTATAATCCTAAGAACAATACTAATGTAATAAATCTTTCCTAGTGGAGTTAGAAGAGGCACTTTGTGGGAAGAATAGTGCAATCCCAAAATCTCACGTTAGGAGACTTCGGTGACAAGACTAAACAAAAATTTTTTGCATCAAAAGGAGACCAGACTCATACAAAAACACACTCTAAATCTGATCCTTGGCCTAGCAGCAGTCCTGCTGGCAGGAGCAGGCAGCAACATCAGGTTAGCACCTTCTCCTGGCTGAGCCCAATCCCACCTCTTCTCTTTCAGAAGGAGGCAGTCACCTAACCAAGCACAGAGCGATTCAGTGAGTGTTTTCCTTTTTTAGATCTCTTACTGCCATTATGTCATTGTAGAAGATGATCTTGCCTGTTGCTCCCTCGCACAATTACACAGCATTGCTCATATACTAAACACTGTGTAAAAAAAGGGCACTTTCTTGTTCATGTCACAAATATTTGAGAAAAAAGTACAAGATCTATTAAGCATTAAAATCTTATTACAAACATAGACATCTTTTGATACAAACCGGCACACTTTGTTGCAGGAGACACTCCACCTGTCAATTCCCAGAACTGTACAGAGAGAAAAACCATGTAACAGCTGAAGCAACAACCTGTGCCTATCCTGAAGAAAGCTGGGCCTCAGCCAATGAACTAATGAAGCTGTGTAAGAAACAAATGTTAAAAAAAAAAAAAAAAATCACTTGGAGCTAACAGTGACACTGGCTTTCATCCGGAGCAACAACATCTCCGTCAAACACTCTGCTTGCCTAAAAAAGGCTCCTGCACCAGACACCCTTAGTCTAATTAGCATAGAAACACATGAAGCCGACTGGGCAAGGACCTTCCCAGGTCCTGCAAGAAGTGCATGCAGCTGCATTGCATGCAAGCGTGGCACCATGCACCTGGGAGCAATGCTGTGAAGATCAGCACATAGCAGTTATTACTGCAAGATGTTCTGCTGTTAAACCTATGCAAAAAGCATTTAAATGCTGGGTATGCCCTGTGTGACAGATAGATGGACAGACAGATAGAAATATAATTATATGTTTCTTAAATTAGTAAAGATATATACCAAGTACAGGCAATCATTTTAAAATGGTACTTGTACTTAAAGATACATATTTTAAAGCAGTTCCACTTTAGGGAGGATCAGTGCTAAAAGCGATACATTCTGTGAAAAGTGAAAAAATTGACATTGGGATAAACTCAGATGAAAGGGAAGGAATTCTTCCACACAGCTGAGGGGATACGGCTGCGTAGAAATGCCGCTGCTGCCGTACCCCGTTGCGGCACTAACTGTGAATCGGCTCCCAGTATTACACTGCAGGAATGACTGCAACTAAGTGCTCCCTTTCACGGAGGTGCTCTTAAAAGAAGTGAAAAGACAACAACCACAACCAAGAGAAATGAGAGACTCTTTGCTATAAAGCTTGTATGCTTTTCCAACTGGTCTAATAAAAACCTTGTCCTCCAATTTTCTCTCCCAGGAGAAGGGAGACATTTCTATGAACTTCACTCAAAGTATTTGGAAATTTGGCAGTGTCTGCAGATACCAGCCTGCCAGCGTGGAAAAGAAAGCTAAATAATTCTGCTAATGCTCCGAGCACAGGATTGGGAAAAAATATATATTTTTTTAATACTGATTTTGTTTTTCTGTCCTCAGGCAAGTAATTTCAACCAACATGAGACAAAACTCATCATAATTATAGCTGAAAGCATGCCAGCCCTTATTTATACTAGTTTGAGATGAACAGAGCATTTAACACTCAGGTTGAAGGTAGCACGGGAGAGCTCCAAAACTGCCCTGACTTGGGCCAAGGTTAAGCTACTTTAAGAACAGCGAGGTAGAATTGCCCCACCTATGTCCCCAGTGGTGCCAAATATTTCTTCCAGCTCCAGTGATTAACGTGTATTGCTTCATAAAAAGAATTTGTAACTCCTCAGTATGTCGATCAGACAGCAAAACCAAAGATGTCTTCTTCTCAACTCCCCTCAGCAAAAGAAAAATGCACAGTAAGAGAATTATAAAGATTTATAAAAGCCTTCATGCAGTTACCCTGTTTACAGCGATCAATTACATTGAAGGTATTTTCCATTGTACAACATAAAAATCATATTCTAGTGTTTAGGAAATGAGGTGGAAAAAAAGACAAGGGGGGGAAAAAAACTTTAAAGACCAAAAGATGGAGTAAATTCCAGACAAAATATTTACTGAAGTGCTGGAGAACTTGTATCCCCACTTCGACTGATATCTTGCTTTCAGAGGGCTTCTATTTTCAGAAGATGTAGTAAAGACATATATTTCTCCTCTCAGAGCTAGTCCATGTCTTTGGTATCTTTTCAGAAAAACACAGGAGTGCACAGGAACAGTAAATACACAACTTCTGGTGTATTTACATGGCCACGTTCTTATTCTTCTAAGTGCAGCTTCAAAAAATATCAACAAAATAAGTAGCGTGCTCTTGTCTCCCACCTTAATCAAGTAGGCTAGGACAAAACAGTTGTTGCCTACTTTAAGTTTTTGTTGTTTGTTTGTTTTCCTCCAACTTAAGTATTTTAAACAAATGTTTAACAGCAGCCAAATCATCGCATGTGCCTGAGGAAACGTTTGGTGCCGGTGGAGGCACAGGTGGGACGTTTCCACCTTCCTCTTCTTGAAGCAGTTCTGGCCTTGGATCAAGACAGAAGAGTTTCCCAGCTCCTCTCATTCGCACTGGTTCCCGAGGAGCCCGTCCTGCTGGCTCAGCATTTCGGAGGCAATATCAAGTTGAACCCAGAAACCTTCCTGCTCTCGGCACCCCGTCCGTGTTGAACACAAGCTGCACTATGCACCCCAGGTGGGTTTATTCCGTGTAGGTAACCTCCCAATGTAACAAGCTTCCAGCTGGATCTGCAGGCTAATTCTCTAACCCTCTCGCATCACCCTGGTACCAAAATCTGGATTTACGTCGGTCGTGCAGATGGGGGACAGAAAACGAATTCGAAGGGTCGAGGTGTTTCATTTCATTTTCCACAGGTGAAAACAGACTTCTTGTTGCCTTCTGTTAGCAAGATGGCATTGCATTGGCTAGGTAACTTATAAAATATTTATAAGAGACTTTATGTTAATTAGCAATGTATAGTCAATATCCAGCGTGCATGGATTTCCTGCAAGTGAGCTGGGTTACAGAGGAGAACAGCCAGCACACGTCTAACCCAAAGCACACCACCGAGCGCTGGATTCGGTAGAAACTGGTGGAAACCAAACTTTTGTATGTCTGTGGGATATCCTGTTGTCTGCAAATCGACAGAACAGAGCTGGGCTGGGCTGGCTGCTCTCTAGCAAGAATGCCTCAATGCATGGACAAATTAGGTGTTAGGCCACTACCCGTAATCAGGCTAAATCATCATAATTAAGTGACTCATTAAGGAACAAGAGAGAGAGATCATCGCTTTGCCTTCTCTCCCAGCTTGTACCAACACCTAGGAGCATCCTCGATGGGGCAGCATCAGGAGCAAAAATGCAGGTTTCCCAGAACTTGCTACCATCTGCTAAACCTAGATGTTCCCCACAGCACTGAAACCTGCCGCATTCGGTTTACCTGCAGGTCTTACAGATGTGACCTGTAGGCCTGAATTAGTGAGAAATTCATTACATACAAAGAATATGAAAATAGTGTATCCTTTGGAGAGAAATCTAACTTTAAATGCACACAAACCATAGCTGAAAAAGTAAAAAAATAATAATTTAAAAAAAAATTGAGCTGCATACATTACTATCTCAAAACAAACGAGTGGTCCGAGGCTTCTGGTTTTGGGTGGCTTATGGTACTCCATAAAGTCTGAAGTTCTGACACCTCTAAAATCAGCTTCTTATAGTCCAAATAAAAAAAAAAAATCAACCCATATTTTGGAGTAATAAATCAAAGATTTTGGTGATTATGCAAAATGTCTGGATGGATTTGACACGATAAAATAGTTACTCTTTTCTTATATTTCTACATCTGAAAATTAACTCCTGTACTACTCTTCTCATATGGAAAGATAAATCCATTTATTTGGACTAAAGGCAGAGTGCAGGAAGCCAGCCAGACCCAGAAAGAACCAGAATGTGTCATTGTGGTGAGAATCCACCTGGCGCACCAGTGAAAAGAGAGTCAAACTGCTTTTCTCTGCTGTGTCTTAATCATTTCAAACATGAGAAAAAATCTGGAAAACCAAGGTTATTCAATTCAATTCAATTCAATTCAATTCAATTCAATTCAATTCAATTCAATTCAATTCAATATTTTATTGGTTATAACAAGACTGTGGATTTTTCATCGATTTTATTGGTTAGTTAATTAAATATTGTCTGTTGCTATCTCGACGTAATACTATTTTTTTTAACAGAGATTAAGTGTTAATTGGTTAATAACTTTAATATTGATATCTTTTTACATTTTAAAAAAAAAAAGCTGGTTGTCAAATAATCGTAAGTCTGAGGATGTAACCGTAGATTTTTGTGGTGTACTCACTAGGCAGGAATTAACTTCATGAGACCACCTAAGCCAAGCCCTGACTCCAGGGCAGGATCTGCTTTTACCTGTGCCAGACCTGAGAGATGTCTGTCCAGCCTGCCCTTCAGCATGTCCTTCAATGCAGATTTTTTTCTGTTCTCCTCTTTCTTTCTCACTTCACATAAAATCGGCTCTGATCCATCACCATGCTTCCCCTTAGAAAGCTCTGCTAGGTGCTAATCTTCATAGAGGCAATTTGAGGCCACAACTGCTGTTCTGAACCTTATGCATTTATTTGACTGATTGGAAGCCAACACAGCTAGCTGCTCCCAGAGGGGAGAAAAGCTCTTCTTGGTACCTAGCCTTCGCTGCCTTGCTCTCGCTGTTGGTATAGTTCAGAAAACAATGGCTGGATATCTGTTTTCAGCCTGTATGACTTTTATAAGAAGGTGAAGACCATCCCTCCCATGTAGCCTTGACAAAGCTCAATAGACACCCATTTTTTTTAAAGCTAGATGGACAATCTCTACTTTTTTTCCTAACTGGAAAGATAAATACAGAGGGCATAACTTTAATTTCCCTCTCTTATTTATAATGCCAAAATTAGCAGCACAAACACAAAACAGAAGGAGAATGGGAGGTGGGACTTAGTGTCTTTGGGGAAATATGTTGTTCTGCAGAAGTGGAGTGCATCCTCATGCCCTACCCTCTGTGCAGATGGGCTGAATAGCCAGTCAAAGCTATAAATACACATAAGAAACAAAAACGTAGCAGAAAGAGGATGCCAAATGTACTGCATCCTTTGGACAACAATGGTAGCATCTGTCTTCCCAATGAACTCTGAAGATTATCATGTGATTTTTATGTGCTCCATCACATAAAAGTTTCCAGAATTCTTCAACACAGCAAAGCATTGAACCCGATCTTCTTTCCACTGAAGTCAGTGGTAAATCTCCAAATGCAAACAGAAGTAACTTTGCTTTTGAGAAGGAAAACATTCCTAGATGGAAAAAATACCCATCTCTAAAACTTTCAAGCACTCTGCTGAGCTGATTTAAAAAAAAAAAAGAACACTCGGAGCAGACGCAATACATTTTGCTTTTACAAATAACAAACTCCCCTCCCCCACCCCACTCTGGACATTTACACACACTCAAGGTGGCTTGTGTTTAAGCACTGAATAAAGTTGTGATTAAATGTAGAGTTTATATATAAGGGGTATGCATATCAAGTATGTGCAGGTTGAGGAACAAGTTGGTTGCTTGCTGATTTGAACGTATGTTTACTGTAAGATTTCCAAGAGATGGTGTCTAACATGGTCATCATTAAAATGTCTGGATTTTTCACCTGGATTTTTTGAGTTGCTTGCCATGGTCATAGGTGCTTTTGTCAAGCTTCACACCTAGAATGACAATCACAGTTACTACACAGGTGAAAGGAATATGACAGAAAGCAATGTAATTAAAATCCTTAAAATAAACAAATGACAATCTCTTGACATTAGCAATGTCAGCAATGGAACACTAACTTCAGAGGACACACAGCAGACCTGAAGAAGGAACACAAAAGTGCGAGAACATAACGTGAAGTGTAGAAAGAAAGTCATAAGTATATGATAGAAGAAGTACCTTCAAAGCAGTGATGCTGAAAGAGACCATGGCATCATGCTTAATAACCTGCTGAACGTGAACTTCCAGCATGAAACGACAACAGAGAGCAGAACTGCCTGTGCCAACAGTGAAGGAGGCAAGCATTGCAATGCTGTGTTCCCTATTCCAGGGTCCATGTACTGAAAAGACAGTTAAGAACCTGAAAATATACAGAAAATGACGGTAATACTCACTGGAGGACTGGAGAACCTGCTTCCATTTCTTAGCTTTGAGTCCGAGGTAAGAGATGAGTTGATCATGGCCTATAAATACATATAGATAACATAACAGAAAAAAGATAATCCACAAATAAAGACATTATCCAGCTGCATCACTGAAGGCAAAAGCTATTCAAATTCAAAACAAGAAGGACAGTTGCATGGAAAAGTTAAATGGTAAGCATAAAGAGCTGACCAGCTTCCCAGAAGATGTGGTGGGTGCTCAGGTCCTGCTGTCTTCAAGGTAGGACCTGTGGTCCTCTATGCAGATACGTGCCAGCTCAACCTGGAGCTGTGAATTTGGTGCAGAAATTTCTGTGCAATATTCCATGGCCCTGCAACTCCAGTGATCAGACTTCAAAATAGCTATTTTGTCCCTTACATCATCATTTTATTTCCCTTACTACTCCCTAACCCCTGACCAAAAAACATTCTTTTTCAAAGCCTTTAAGCTAGCCCACCTCATTACTGTTTTGACAAGATTTTTCTTTTCCTCAGCCCACCCACCCCCACCCCTATTTGTTATACAGCCCTGCCCGATATTTTTGTAAGGAAGTCCTGTAATCTCTCTGCAGCATCACCATTTACCTTCTCAGTATTTGGCTGTTTAGACAGAGGTCTGCACTGGATGGTTTAGGACCATATGAGAATATCCTGTCTAGTAAAATAGTCTCCCAAGCTCAATTTGGTCTGTTAAAGTAACATTTAAATGAATTATTTATAAATTTACATTCTTGTTCTTCCATACCATAGCTACATTAAGGATACAGTGTCATCAGTACATGTTATTTTTTGAATCATTGATATTTTTTCAAAGATACTTTGCAAGTGTTCCAGAAGAAAGAGTAAGCATCATTGAAAGATTTCTAGACTTTTTTTCAGAAAGTTTACGTCCATACCACAGTGGATCTCAGGCATTTCTTTAAAACATCAGGAGAAAAAACAGCCGTCAAATGTCTCCATATGAGCACCAACTGTAAAGATTTTCAGCTGTCTGATGTCCATAGGCAGAAACATTTTCAAGTTAGGGCTCACTTCACCAAAGTTAGCCTTCCAAACAAAACTGAACAAATCATTGCTTGTAGCACACAATACCAATCCAAAGCATGAATACATGTTATTTCACTTTTCAGCAATGACAAGTTTGCAAATATACCCATGACACTGAAGCCTGAAACTGAAACCTGAACCCATACTTACATAAGCAATTTTTCTACATGTGGCTGTACCAGCTGGACGCGATATCCACAGACCATTTGCAGAGACTCCTGGGTGGAGCTGTATTTAACACTTTCTGCTGGTGGTATGAATTTGTTCCTTGTCTGCTTTATATCTCATCGGATGGCTGTAGGCACGGTAAACTAAGTGGAGGTGAAGGTCATCACAAAGATCATACAGAAGCAACTGGCTATTTGCTGGCTTTTATTTTAACTGTGGCTTGAGTTCCTTTTGTATTAATCATAAGTCATGATATTAACAAAATATCATAGATAATCCCATTCTGCCAAAACATCGCTGGGAAAAAGAAACTACTTCTTCCCGTAACTGAGCTTGCTTTGAACTTGCAGGCAGGGCAGTCCTTTAATATAAACAGTGGACAAGTAGGAAAAAAAAATACCCTTAAATATTTATTTTATTTTAAGAAAACATTTACTTTTAACTATGAGGATCAGCACTGATTACTTGATTGCTAAATTTACTTCAGGTCAGGTTGTGTGGTTGCCTCATGGTTAGGGGTGGAAGAAAGCAGGGAAAGGTCCCACAGAAGCACCAAAGCGGGGCTGCCCTTCACCCAGTCCCAAAGGCTATGGGAGAGAGGCATACAGGTAGGAAAACAGCTCTGATCCCCATTCCCACAGTCTTTGCAGTTAGAGCTGGCCAGCCTGCAAGCTGTAAATCAGCAGGAGCGCTACTTTTGCAAAGCCAGCAGCTGTGGGGGGCACTCTGGGGCTGAGTGAGGGAGACATTTACTGCAATTGCACAAGCAAGCTAATAACAGTGCAAATATAAGAGCAGTGCCTTTTGTGCAGTCTGGATGTGGGAATACACATGTGCAAGACAGTCTTCTCAAATCTCCCTGCCCAGTGGTGGGAAGGTTAAAGGCATCCCCAGACTGCATTTTTGCACAGGATTGCTTTATTCCTTAAATGTTTGCCTGTTCCGCTTTGGTGCAGAGGTTTCAAGCAGCTGACTTTGGTGGTGCTGTGGCCTGTGAAGCACCTTGCAAACAAGGAATTCTTCCGCTGTCCATGATTTCTTTATGATACTCCATTTTGAAGACAGTGATACACTATTCTTGATCAAAGCAAGAAAATAAGCTTTTTTTTTTTTTTCCTTCTCCTCCCTTCCTTCAGTGAGGGGAAAATAGCCCTTCTGAGATCAGCCAGACACAAGCATCACTCACTAGGGAAATCTACAGGGAATTGCAACCCCTGCTGGGAGGGGTAATTCAGTTAGAGATGACGCTATTTGTCATTTGGGAAGGAATATACAATAAAGTAGGATAGGCCCCAGAGATGGCAGCGCTCAGGAATCTCCTTGGGCCCAGAGGAGCCCTCCTTCTTGAGGGAGCGGGGGTCTTGCACTTCTACCACCAATTTGCAGACTTCCTGTCTCGGAAGCTAAGCCCTTTAAAGACACCATTCCCAATACCACATCCTTGTTTCCCAGCCAACACACTTATCAACAAAACTTACCAACAGTGTTCTCCTTCTGACAGTCCCTCGCCCTCTCAGTGTTTTACAGGTCTCCTTTAAAATACGAACACCACTATTGCCAGCAGACCATGACTTGTTCTGGCAGTGTGATGCTCTGGAGCTCACTCACCTGGACCCACAGCAGTTTTGCCTTTGAAGCAGAGCTCCTCAGGGAAGCCGTGACTTCAGTGCTCTTCCTCAAAGCCTTTGTGGGGGCTGGAGGAGGCGGTCACAGTACACATCCGTCTGTGGTCACAACCTCAAAAGTCTCATGTGATACCAACACTGTTGTCGAACCCTTCTTTCCGGCCTAGTTGCACAGTGTGTAATTTTCAGTAAGTTGTGGCATTTCATGGACATTAAATCAATGCTTTTTTTGTTTAGCTTCATTCATCTCTCTCCATTCCTATAAGCCTGACATTGCAGCAGCCAAACTCTCAGATTTACATTAAACAGATGATCTGTGAGCAATGAACTTTGGTTAGTTGGCACTGTACTATAATTTCATAGTGCTAAGTACAGATTGGAGTCTGACTCCTCAGCATTTTTCAGGAGCTTCTCTATTATTTTAACACCATACTCTTGTTATGCGTAATCCAAGGCCCTGGTAGCATAAGAGGTTACATTCCCAACCCAAACTTCCCTGCAAATTGCTGGTTTACATGCTCACAGCCTCTTGTCAGAGATTTCTTTGTGAAGCACATCACCACTAGTTCAAAAGAAAAAATAATAATTCACAATTATTTGTTTATTCTTCTAGCAAATCTTCATCAGGACTAATGATGTTTGAAAAAAAAAAAAGTACTCGAGGATTTTCTAGTAATTGTCTAAAGATCTTGGGCTGAAGATTTTGGGCCTCTTTTCCCCCCTTTGTATCACATATCTGGGCTCTTACAGCTCGTGGAAAAAATGTCAATAGCCTGATGGCTTTGCAGCTTGTCCAGGTTGCTCTGATCTTTGAGGGAAAAGGGAACCAAGATAGGAATGCCCACAGCTTTTCGTGCTTCAGGTTCCACCACTATGCTGTTGCCTGAGTTTCAAGAAAAGCTTTTTTCAAAAGTTCCTTTTTTTTTTTTAATAAATGAAATAAATGTCTTCCCCATCACTACCATGGAAGCAGCACCGTTCTGAGGTGCTGTCACCTCTTTGTTCTCATCTGACACACACCTTCGCACCAGCCCAGACTAGCCCCTGCCTTGCGCCATCCTGCTAAGCCTATTTCATCCCATTGCTTGCAGCATCCTTAACGAAGTAAACACTCATGGTACTTTGGCATCCATTAAAAGCAAATCAGCACTATTGGCACTGTGATGACTAGTAGTCATTAAGTACTACTCAGCACAGTGGGAAGTATTCTGTAATGCATATCCATGGAAAATATTACAGTCCTGGATAAGTAAGAAAAAAACACTAAACAAAATGAAAAGCTCCTAAAACCACTCTTGCTAGAGGCTGGGTTAAACATTGTTAAATTTGCATTCTCCTGTCTCACTTTAATTTACAAATCCCATACATTATTTTTTTTTCCTATAGAGTTTAGGAATTCTTGAACAAATGGTTTCATGATAAAGCATTTGATAATATTGTACTTTTTGCCTTTGTCAAACACTTCTGGGCTGAATTCATTAAAGACTTCTATATTGCAAAGCCTAACCAGGAAAAACTGAAACCCAGGATCCTTTCTCCTCCTAGGTGTGGGCCCTAACCTTGGGGCTACAGACTCACGCCACTACCTGCTCTCCTACCATGACTTATTTGGGGTGGAAGAGCCCCAGCGAGAAGTCCCAACAACAGTCCCTCTCCAGAAGAGCCTCCAGATAGCCAGGGACCAGCCTCTCTCCTCAGTGCTTCCCATAACTTCTTCAGCCGGTCCACAGCTCCACATGCTGGCTGGGTACTTTGCTGGCTGGGGGCTTTGAAACCCATTGAGAATAGGATTTCATGTCTTCACATCATTGTGGTATTACATGGGACAAGTTGTCACCATTTCTTCTTCCTTCTTCTTCCAGTCACATACAGAAGCCATTACTGCTGTATTTTTGGAAAGGTCCCAAGCTGGTACGGTCCTAAGCTGAGGAGCCACCTCCCTTCTCCCTCAACAGAGATTACTGAAGGCCAGCCCAAATTTGGGCTTCCAAAAGGTTTAGCCACCAGACTGATGCCAAGGAAGCCTTGAATACTTCCAAGAGCAGCACGTCTGGTAAGTGTGGTATTTTACTCCATCTTCAGTACCTGCAATGGCATTTTGAACATAACTTTCAAGAATCAGTCTTGCCAATGTTCCAAGGGGAGAACACAGCCTGGGGCAGGGCTTTTGCTAGGAACATCCCAACAGAACAGCATAGGAGTATTGCAGATATGATGCTGGTACAGTGGAATCATGGTGAAAAGCACAAATGAACAACACATTTTGAAAAACTAGAGAGCTGGGCAATCACCAGCAATACGAAGTTTAACAAGAGCAAGTGCTGGATTCTGCACCTGGGAAGGGGCAGCCCTGGCTATACGTACAGACTGGGGGATAAGAGGCTGGAGAGCAGCCCCACAGAAAGAGATCTGGGGGTTCTGGTCAATGGCAAGCTGAACACGAGCCAGCAGCGTGCCCTGGNATTAACGAGTGTCCAAAGGAGGGCTATGAAGATGGTGAAGGGTCTGGAGGGGAAGACATATGAGGAGTGGCTGAGGTCACTTGGGTTGTTCAGCCCAGGG
The DNA here is from genome assembly GCA_013399475.1 of Chauna torquata. Taxonomy (NCBI): domain Eukaryota; kingdom Metazoa; phylum Chordata; class Aves; order Anseriformes; family Anhimidae; genus Chauna; species Chauna torquata. The sequence continues at coordinate 144,298 of VXAL01008351.1, read as the reverse complement.
AAGAGGAGACTGAGGGGAGGCCTCATGGCGGCCTGCAGCTTCCTCACGAGGGGAGCGGAGGGGCAGGGCTGATCTCTTCTCTCTGGTGACAGCGACAGGACCCAAGGGAACGGCATGGATATGTCACAGGGGAGGTTCAGGCTGGGTGCTAGGGAAAGGTTCTTCACCGAGAGGGTGGTTGGGCACTGGAACAGGCTCCCCAGGGCAGTGGTCACAGCACCGAGCCTGCTGGAGTTCAAGAAGCGTTTGGACAACGCTCTCAGACATAGGGTCTGACTTTTGGGTTGGCCTGTGCAGAGCCAGGATCTGGACTCAATGATCCTTGCGGGTCCCTTCCAGCTCAGGATATTCTATGATTCTATGAAAATATGCATTAGGAAGAGCCAGTTTCCTTCACCAGCACCTTCCTGATAGATCGGCATTGATAACGAGGCACAAGAGTAATTAAAACCCCAAAATACCAACACTCTTGGAACCTTTGCAACCTTAAGGATGCTCTCAAGCCAAATATATTTATGCCTCTTGAAATTCTGAATCTGATTTAATAAAGCATCTGACTGGCTAAATGGCTAAATTCTGAGGCTGGTATATATTTTGTCTTATAGTAACTTGTGCATAGCCAGGCTGAATTATGCCTTTATATCTCCATTTCTTGATATCATTACAATGCCATTATTTTTATCCCCGTAACCTCTAACAAGCCTTGCCAACACATTCTGCCTGTGCTCCAGTCCTCCTCATGTTTTCACTCAGAACACGCCCCTCCCAGAAAACAGCGCAATTGGGAAGCCAGGAAAAGTTCAGGGCCATCGTGACTGGCCCGGAAGCTCCATGCATCCTTGGCATAGACTACCCCAGGAGAGGGTACTTCAAGGACCCAAAAGGACTGCAGTGGTTTTACCCAGCTGAGCAGCGGAGCTCCACCACAACCGCTCCCTCACTCCCCTTCCCCTTCTACTCCCTCTGGGGGCCTGCCCAACAGAAACTCCTTAAACTCGTAACTAAAATGATTTCACCAGATTACTGAAGCCTTAGGATACAAATTAAACACAACATGCAGAAAAGCTCCTGTTTTCTTCCACCCAGAGCTGTCAGACAACAACAGCAAAGATAGATTTTCTGGCTGTAGAAAAGGATAGCTTTAGAAGGCTATTCATAGAAGAGTAATTTTCAAAATTTGAGTCATCTGTACTGGGTGACAGTCAGCCACCATCTATTGCACAGAACAATGTTGCATAGTGTTATTCAGTATAACCCTCTACAGTTCTATGCAGTTTCTCAGACCTACAAGTTGTCATATTTGTTTCTGCTCTTCTCAACAGCACAAGCTGTGGAAAGATCCTTTTCTGTCTCCTCTACCTCATCCTCCCCTCTCAAATATTTAAATATTTTTCTTACTTTCTTTTAGTCTTGTGGTCTTTATGTAGTATTTTTTCCACCCCACCCCCCCGAGCTCTTCTAGTGTGCATCGTTTACTAAATATTCCTTTAGCCTTTCTATCCAAAGCTGTGTTTGTAAATGGATGAGTCACTTTCCAAAAACAAAAACAAAAACAACAAAAAAACAAAAACAAACCACCACCATGAGGTTTTAAGTTCTACTGAAAAAATCCAGAGATCTACAGTTTAGCTAGAGATTTTATGGATTTCTTAAATCCGGGGTAATGAGAAACTTGAGGTCAAACTTCTGCTGTCCTGGCAATGTTCAGAAGTAAATTGGGGGGTGGGGGGGGCAGGGCAGGGGAGATGCCTGCAGGATTGACTCGACTTGCAAGGCATTACTTGGCTTACTGGGTGCTTGCCTGTTTTCAGGTGCAAATCCACCATAAAATTAGAACTGTAGGGATAAAAAACAAACAAACAAACAAAAAACAGCGTCTCTCCTGTGTCTGCCAGATGAAACAGAATGAATTATCTTCTTCACTGAGAAGATCTACAGTGAGACCAAGGCTATGACTGGTTGAGAAGTTCATGGAAGTTACTGAACTGATCGTGTCAAATTGCTCCATCACTGAGTGCCTTTGAAACTGAGTGAATAAAATGTTTGCTCCTAGTCTTGAACTACTGACTTGCATAGTAATCATGTAGTGAACCTAACTGACCTTATTTTCAGAAAGAAAATTAGCACAACGGGATATAGGCAGAACCTTAGAGTGAAGCTGATTCTACCTTTATGGGCTGCTAGAAGAAAGCTGGAGCAGTGGAAAAGTTGGGTCTCAGTATCTGCCTCCTCTGTCACAATCTGTCTCAAACCAAGGGTTACAAAAATCATATCGAAACAGCACATCTTTCCAGGTGTTGCATGTCTAGAGTTTAGTGCAATAAGCAATGAAAAAAATCTTATACATCTTATGAAAGCCATATTGATGATTTTTTTTCTGAATACATATCAGTGTACAATCCACTACCGTCAGTTCATACAGAACTGAAAGTAAACCTGTGTATTTCAAAATATATTTTGTGCTGCAAATATATTTGCAGTTAGGAGATGGTGATTTTCCCCCATTATTGAAACACTCAGATACCAAAACCATGAAAGAAATTACTACAAAAGGAATAACGGAGAAATTATTCTTCACTCGTCTCAAGGTACCACAGCTTCTCAAAAAGAGCTATTCCAACACTCATCTGCAAAGCAACTATTAAGAGACACACACAAGACACTTGCCAATAACCCAGCCACATTTTCTCACTGTAATTTCAGATTCTTCAGATGCTGAAACACCTGCCTGCATTCCTATCTGCAACCAGTAGAGCTTAAATAACTATTGCATATTGCCCCAGCATGTGATGGCTGACCAGGTTGCAGAACAGACTCTTCCCTGAGTTCAAACTCAGGCATCAGAGAGAGGCACACATCTATTCCTCTTGCAGTGGCTGGTATTCAAGAACATTTCATCCTTTAAATTAAAAATCCACTTTTGCCTTGAAACTTGAAAACTAGTTACGCCCTGTGCGTTCGTCTGGCCACTCAGGTGTCAGCCTGCCCTTTTCCAGGGATGCACTGTGGGTTTGCATTGGAAAAAAAACTGTGTGGAAGGATAGCTGGTTATTGCCATGGAGACAACCCCTGTAAAATCTTCAAGATTCACAGTTCTCTGCTTGGAGATTTACAAACTGATTTATAAACTAACAGAAATCATGCGGATCAGGAATGAATGCTCTCATCTCCTTCTCCATTTAAAATTATCTTTTTATTATTTTAAATAAAGACTGATTTGCTGAAGACATCAAAACTAAGGATGACAATAAGAAAGCTTTAACTTGTTTTTGTCACCTTACAAAGACAGTTTAAATCTACTTTTTAATAAGCATTTCTAATCTTACAAGCTTCAGCCTAATTGTCACTGACAACACAGTGGCTAGTCTCCAAGATAATATTTATTTATCTGGTTGAAGAAGAGCTGTCAAAGAACAGCAGCATAACAGACAATGACATTTCTTGCTATTTCAGTGATGCTTAGTGGCACAGAAGTTCTTGAAGAGAAAGAGATGTGAAGGTCTAATTCTTCCCTTTTGCTAGGCTCCAGGAACCTAATTTTGGGTTTTCAGTTCCTTCTCTGCAGAGAACATTCAGGCTTATGTGAGGGTGGGTGGGAGCATGCATGACGCAGATGGCAGGGAATACATTTAACCACCCTTTACACAAGTTGCTGGCTAATGCTCTCCCCTAGAGCAGAGAAGATGCTGCACTTGTCCCCACTCACCTCTTCAGACAAAGGTCCATCTGGTGGGCAGGTCTCAGGAGCAGCTGAAGCCGTAGCTGAGGCACTTGCTGTGGGTCTCCAGTATAGTCAAGTCCTCTCTCATAAGCTGCAAGCTTGGCAATTGCAGTAACAGCTTCAGCAGGTTTTTGAGTAAAGGCAAAAAGGTGTATTATCACTTAGACTTCCCAGATAATTCGGTTTGCCTGCTCCTTCCCATGCTTATTACTACAGGGTTATTCTTCAGAGTTCAGTGTGCATTGCCAGAGAGCAAACATTTTCTGCTTAAATATTAAATAAAGGAAAACATCTTCATAAACCAGTCCAGGATGAATCTTGAAAAACATGGGAGGGGTGTGGAGGGAAGGAAGGGTGAACAAAGCTGCTAGCAATTTACTTTTTTTAAAAAAAAAACAAAAAACAAACAACAAAACTTCCCCCCACATTTTTTGCAAGGCATGTTTGAAAATGTTGTATTAATAAAAACAAAGCTGCAATCTGATTCATTGGCTTGTGCTAAAAAGCCTTTTAATCTAGGTTTTTGTTTTTTTTTTGTCTTAAATTAGAAAAATCTCTACCAGCAGTAGCAGAAAAGTGCTGTGTTTGTGGACAGAGACATGGTTATTGAAGAGCAGCAGACACTTAGACTGGTTATTTGTTCCTCAGAGTATTCTTACAAGTATCAATAAGTGTGATGCATTCCCTTGCCCAGAGTACCTTCCTGATATTTGGAATAGGAGCAAAATTATTGCAGCTGTACTCAAGCCTAGACATTCAAAATAGCCAGCAGGAAAAGTATACCATCAATTGTATAAATAGCAAGTTACGACATCCTTTAGTGCTCTCATGATGTTCTACTTGCGGGAATACAACATGTCTTTTGAAAATGAACATTTTGTTACTTTTTCTGGTTATTTCTGGGTTTGTAGAATTCCAATTGTTATGCAAACACTTGGCTTCCTTAAACATTGAATGTGTTCAGGGCACACTGAGAATTAAATAAATGCTTTATTATCTGATCTCTTCAGCTATAGAAGTTACTGCAGCTTCAGGAGCAACATCAGAGACCCGTACGAGGACAAAGATGTCTGAAAACTGATCGGTTTCAGGTATTTATTCTTGTAACTTTAACGTTGCAATAGCATCAAGAATGGCTCTGCAGGTGGGCACCTCATCAGAGAATAATTACTCTTTACCCCACAACAGCTTTGGGTGAGATGCTTGGACTTAATTGCAAACTGAAAAGGAAAGCTGCAAGCTACGCACTTAAGCACCACTTAGCACTGTAGGTGTCCTAAGAAACAAAGTCATCAAATGCTGATGTACACCAAAACAAGGGATCTCTGCTCCTTCCTCTCACTAAACTTCTGCTCCTGAAAGCATCAAATAGGTTCAACCAGAAATAAACAAAGGAAAGCAAGTCTTTTCCAAACATGAAACTGGGCAGCACAACCAATCCTTGCAACTACCCCAAACAGTGATCAGCTACAAGAGTATCTGGTCTTTCAAACTTTTCCTGACAGATTATGTCCTTATCTCCCTTCGCCCTACCTTTTGACCCTTTACTTCCCAAGATTAAAAATTGTTTTGTGGTTTCAAACTATTCTAAGCTCGTGACTCTGACATACAAAATCTAGCTCGTATCTCTGACATCAAACATTTGCTGACTATATGTAGGGTGTGACCTAAGCAGGCTCTTAGATATGAAATTAGTTTGGCAATATTGTATATCCTGCTGATTATCACGAATGATTTCCAAGGGGGAAGGTGCACTGAAAAACAAAACAAAACAAAATAACAAAAACCCACAAAATCCTTAAAAAGCTGTCTGCCCCTGTGACTTTCAACTCTTTGAAAATGCAGGAAAGAACAGAAAGGCACCCCCACTGTATGGTTAAGATAATTAAAAAGGAACTAGTCTTACCAGGTTCCTTCAGTAAAACGAAGAGTGCTTTGAGATTGCTTTTTTTTTGTTTGTTTTGTTTTGCTAATCTGACAGATATTGATGGATAACGTGGAACAGCCAAAATTTTTGTTCTAAGAACATTGACTCATACATATTTTATCCAGATGTCTTACTAGGTTCTTAACAGATATCAAAACTTTAAATACTTGGAAATTGCATTTTATATTGTTAAGAAAGCATGTATGCGCGACAGGGAAAAGACAGAAAGAGAGGAGCTCCGTTAAGAGCAGCTTAAAAAGGACTATTTATGCCCCCCAACACGGGCATGCTAAACAAAACAAACAAAAAAAACCAACACCGTAACACTTTGTGCCTAATCAAGATTGAAAATTAACAGCACCAAGTTTCTTAATGAGCAATTAAGCCCTTACAGCTGGTCTTTCCAATAGGTACAGGAGCTTGTGTGTAAACACCCCGGTGCTGACTTCCCCACTGTCCCCGGCCCAGCTCAGCACTGCAGCAGCAGAGGTGGCAGCAGCAGCCCAGCCTGCCCTCCATCTCCTCCAGAGGTAAAGGCCTCTAGTAAAGTCCCTCCACTGGGGCTCAAGAAAGGAAGAAAGCTTTTGTCTTTAGGAGTACGTGGGGGAGGGACCCCCACCCCATAAGCAGTCTTTATGAGTAGAAGGCAATGAATGAAAGCAAGCAAGACATGCTCTGCAGTTCTCAGCAGCACTCTCTTCTCCCTGACAGTGTCTAAACCACCAGGACAGGAGAGCAGCTGAGCAGATAAGGCACATGACTGTCTGAAAAGAAAGCACCAACTGCACATGGCAAAGACATTCAGACAAATCAAATGCAGAAGAACACGAACACAGGCAGCAGATTGCAGCGTGGGCTTGGGAAATGCAACACTGTACAACTCATAGAATTTCCAAGTCACTCAAAATTGTTGTCCCAGTCTTATTCTGACTAGCTCCTGCTAGATGAAGCCTTAAGTATTGGCTATTCTGCTTTCCAGATGCTCACTACTGGATAAACTCGATAAGGAAGGTATTCATCCCTTTATACCGTAAGTGGGCAATAATAAATTGTACCATTTTCATCCCAGGGTGAGCAATGTTCTTCAACTTGTTAAGCCTTTCAGTAAAGAATCCTCCTAGTAGAAAAACACAAAGACAATTTGCTAATGCATACAAGATGTAACAAGTATCAAGCACAGACAGAACTTCCGATCTGCCAGGAGTCAGAGCTGAAGATCTGCTACTGCAGTGCTGCATTTCCTCCCCAAGCATGTCAGTGGACTCAAACAGTCACTGACAGAAGCAGTCATTAAGTTTTGCAATAGAGAAAAGGATCTCCTGGGCAAGCAGGATCAGGCTATTTTTCTCTGCAGCTGTTTGTTATAGCATAAAGACTTGATTAAACATTAACGGCAGGAAACTTCCAAAGTCAGTTTTAGTTCACTAGTAAGAAAGCTACTCAGTCAAAGCACTGACTGCTCTTCTGGTTCAGACTAGCATAGCCTGGAATCAAAGAAAGGCATTAGCATGACCAGTGTTAGCACTACCGCAGCTGGCAGTGGCCAAAAGCATATCTGATGGTTATTCAACAAGGGTTAGCAGAGTCCCAGCTTCACTCTCAGCACAAAAGCAGCCACATGAACACAGTAGCTGGGACCTCAACACACAAGTGTCCATACTGCAACTTACATGAAAAATAAATTCCCCTTTCAGTCCTGGAGGTGTTTTCCACATTACATAGACCATAACCATGCAGTTCCACAAGACTTATTTTTTCGTCCCTTGCTTTTGGAATCCAAAACCAGCAGCACTAGTCTTCTTCCCACACTATGGATTCCCATCCCTCAAAAGTTTCATACTGTGCCAAAGGATAACTTAACACCTATTTCAGCAGCCATATGGAGCAAAGCAACCTTTCCTCCTAAGGTTGGGGTCACAGAGGTGGGGAGGCAAGATCCAGGAGAGTTTCCATTAATGATGTGAAGAGTAGCACAGGAACCACAGAAGAGCTGGAATTCTCTTGAGCTGTTGAGAGAAGTTCCAATCATTTACATAAAAGCAAAGATAACAGCTGTGCTTATAAAGACAGATTCTGAAAAAAAGGAGCTAGAAAAAATGTACTCTTTAAAAGACCTTTATTTTGGTTGCACAGTTACAATTCCGAATTCCATTTATGCTTACAGTTACATTGTTCCCAAACAATTTCATAGTTCACTATGTAAACAGTGCATTCTATATCAGCCTAGTGTACAAGAACTTTATAAAATACAAATCCAGTTTTTCATCTGTATAGTTTTCAGATTAGTTCACCAACATCAATTAAAAATGCAAATAGATTAATTGGCAAAAAAGTGTTCAGTTACATTTTTAATATATTAGTACAAAATGGCACAACAGAAAAAAGGTCATTTTAAAGGCTATAAGCATCAGACTTCTTAAGCAGTTTGAATAAGTTCAACTGATTAAGAACTTATTTTGAAATACCGCCGTTGAACTTGGAATTTAACTTGTAATCTTTTCTTCAGCTGTATGAAAGACCTCTCACACAACTTCAGATCTGTTCATGGAAACCAAATCATGGCTGTTTCAGAACAGTAACATTCAAGTGCAGTTAGGAAGCTGGGAATTTCTATTCTTCCCAGTAAATTAAAGAACTCAGAGACTAGAGCTTATTTTCATCTAGCCAAGCTCATTGATACACACTTCAGATGCAAAGATATCAGGTGTATACACATAAATCTTTATTTCTTAATGCAAAAACTGAAACAAGAAATCCAAAGAATTACATTATCCACCCTACCTACCTCTGCAGGAGGCTTCCAGGCATAACCATACTTAATGCTGGATACAGAGATACATGAAGCATCTGAAAGATTAGAGGCAAACTGAAGTCTTGATTTGAAGGCTTCAGTTAAAAAGAGAGATCACACCAACTTCGGCAACTCACATTTTACTTTTGAACCACCCACATCAAATAGGCTGCTGGGTGAGATGGAAGGGAAAGACAGAAAGACATTACTAGCTTAAAACTAAATTCCAAGTTGTGAATTTGTTGCCTCAAACAACAATTCAGGAGTTTGTTTTGGCAGCAACATTTAGCAATATCTCAAAGATAATTCCCCCCCACACTTCCTTCAAAACAAGTTATCATGATTTTGGTTAACCTTCTAAACCTTAAGAGGTTTTTACATTTAAGTTAATGGAACAGTTTATGATGCACTCATGTCCAAGAGGGCAGGCAGTTATACCGACAGTAGGACTGAGAATGTTGCTTCTCAGGTTAAAACAAAGTCTCATAAAAAAAGTAAGTGTGATGAAGTACAGAAAAACCATTATTTTACTTAGCTTCACAATGAGCAAACCATGACTGCAGAAATTTCCTTTCATAATTTAAATATCAATTACAATGCTTTCTCTGGAGACTTATTTTACAGATAACCATATGAAGATTCCAAGAATCAATGCTCCAATAGCAAGTATACTAATGAGAATGCACATCTTCTTTCGGGACCTTTGCTGTAAACAGAGAAAAAAATGTTGATTGAAAACTGCACAACAAGATTAAAAAACAACTCAAATGTTTTTATGGTCCCACTGCTACAAACAAGTCATATAAAGCTGTTCAAGAAAAAAAAAGAGCTAATTTATTCTTGACAATTTTATGGCTGTATTATTCAACAAAATGATTTCAGTAGTGTTTTCTGGCATAAATAAACTGAGGAAAGAGAATGCAGTAACTTAGGCAATGAATGTATGTAATCAAAACACTGGGGAAAGAAACTGTGTGAGAGCAGGTGGCCTTGTGCTGAGGAAAAGACAATCAATCTGCACAACAGAGAAGGTAGAAATGGCCTTTTATAAAAAATATTTAAAGAGTATAAATGTATATACAGAAGAGGACAAAGGACTGCATGTTTAAACTTCTGCAAGATTGACTTTGCATCTATTCACAGTTATTTTAAAGCTGTTTTTGTGAAGTTTCTTAGGTTCAAATTGCTCTTAAAAAAAAAAAAAGGACATGAATAAGAGACTCAGCTATATTGATGTCACTACAATACAGTATAAGTTATGAGCCTGTCCAAAACTTTCAGATCTTCCACACAGGTCTGTAACTTGAGATATAGAGCAACCAACACTAGGAGCAGGTTATCATCCTTTACCTGAAGGAGCAAGAAATGAAATAACGTACTTTACCAGTGGGTTTTACAGGATTTTGCTAGTAGCCAAGGGATGAAAACACTCAAATCTTGGGATTCTAGGTCACAGCTCCAGAAGCAGAGCTAGGTTCTGCTCTTTTTTTTTTTTTTTAGCAGAGGTTCACATCTCTGCTTTTTGTTGTGTTTTTTTTTCTGCAGAACTATACCTGTGTCAGTTCTTCACTGGAGCAGCCAGTTCTCTGCCCAGTACCGCACAGACTACCAACTTTCTTTCTTGTCTTAGCTATTCTCTTCTGCTAGTCTTGCTGCCTTGCTACCACTTCTCCCATTGTCAGGCTGATTTCTTCTCCTTAGCTGTTTAATCATTTAGCCTGCTAGAACTGAACCCTTTGCTAGGGTCCCCTTCTTTTCCTATCTGCTGCCAGGTTCACTCCCTACAACTCTTACACTCCCAGTCTCTTCCTTTTTCATCCTGGAGACCACCTCTTACTAACACTGTATTGTATGTTATTCACATGTTATAATGTTATAATGTTATAATTGTATTATATGTGCCACCTGGAATACAGTTCCAAGGTGTGTCTACATCTTCTCCCTCCCATTTCTGAGATCAGCAAGCAATCTCTTCAGACATTTTGTTGTCGATTTACTGCCCTGGCTACTACTAACGCATAAGATGATAAAAAAAAAAAAACATCTAAGGACTAACTTTGACTAAAGAGTGAAGATTTATTACTAATAAGATTATTTCTAATAAGTGCCAAAAGCGTTAGAAAGAAGTGGCATTAGAAGGTCTTTTCAAAGGGGCTTTTCAAAAAGTTTGAGAGTTTGAAATGCATTTTTAGCATCAGGGTAGCAATTAACAGACGCGGGACATGCACAGCTTTGGAAGATTTTGTACAGCAAAAATTGATGCTAGCTGGCAGCATCTTCAGAATACTTCCCTGCTCCTCCAGCGATCTTTAAAGACTCACCCTAAAGACTCCCCACACAATGTAACCTTTTCCTTCTTGAGCTGTTAAAGGATTTTTTACTTTTGTTTTTAAATAACAGTAAAATTCCAGGTGCTCTGAAACAACTCAGCTTATTTTACAGAAAATCCAAAGCTTTCAGAGGTCACTGACTTTTGCTTCACAGGGACCTAGCAATACCATCATGGTCTAACACACACCTTCAAGAGAGTCTTCAAGCCTCGAGGAAAATTAAAATCAAATTCTGAACTGTAAAATTAAGTGGAAATCAGGACTATTGAGAAAGGACAGTTACACACAACTGGCAGTTGGTATTGATGTTACCTGATAGTTTGCTGCTCTTGACAGCTGCTGGTTTGCTTGTTGCACATGTACATCCGCATTTTCCACATTGGCTTCTATGCTGTCTGTATTTTAAAATAAAAGATTTTAAATTTTGGTCAGTCATAACTCAGCCAAAGGTCTGGAATGCTGAAATACACTTGAGTGCACATGTGATAGCTGGCCCCCAGATGATGATTTCTTCACCAATATCCGAAGTTTTATACCACGGATTATGGAAGTTGACCTTCCTTATACTTATGCCTGAGTTTATATCTGAAATGCCCATTTTGAATTCATCTCAGTAAGAGCCCCCCTGATCTAGAAGCAGGGTTGAGCCTTAGAAACTGACCAGAATAGAAACTTTCTCTCAGTACTTTTCTGCCATCCAACTTGCTACTGACTACCCTCTGCTGATATAAAAACAAAACAAAACAGAACAAAACAAAACCCAAGTCCTATGAAATCAGAGGAAACAGACACACAAAACACCTCCAGAGGCATGAATAGACTATGATATTCTATCACACTGACTCAATATTTTTTTTTTCTGGAAAAGTCTGAGGGGATCTTGAACATAAGATGGGCTAAGGTGATAGAAAAAGCCCTACAAATGTGTACTGGGCTTAGAAAACAGCACAGCTTAGCAGCAGACTCACAAAACATATTTTACAATTACATTTAACTAAAAGAATAAGCATGTCTGCCTGGAGGGTAAAGCAGAAACCTTTGTTGAATCTGCACATCACCAGTCAGTACACTAAAATTCTCCACGTAAACTCTAATTTCATGAACACACAATTCCAAAAACTACTTTTGAACTCATTTTATATACCTTAAAAAAGACATAATGAAACATACATTTAAACTACACTTTAAAGACACTTTTTTTTTTTTAATAGAGCCCCAGTCACCTCAGCCACTCTACCCATTATTAAGCCTGATTTGCTTCAGCATTAACATTCTCATTACAGGAATTTTCCCAGCAAAACAAAGTTCTACACTGCTGCTCCCCAGAGACACAGAACAACAACTTTTGAGAGAATATTTTAGTTGGACTTACCTATCACGTCACCTTGCTCATGAATCATCATTCCCAAGTCCTTAAAAATTTCATTGATGTCCATAATATCAGCCTGCAAGGAACCAATCATCACATTAATTGATACAGCATATAACGGGATCTCTGAACATTTAGATAAAAATACTACACACAGGCTTGTCTCAGTTTAACTGAAGAGGCAGGGTCATGCCAATTTAGTTTAAGAGATACCAGTTTAAGCAAAATGAGTAAAAGCATATGCACAAAGTGTTTTGCATTAGTTTTAGTACTCCCATTAAACACACAGGAATGTCATAAGCAACATAGAAATGGCCTCTATAGTATGAAACCAGGTTATTGTAACTGTATCACATAATCCTATTACCATCTGGTTATGATGAAGTCATAGATGTCACATTGCCACTGTGCACATGATCTGTTCTCAACTAATGACTGATATGTATTTAGTTCATTGTATGTTAATGTATGGGTGGCAAGAGAGAGATTATCACAAAATTTATTTATAGAACAGAACGAATTTTGCCATATGCATCACAAGATGTCGTGATAAATCCCAGTTACAGCATCTTTGCTGTTGATGGTAAAGATGTGGATTCCAGGTTGGCTGAAAAAGCTCATTTTGTCTTCACAGAAGTCTCTTGATCTATTTCATCACACATGACAACTGGTGTACTTTACAACTTGATGCTAAATATTTTTAATTTTTGGATGAGCTCTTAATTACAAAAGTTTGAATGAAGTAGCACATCTCTGTTTCCAGAAGAGTTGTTCAAAAAACAAATGAACAAAAAACTCTTACAAAATGAAGATGCTGAACAATACATTGGGAATACTAGGATAGGAAGGCACAGCTTTGCTTCATTTATAGATTTTAAAAAACAAAACAAAACAAAAAACACAACAAAAAAACAGTATCTTTTTCCTTGTAATCACATGAACACTCTTATTCCTCAACTGAACCACTGAAGCTAAGCACAGTATCAAAACATGGCTTTCACACAGTATATTTCTAATGCACATTTCACATACCATGTAAAGAAGTGTTTGAAGATTTGAAGAAAAGAGCTACCCACAAACAATCCCCAACCCTCCAGCCTACAATTAATGTTTACACCAGTACAAAATGGTTTTTTTTTGAAACATTAAAAGCATATTCTAAAATCTGCTGTAAAACCACTTATGCTTACCTCAAGCTGCCTAATGGAAGATTCCCTCTCCTCAATAAGACGGAGGTCATCTTCTGTAATTTCTTCATCTTGCACCTGTGCCTGAGGTTGACTGTCAAAAAAAACAAACCCAGAATTAAACAGTCATCATGAGAAATAACTCAGAATAAGAAGATGACAGTCAAATACATATGGCAGAAACTTTATCAGTTAACAAAACATGTTTTTAGCCTTGCATGTGTAGCCAACAGGGAAGGTCTAACAATCACATCTTTGATATAGGAAGCTGCTGCTGTAGCAAATTTGCACATAGCGTTGAACTAGCTCATTGGAAATTCCAAGTATGAATGCAATGACGAAGTTTCATCTGAATTAAAGTGCAGAGTTTAAATCCACTTCAGGAAAAAATAAGCTGACCAATACCAACAGAAACTGAGACTGATATGCAGTTCTTGCAGAGTATGAAAGTAACAGGAGATCCCAGTAAAGACTGGACTAATCACAGCTTAACAGTTTTACTCTGTTCACAGGTTGGACTGTTCTTACCTAAGTTTGGGTGTCCCAAAGCCCAATATGGACATGGGGCAGCTTAAGGAGATGACTGAAACTGAAGTGTGGAAAAAAGGGGGAGATAACGTGAACTGCTTGTTTTTCTTTCCACCCATCCCAGCAAAAATTCTATTCTCCTCACTTGCCCTATGGAAGAAAGCCTGACTGAACAACCAACCTATCCCTACTCCCTGCAAAAAATTGATCAGAAAGTCAGCAACTCTTCCCTGCAGGCCATTTATTATTTTGAACTAGGTTAAGACTTAACAGCAAATTCAGCCTACCTGTCCCAAGAGACAAGTGTTCTTTCTTTGTAGCTGTCTTCCGGAGCACCACCCTACATGATTGGCGTATGAAAAAAAAAATAAGTAAAAATATTATGGACCCAAAAGGAGCACTGTCAGCATTTCTATAATGAGAAAATATTACAAGATTTATAATAAGTCAACTTCAAACTGAAACATAATTTAACGTGTTTGTTGCCTGATTTTGCTTTATGTATGCATAAAGCTGAAATACAAGCAAAAATTTTCAGATCACTAAACGCCTGTTAAAATTTACAAGTATATCAACGTATATTTGGCACAGAGTAAAAAGGCAAAGAGCTGTTGATGTAGTCTACTTAGATTTCAGCAAAGCCTTTGACACGGTCTCCCACAGTATTCTCCTGGGGAAACTGTCTGCCCATGGCCTGGACAGGTATACTCTTCTCTGGGTAAAGAACTGGCTGGAGGGCCGTGCCCAGTGGGTTGTGGTTAATGGAGTTAAGTCCAGCTGGCGTCCCGTTACGAGTGGTGTCCTCCAGAGGTCGGTACTGGGGCCTATCTTGTTTAATATCTTTATTGATGACCTAGATGAGGGGATTGAGTGCACCCTCAGTAAGTTTGCAGACGACACCAAGTTGGGAGGTGGTGTCGATCTGCCTGAGGGTCGGGTGGCCCTTCAGAGGGATCTGGACAGGCTGGACTGCTGGGCTGAGGTGAACGGGATGAGGTTTAACAAGGCCAAGTGCCGGGTCCTGCACTTTGGCCACAATAACCCCATGCAACGCTATAGGCTTGGGGCTGAGTGGCTAGAAGACAGTGATGAGGAAAGGGACCTGGGAGTGTTGATCGATGCAAGGCTGAACATGAGCCGGCAGTGTGCTCAGGTGGCCAAGAAGGCCAATGGCATCCTGGCCTGTATTAGAAACAGTGTGGCCAGCAGGAGCAGGGAGGTGATCATCCCCCTGTACTCAGCTTTGGTGAGGCTGCATCTCGAGTACTGTGTTCAGTTTTGGGCCCCTCACTACAAGAAAGACATCGACGCCCTGGAACGTGTCCAGAGAAGGGCAACGAAACGGGTGAGGGGTATGGAACACAAGTCTTATGGGGAGCGGCTGAGGGAGCTGGGATTGTTTAGTCTGGAGAAGAGGAGGCTCAGGGGAGACCTCATTGCACTCTACAACTTCCGGAAGGGAGGTTGTGATGAGGAGGGGGTCGGCCTCTTCCTCCAGATAACTAATGATAGGACTCGAGGACATGGCTGCAAGTTGTGCCTGGGGAGATTTAGATTAGATATCAGGAAAAACTTTTTCTCTCAGAGAGTGGTCAGGCACTGGAACGGCCTGACCAGGGAGGTGGTGGAGTCACCAACCCTTGCGGTGTTCAAGAAGCGCCTGGACAAAGTGCTACAAGATATGGTTTAGTAGCTTAGTGGGTAGTATTGGTGATAGGATGACGGTTGGACTAGATGATCTTGTAGGTCCTTTCCAACCTTATGTTTCTGTGATTCTATGATTCTGTGAAAGGCACAACATCTCAAGCTCTTCAGCACTTCTCCACTTCAACACTGCATAGAGATCTGGCAAGTGATTCTTCCTGGTAGGAAAAATCCTGATATCTAAACGCCCAGCAAAAGTATTTCAAGATCTACTAAAAATTGCTTTTGCAAGATTAGGGCAGGAAAACAGGTGCAGTCCATACCTTTACGTGACAAATGCAAGGAAAAAGTAACAGCTTTCAGGAATTTTCATTACAATGTAATTCAGCCTTTCCTATAAAATGAACTGTGTAATTCAGCTATGCATAAAGTAAGCAAAGAAAGCCACTGCACTTATAATCATATTGCACACGTTCTGCACTATTTGGAGTCAGATATGAGCTCTTGTAAAAAGCATTACAGAGGGAAGTTTGACATTGAACACCACCAACACCACTGTAAACAGAGTGTAATAGCACATTTTCCAGTACTTACAGATACCCTTGAGCTGGCTCTTACTCTGGCTACAAAGTCTTTTTCTTTCTCAGCAGCTTGCCTTTGCAGCCTTTGGAAATTTGTTAGTGCTGTGGTGAACTCCCCGACAAGACGATCTTTCTGTATTTTTCTTTGACGCTATAGGAGAAGAAGTTTTACCAAGTCAAATGAGCTCAGACTTTTCAAAACTGCCGTTTCCAGGCTGCTCAATGCTAAGGCATAGGCTCTTTTTTTCTAAGTAGGTATAAGGGAATGCTGCCTACAAAACTCATTTGTATGGACAAACCTTCCTTCCCTATGGAATCAGATAACTCTGCCACAATCTAATCAATTTAAAGAGGAAACCAATGACTTAAGTTTCATTTAACAGCTGGAAATGAGAAATGGGCAGGGACACGTCATACAATACTCTACACAGTGATACAAGGATACCTCCTACCTTCCTTATTATCTGTTGATTATTAAACTAACTCAGTGGTTAAGCGTGAAATATTTTCATGCAATGAATTCTAAAATATGCAAAGCAGACTGAATGGGGAGAAGGGTGCAGAACAGAAAGAAATGGGCAGGGACAGAGCACTCTGCATGTATTTTACATGAACGCTGGAAATGCATATTTAATGGCATCCAGAAGTGGGTTCACACCCTCTCCTAAACCCTTAAAAACTTACAAAAATACCTGTTCTAACTTCCAGTTTTATTTTTTTTGAGGAAGACGTCAGAGGTGGAATAGGAACACTGGGCACTCCAGAGAGCCTCAATTGTATTTCCCTAAACACACACATTACACAACCCTTTCTTCCAAATTCGTAAGAGGCCATAGCTTGCTATTGATCAACCCACCATTTATGTATTTCATTGAGCGTTATCTTTGATGAAAATGCTCGTGGATAAAAGGAGCAACATTAAACAGTAAAACTTCCCAGTGCCAACTTTTCAGCTCTGAGACAAAGCATAAAAATCTCTTTGCCTGAATAGAGGTTATATACTAAGACCAAGTTCTAACACCACTACGTGTTAGATGGTAGTCAGAAGTGTGCTAATGACAACAGCTAGTTCACATGTAAACTCCTGCCCGGATTTCACACAGACCTGGGAAAGAAGCACTTTAAAGACTACAGAAATTGTTTTAGTAACAGCTCCTGTCCATTCCTCTTAAGAAAGGAAAAGCCTGTGGACATGTGCTGATCTGAGTAATGCACATCAGACTTACTGCAAGCAAATTATTCGGACAGTGCGCAAACAGGTCCGACCACCTGCCTCATAGTCGGCACGCAACAACTCCTTGCCACTGGAAGCATTCAGAACACCCGGTGAGTCAGACTTGGCATCACTGATACAGATTACTAACTGCCCAGCTACCTGAAATCATAGGCACAATGTACTGTCTTGATTCCTGCCATTTCAGTCAAACTACATCATTACTGATGCTTAAAAACAACTTTGGAACAAGTCTGGACTGCAACAAAACATAGTTGTGTTGTACTTGTCCCTGTTATGCAAATATCATGACTAACTAAACAGTGCTTTGAGATCCTGGTGTGGAATACAAAAAATAGGTGCACAGAACTGAAGTCACTCAAATACTCTACATGAGCCAACATGATAGTCAAACAAGCCATGCTCTTTGATTTTATACCTGTTCACTTGTTGCAGGCAAAGATCCAAACTCTTTAATGTATTTGTCAGTCTCTTTGGCAAGCTGGTTTGTGTACTGCTGCTTCTGTTGCCTAAAACCAAATGAAAACTTTCATTATAGACTGTTAGTTAATTTTGTTTGAATTTCACTGGTTCTCAGGAACATAATGGTACTAAATCCTCACTGAAGTACTTGAAGCCATCTTTATTCTGTTTTTTACTGCAAAGGTGTGACAACAGATCACCATGGATTCCAGGTGAGACAGATGCTGAAAAAGGAGTGTTCCTCGCTGTGACAGCACAATTGCTCACCTTTTTCACTTTTTATTTTTTGAGGTTTCTTGATTGTTACCCTAACATGCAGCAAAAAGGCTCCAGTTATTGTGAATATTTAAATACGCTTTTCCATTGTCTTTTTGGGCTATCAATAATTGGAAAGCACCTGGTCATTTTTGATAAAGAAAAGTTCAGAATAATTGTAGAAAAGACCAAGTTTTTTTCTTGTATGGAAGAACAGCCTGAATATAATTCCAAGAACTCAGTCCACGAAAGGCTAATTCCTGGTAGTTACTGGGAAGTTTATCCAAAGAGATCTGTGTTCTCCCACGACACAACAGCTGTGAATTTAGCTGAAAACTTTATTAATTGCTTATCAATAACTAAAATAGTGCTTTAAAAAGCCTTGTCCTCCTTTCTATTTTTGCTTTCTGTTTCTCTTCACTTCTGCTATTATCACACACTCCTTTACAAATTTGACATTTTTGTTCCTGGATTAACTCAGATTCTTTCCCTGCTTTCCCACTCTGCTCCCCAGTGTACATAGAAAGGTTTTTATTTGGAAAGCTATTAGCAAACAATCAACACTATTTAAAGTAATCAGACAACTCTTCCAGACACCTACAAACATGAAAGGAAGGGCCAAATGTTCAGACAAGTGAAGAAGTGACATATGAAAACTCAAGGAAACTTACTAAATATATCACCTCCATAAATGGACTGGAATGAGTCCTCTAAACAGTTGTGAATTTTAGCCTTTTTAGTTGTGAATTTGTGCCTAGATCCTGCCTGGTTACCGCATAAACTGTGTATGTTGGTCTCGACCTATTCAGTCTCCAGTAGGACACCCACTGGTGGGCTGTACCTGGCTAACGTTATAAGCCCTGATCTCAGGCTACTATGAGGCAACTTTGCTGTTCACACAAAATGAGTGCAATGCCTTTGGTCTAATACACACTTCCTCCTACTATTCAATGGCCACAGTGCAACCTTAGCCACACTGAAGACTGCCAACTTTCTCACCCACAGGGTTAGCACAAGACGTCGTTTACTTCCATTTATGATGCTGAGATTAATGTGGTAAAGGAGGTTCATTAAAATAAAATCATACTGGTTCATTAGACTGGGCCGAGAAGTGGAGAGCAGCTGACTGGCATGTGCATGAAAGCCCACCCTCAGGTGACTGAGCTATAAAGCACAGCATCTATGCTTCAACCTTTTTTTTTTTTTTTTGTAGTTTATTCTACAATATCATTTCTTACAGTAGCTTTCATCATTAAAAAGAAATTCCCCTTTCTCCTCCAGTTTTGTACATCACAAAAAAAACAATACACTACTTTGTGAAACTGATACAGATAGATTTGAAGAGAACCTCAGGGGATGGGGTGGAGGGTCAGGGGAATGTTTGTTTTTTAAAACAGTGATATTGCTTTCTCGTCCTGCTGCTTTCCCTTTGCTGACATACACCATAAGTTTTATATATGTATTGATACTGTGGGCAATGTATATGGGCAGGCCACCTGACTAGTGTACAAAGACTACCCAAAATTAGTTTAAAAAAAAAAAAAAAAAGCATCTGAACATTTAAATTTCAAATATTTCTCTATACTTGCCTCTCTCAGTGAGATCAAGCACTCTGCCTAACAAAAAAAACACCTGATCACCTTCCAGAGGATTGTTTACAATGCAATGAAATCAAATGTTTTCATGTGAAGTACTCACAGCTGTTGCCTCAACTCATGTGTGTCTTGTGGTGTTCCAAGCTGATGTAGTATTCTCTGTATTTCAGCAGCTGTTTAAGAAGAGGAAGAGAAATTTTTAACGGTGCACAGACATTTCCAATTTTATTTTATGCATTTTTGCTTGACAATTCTAAAACAATAAAAGTTGACAGAAACTGATATTCAAGACTTTTTTTTTTAACCTACTGAAAAGATTACACCAAGAAGTCCCAGAACAACTAGTAAATGTTTTTGCCAACTCAAAGACAAAGACCATGGTTTCTTACAAAGGATGGAAATATATTCAAGTGTCTAGGCAGAAATAGGTAATTTAAAGGTTAGCAGTTTTAACGTAGTAAGTATAAATCAGGCCTTTTAATAATAATTTTGTAAATAAGCAGCACAATTATTTTCTGGTTTAATCATATTTTATGTATGTCATTTTGGAAAGTCGTATGAAAGACTGCTATGACACTATCATACCCACAAATATGGCAGAACTAGTGCATCGATGAAAAGGCAGTTAAAAAACATTCATGGGCTTACCCATGTTACTTTAAAATAACGAAAATCAGGTATCCAGGTTGAAATTTTAATATTGAGATCCTTGCTCTCAATATGTACATTTATTTTTAAATGTGGGATACAGACCACTTGCGGTTTATAAAAATATTTCATGAAATAAATTAGTTTTAAATGGTAAAATGCAACGCTTCATCTAAGCCTTATTTTCAGGTTACTAAATTTACTGTCACATGAGAAAGCACGGGGGAAAATGGACAGACACTTCAGGACACACAGTTTATCACAGCGCAAAACAAATTCTTGATGTGCTTAACACCCTCACATACTCTAAAAAGAAAGAATACATATGCAAAATAACTTATTTTTGCTCAGCCTCAGCTCAGAGTAGACTTGTCTTCCTTGTATTTCTGTCGTGCTCTCCAGGCAGACTGGTACACCACTCAGTCAGTAGAAAATATGACAGTATGACAATACATAGGATCCTCACTGTAGTAGCATACTTTTTTTTTCTAAGTATAGTAAAAGGCATTGCTCAGTAATGACAGAAACCATAAAGAATATTTTTCCTTATACCATGGAAGAGATCTGTAACAAAGAACTTCCGTTACAAGAAGTGACTGACTTATGTTAAGCAGTTAGATAAAACTGGAATTCCTTAGACTATTTTTAGTATTAAGTTTCTAATACTTGTTTCATAATAAGTCTCCAGTGAATTAGATTATATTGGATTTTCTACACTGCTTTACGTAACATGGTGATGTTGACGACTGCTATAGCAAATTGCTTCTGTGCACATCCAGGTAATGAAGATATTAAAAAAAAAAAAGGAAAGTTAGTACTCAAGTTTTGTATGAGGTCAAAATCAAGTATTTCAAGATAGAAGTCTCTGGGGGAAATTGAGCGGACAAACAAGCAACTAAAAACTTAGTCAGGGGAACAGCATTGTAAGATGGGTTTCACGCAGCCTGCACTTACTTTTTGGTGCTTTTCAGCTCAACTAAAGCGAAAATGCTTGAATGCTTTCTACAATCAACCACTACTGCCAAGCATCAGCTTCTTTCCAGGTGGAGGTCTGGTACCTGTTGGGGCCAGGAAGCTCTGCACAACCTCCTGGACCTCAATGCTTCTGGAACAGAGGCTTGAGCCCAGACTTGCACCAGTGGCCACAAGTACTGATAAATAGCTATTTGGATTAATTAAGCCTTCTTTTTATGTTCAGTATAATGCATTGTTTTAAAATAAATGAAAAAATGCGACTGTCCTGTGTTATCTTTTGAATTCAGTGTTAAGCTTTAGTATCTATAAAACTTCAGAGTAATTTACTTTCAGTTTTATTGGATCAAAGACACTTCCCCCTCTGATTCAAGAGCCAAGGTGCTCAGTTATTCTGGATGCATTTTTACAGGGAGAAAAAAAACCCACAAGCAGTCTGTTAACATCTATTTTGCAGATAGAAGAAGAAGCATGTCTTACTGCCACCTAGAGATATAGTTATTTAACTACAAATGAAGAAGTGAAAATGGTTTGTTTTAAATAAGGGCTCACACTTGAAAAGTTCTCTGAAACAAAGCCTATATTTAAAGTATTTGCATACCAGCTTAATTAAACATTTATCCTACTTCTAAAATTGAATGCAATTAGATAAATGAGGGGAAATTAAAAGCCAGCACAGCATAGCTGGACATCACACAATTCTAGGCAGAGGGAAGTTCATCCCAATTCAGGTCTTTTGATTCAAGCATTCAGCACAAAATTAAAACACAGTTTACCATGAAGCCTGTAAGCAGTACAAGAAGCATCAAAATAGCAGTGTTAACAAGCTTCGAAACCTGACTGGAAAAAATAAAATAAGGAAAAAAATATCTATCAAGGACTGAACTAACACCAATTTTTCTGGGCTTCCTTCAGTTTAGCATTTTCCTCCTTAATCTTTCACAATAAGGATATTATTTAGGAAAAAAAAAAAGAGCATTTCTTTTTTCAGGTTTTCATTCATGTGAACTATATAGTGCACTGAAAAACGAAACCTTGCTTATTCAAGTAAGTAAATAGAAAAAAGTCGGACTGGTAAAAGTAAATTTTTGCCAAGTCTTCAGCAGCACTCCTGATGCTGTCTTCATAAAAAAGCCAAAAGCCTGTTGTTTTGTATAGGCACTAAACAACCTGGTAGGAACAGTATAATATAGAAAGCAAAGAAGCTGACCTTACTGCAAAATTTACAGTACATGCTTGCAAGTTCACAGGTTAAAGAAATCCATCCTTTGTACTCCTTCACAGTAATATAAACACACTATAGTGTATACAGGTTTAAAAATTTATATATAAATGTATTTCTTATATAGTCTTATAGATTTTGTTATTACAGATTTCTTACTGTAGCTACTACTCACTTAGACATTTGATATATTATAGATATAACTATAAAACTACCTAAACCACAGACATTTGTCCAGACTCATGAACTTGTACAGATTTATTGATAAAAACAAAATTTAAAATAGGTTTTAAGACAGTACCACCTGGATCACAGAGGTGAAGCCTCTTGTTCCTTCAGACACACACAGAGATCTTAAGAGAATTTGATTTAAAGCAAGAACTAGCTTCAAAAACTTCTTAGATAAAAGTCAACATCCCTTCCCTTCCTCAACAGGAAAGCATGGTAGCCATAACGTCTTCTCCTGAAAGTTAGAAACACCTCTACTATCTCCTTCCACTGCCCCATTTGGGAAGTAAGCATGGAGAGAGTCTTGGCACTGAACAGGAAGAGCAAAACTGCTGGAAACTTGGCATTACTTTTTGTAAGACAGAGGCACCTAAATTCCCAGCTTCACTGCTGATCATAGTATTTATAATGCTTCCCTCGTTTAACCAGCTTTTCGCCTCTGTGAAGGGAATTCAGTCTAGCACATTAAAGTGTCCGGCTGCTTGTTAGGTGCCTCTCAGTTCATCAGTAATGATGCTCAAGTGTCCCAGGGAGTTGAAAGCACAGGCCTAAATCACAAGGCCATAGCTCTGCACCATAAATACACAGATAATCATCACAAACCAAAGATCAGAGCACAGTTTTAACTGGTTCCTAGGTGACCTCATCCCTTAAGGTTTTCCTTTCCCTACTTCCTGATTCTTCCAGGTTCCCACACCTTGTGGGAAGGACAAGGAACTCTGAAGACAGGAGTAATCTCACTGCCAGAAGTCCTTTCTGCCCATCTGGGCATTACCAGTCCCATGACAGAGCCTGAATGGATCTTGTGCATGATTTTAATCCATTTCAGTGCAAAGTCTGACACCCTAGCTCAGGCTCCTTGGGTATGCAGAAGTAGCTGCTGGACTTTGCTCCAGAGCTGCAGAAGAACACACACTGTGTGCACATAGATGTTCTTCACAGAAGTCGTCAGAGGCACATTAACTACTGCTGCCACCTCTGCGCTGAGGGTCAAGGTAAATGTTTGTATATAACAACAACCAACGGTTCTTTCAGAGCTCACACTGCAACCCCATGGGAGCTGCACCTTGTCGGCCACGGGCTGGCAACGAGCCACCGCAGCACAGAGTCCCTCTTGGGGACTGGGCCAGCGGAGGAAGCAGGGTGCACGATATCGCTCTATCCAAATGCATTCTCTCCAAGCAACTGCCATCTCACATGCCAGAGAAAAGGATCTCGCTCTTTCCACCTCTGAACGAGTATTAGAAAGAAGCAATACCATGTTAGTAAGATTTTTCTCTTCGTAGCATTCCTAATCTGTATCTCATAACACGTAACTGTCAGCTGTTGAAAGCTACTCGGCTACTCTCCGAGCAGTCACGTGCTCAGGAACAGGTCATCATCAGGTTAATGATGAGCCAGAGAAACAACTAAGACATAACCTGAATTCCTACTGAGAAAATTACTTAAAAGCCAGCTCATGTTTGCTTTTACTAGGCCACAGAGTGGTTCCATTCATAGGCAACGGAAGCTCTTCCTCCAGGTAAAGGGAACAAAAAAGAGCACAGAAAAGAATAGTAATGCTGCCTCATACAAAAGGCCTCATTTTCTTTACACAAGTTACAGGAGTAGTGAGATTTACAGTGGAAATATTTACTTTTTTTTTTTTTTTAAAAAAGGTAGGAGTATTTGGGAAACATGCTCCTGCCAGATCTGCAATGCGTGATATTTATCCCACAGATGAAAACATATTTCAAATACTGGATCACACACTGTCCTTGCTTACCAGCTGGCTTTTAACTGACTGACTCTTTGTCTTCCCTCATTTTTCAGATGGCTCTGCAAAAACTGTTCCAATACCACAAGTAAATCCACATAATTGATTGTTCTGCTGCTTGAATATGAAAATGTTTAAGACCACATAGGAAGTTTCAAACTTAGAATAAAAATAAATAAATAAAGATCAAAATGTAAACAACTTCTTACCTCTAAGAATACAGGAGCAAATGAAACTATCCCCAGCTGAGAATTAGTCATCACTGGGCAGGCTGTAACACCACAGTATTGTTGCAGAGGAAAAGGAAAAAAAACCCAAACTCTTCAGTAAAATCCTGATGTTGGAAAGGCCTTTGTCTATTAAGCAGAGGGAAATGATGAGAGGACTGTAGGTCACCTACCTTCTCTGGTAGGACTGAGAGATGTCCAAGCACCACATTCATCCCTAGCATGAGACAAGGGAAACCGAGTGTGGTCTCGATTTGGAACACTGACTCCATCTACAGGAGAGATGCTTTCCCAACTTACCTACAACTAGCCACCTTCCCATATCAGTCTCCATTCAGTTTTATGTTATTCAGTTTAACATTTAGAAAACCAAACTCAAAAACCCTCGATTGGCCATGGTCATCTTCAGCCT
The DNA here is from genome assembly GCA_013399475.1 of Chauna torquata. Classification (NCBI taxonomy): domain Eukaryota; kingdom Metazoa; phylum Chordata; class Aves; order Anseriformes; family Anhimidae; genus Chauna; species Chauna torquata. Next base: position 119,209 of record VXAL01008351.1, on the reverse strand, counting down.
GTTGCAGCTTCACAGCTGAAGAGTGAGGTGAATCAACACACAGCCTACAGAACCCTTAACAGGAGGCCACAACATAGAAGCATGAAATTGAGCAAAAAATTAGTTAATGAGTGCTGCTTATTACCTCTTTACAGCCTGGAAGTCACTTCTTACTTAGATCACACAACACGGCATTATAGCCATGGAGCAGCAATTTCCTTTAGTACTACAGTCCAGGCCAGAACAACCACATTGCCCAATTTTATAAAGCTACTGTCTAATGCTTCCACAGGAAATGCAGCGCCCATTGGGCGTGCATGGAAAAAGCACCAGCAGCAAGCAGCAAACACCAGGTATCATACTACAACAAGGACAACCAGACAAGCAGGCAGGGCAAGTACAATGAAATCTGCATTGCAGAACAGCAATGCCTGGAACCCGTCACAGGAAGAAGGAGCACTGTTCCAACCAGCAGCTACAGATGCTTCTAAATATGAACTGTAATGGTGAGGGGCCATTTCCCCCCCCACCTCCCCGTCTTTTGCTTAAAAAGGGACAGATAGGGTTTTAGTCACTGCTGAGTGTTCACAGATCTAAATTCAGTAGGCCTAAAACTAACGATAGAGATTTTAAGTAATTGATTTTCACTTATTCTTCTAGCTCCTGAGCCCAAACAGAACAAACAGAATCAGCAAAGCATTCCTTTGTACACACCAAAAGGAAAGTCTGCTCCACACAAGGCTCTGGCTCAGCTACAGCTTCATATGGCAAATAAGCACTGTATAGAACAGCAGCATGCTTACCTTTCAGAAGTGTTTTGTCAAAAGATCTTACACACACCACCACTGGTTGGGTAACTATGAAGAAATCACCTACTAGTTTCCAGTTGAACAAGTGAGTCAACAAACAGCACATCCAGTTACAGACTGTGTGGAATCCAATGAACTCCAGAGTCCCTTCAGAGCAGGTTACTGGACTAGAAGAACTATTTGTAAAAATGTCACCAGTTCAAATTGTTTAGCTTTTGCCTGGGGATGACAGACTTCCTCAATTCATTCAAATCCAATTCAATGCATTTTCCTTCTTCGCTTTGACTGAAATTACTTGACTAAGGACAGATGCTGCAGAAAACATTCCTGGATCAACCTTTTATAAAAGCTGTTACATACAACAACCTAGCATAGTCACAATAAAAATCAGCATATTGGAGTTCTCTGTATAAACTTAATACCTCTTTAAAACTATTCGTGTAGTTCGCGTTCACAAAAGATTTTAAGTAAATCCTAACACCACTGTGCCATACACCTTGCTATCCCTACATTAACCAAGAGTAACAGCTCACCAGAGGAATTAAATCAGGACACCACCAGCCAAAAAAAACCCCAACCTAATAAAAAGCAACCCACCCCCTCCAAGAGCACGCCTAATTGCAATTATCTAAAAGTTCAGTGATTTGCTTAATTCTGTCTTAACTCAATGTATTACACTGATTATTTTAAAACGGTAATACATCAGTGCAGAGGAACAGTACCTGAAGTATTTATGTAATCAAGCGAGGAATGGAATGAAGATTGTCCTCAGAGTTCTAAGGACTGAAGACTTGATTGGTACAAAAGAGTAGGAAAACACTAAGTCCTGTACCCTTTCCTGGCGGGTATTATTAGAGCTTCTCACATTTCTAAATAGAATCATGCCCCCAAGTGACCAGAAACATAAGTAGCAGTGTCTAGACTTCAGGATCTGCCTTCATTTTTTGCAATTCAACTGTAACCATTTCATGCTCGTGTACTACCATTTCTAATGGTCTTACAAAGAAACTGTCAAGTGGGATTGAGGTAATGCCTGTTCTTCTAATGTGGGTGTAGAGCACGCTAAATGCACATTGTTTAAGTGCACAGTAACTGATCATTTGATCAATTATTACAGCTCAGCTGAGGGGAAGTCATTAAACCGAGTTGTAATCACTTTGTATTCATATCCTAATTCTCCCTGGTAACTCCCTGAAACCCCAAAGTCTGAATGTTGCTCTAAAGAATAGCTTATCGTGTTTTGTAAGTGATGCATGATTCTGTAGTATACAATTGCTGCACAAACAACATAAACCCAAACCACCTAAGCAAAGAAAGCTTGTTCATTAAGAGGTCAGGCCATTAACATAGGAAGCTTACTCAGGCATTAACATGGAAGAAAAGACATGCAACACCACAGACTGGGCAACACAAGCAAATAGCTGTCACTTAGGGGGACAATTGCAGTCAACTGCTGACCTGGGTTTACTTGGAGCCCTTACAGAAAGGCAGCATATTGCACATCAGCTTTATAGAAGACTTAATAGAGGGCTCTCTGGATAATCAAACTGCCACGCACTCCCCTCTTTTCCTGCCCACAACGAGGAAAATCCAACAGAAATGAACTGGACGAGGTATTTTAACTACCGTAGAGAGGCTCTGAAAATCAACTCTCTAGATTTGGATCATGAGGATCCCAGTTCAAGAAAGACATGTAGCTATTGCAGCAGGTCCAGAGGAGGGACACAAAAATGATCAGAGGGCTGGAGCACCTCTCCTGTGAAGAAAGGTTGAGAGAGTTGGGGTTGTTCAGCCTGGAAAAGAGAAGGCTCCAGGGAGACCTCGCTGAGGCCTGTCAATGGGAGCTTACGAGAAGGACTTTTTACCAGGGCCTGTAGTAACAGCACAAGGGAAAATGATTTTAAAATGAAGGAGGGTAGATTTAGGTTGGATATAAGGAAGGTATTTTTTCCATGATGAGAGTGGTGAGACACCGGAACAAGTTTCCCAGAAAAGTCATGGATGCCCCATCACTGTGAGTGTTCAAAACTGGGCTGTAAGGGGCTTTGAGTAACCTGATCTAGTGAAAGATGTCCCTGCCCACAGGCAGGGGGTTAGACCAAATGATTTGTAAGGTCCCTTCCAATCCAAACCATTCTGTGATTCTGGCAGAACTCTGACCACATCCCTTCCCCTCTCTGCTGTAAATGCAGACTGTTCTGCAAAAGTTATCTTATTTACATGAGTCCATGTACACTTGTTCCATCAGCAAAAGCAACAGTTGCTCAGACAAACTTGCTAATGTCTCCACTGGTCATCGTGCTATTAGCAATTGCACAGTGATTTTACAATTACTATTTAAATCACTTCCAAACTAAAATGGCTTAATTTACAGAGATCTTTCTTTCCCACCTTCCCCAGACTAGTCAGCTATGGTACAGCAAAACAGTGTAGAGCAAGGAAAATTCTGCCTTTTCTGCACATATTAACACAAACAATGCTCTGGGGTGTACACGGACGATCAATTTTTCACTCTATTCTTCTACCAGCATAAATAAAACCCTGTCCCTCTTGTGCAATGTCATCCACATAAGGCAGAGTTTAATATGCCGTTTTCCCACAGAGCCATAATATTTTAACAAGCAAGATAAAAAAAAAAATCAACAAAACTCTCCAAATTCATAAAAAGATCTGTTATGCATACTACTTTAAATATATAAGGTACTTCACACAGAACCAAGCCTCTAGGAACAGCACACACAATTCATGCTTTAAGTTTTCAGGGATGGTTGATTTCTAAAAGAACTGTGAGGCTTCATGACTTCACCTCATTGCAGAAAGACTCATTTAGGAAGATCTGAAATATCTGAGTTCCTCCTCCTCCTCTTACTTTCTATATTCAGGTTATGATTTGGATATAGCAGATTCAAGTTCAATTCCTCAGCCTTGGAAAAGACCACAAAATGGAATGCAAAGGACCATTAACAGCTGCTTAAACCTGCTAAGTAACCAGCTTTCTTCAGGTTTTACTGAAATCAGTTAAAGTGTAAAATTTCAGCCTAGGTCCAAGAAATCTTCCTGAGGACAGCAACAACAATAAAAAAAGATTTGTTCCAACTAGTATGTTCCCACAAAGTCCAGTTCTCATTAACTGCAGCTAATTGGAAATTTCTGACGATAGCATTGTTACAGTCTCAAGAAGCTCTACTTGCTTTAAAACCACACCTGTACAAAACCACACTTCAAACATAGACAAAACAGAATTCCTTTCTGATACAGGCTGTGATTTCAAAACCTCAGTGATTTCATTTACCTTTCACTTGGCCATCTGTATCCTTTAGCTAAAGGATAATCAGGTGAGTCTATTGGTGATATAAACATGGTGGCAGAAGTAGTTTCTCATGAATGTTGCAGCCCGTAAAAGGCATATATCAGAACTCTAATACTCCTCAGGGCTTAATCTATGTTTATGATTTTCTACAGTTACATAAAGCAAGAGGGAAATTCATATAATGGACGTAATTCAGCTCCCATTTTAACAACATCCAGTGAAAATACTGGCTTACAGAATGCTTGTGATGTAACAGAAATTGGACAAACTTGCTGTCACGGGAGAGGTATCACATGATAAAAGAATCACAGAAGTGATCTTTGCTGGTTGAAGCTGACCTTCTGGGAATGTGCTCTATGTGAATCGATGTTTGTGCTACTTGAATAAACAGAAAATAAGGAGTCAGCTGAAAGCAAGAGTCCTTATGAGAAAGAATGTCTCAAAGCCAGACAGACTCTCCCTAGCCATATGTGGATTTTGGCTACTGAATTACTATTATTAGTATTATTAATTATTATTTTAAATCATTTTTAGTATGCAGAACACATGCTTTTCCAGCTGGGCTGATTTTCAGTGTGCATGAACAAGTCAAATACCCTATCACTGACCTTGTCAGAACTGACCAAGGGTAGATTATGACATTCTTACTGACTTTGCAGCCACTGTTGGGCAAAAGCCTGCCATGACCTTCATAAATTGGGGGAGCTGGGAAGGAAGGTGCAGCAAGGAATGCCTCAGTTGAGTTAGTGTGAGTTCTGTAACTGATTACAGGTTCTAAACCAGAAATTCCCTAAAACTCAAAGACTGGGCATACTTCATCAACAACAGGCTTTGTTCTGTGTTCTCTATCTAAACGCAGCATACTGCTGCATTGCTTCTAAACCAACAGCTCCAAAACCCAGGCTTCAGACATCAGTGGACACACAGTAGTTATCTATGTAGCCTGTACTGTTCTTGCTCTTCTTTGGGGATTGCACAGAGTTTGGTAACTCTGTGTAAAAATAAATTAATAAATAAGTAAATAAATGTTAGCAAAGCAAAATGAAGGCACATAAGTCTTCCTCAATAACCCACATATGGGAGAGAGATTTGAGAAGATGTATGTGGGCGTAGAAAAAAAACAACACAGCTAGCTACTTCATCTTGCATAGTTCCTGTCACAGATCCATGAGTCAAAACTTTCCAGCTGAGTAGAAGGGGTGCCTACTCCTCCAGCCATATCTTTCCTACTCCTACAACTGTGGAACTGTCCTTGTAAATGAACGCAACTCCCATTCTGCTCCCTGTTTGGAACGTCTTTTCAAAAAAAATATTTTCCCTCTTTTTGCTACACACAAAGAATTCTTTAAAATGCAGAAACCTATCAGATTTCAAAGAACTGTTTGCCCTCGTCTTCACATTTGCAGGAAGTCTGAAATTAACATATTTTAAAGCTTTTAAATTAGGCTTTTTGTTTTACTTATTTTACTCTCATCTTTCCATTTGCTGAAAGACCAGACTTCCTCTTGTACTGAGCACTGCATGCTCTTGAACAAGAGAAAAAAAATCACAATATAGACTCAATGCTGTCATATTACTAGGCATATCCCTAGCATGGTAAATGAACATGCCTGGCAGAAACAGATTTGTAAGCAGGCAGGACTTGGTTTGTCATAAAGAAATATTTTTTGTTAGCTCATCTTCTTTCTATGCATTACTCTCTTTCCTTGTCTATCTAGTTGCAGTAAATGAGTAACCAGCAGGAAGTATTTGAGAGTGTTACAACTGAAGGAAAGCATTAAGATTTTTCTTTAGTTACAGCAGCTGTCATTATGCTACCACATAAGTGAGAGCGTGACCTATGAAACCAAGTCCTGGGACTACTGCTCCTTCAATAAATACTGATTAAAACACCTTGATAATAGGTTCTCCACCTGCAAAATCCAGACAGGTTGGAGCTCTACATCCTGTATAATTATTTATATTTCATTCTTCATATTCCTATTCTTTAAATTTAAAAAATCAGGGATGAAGCTCAACCATGTGTAAATTTATATTTCAAAATCCCACATGAGGTGCGTAATCTAGATTTTCTAATCAGATACAAAATAGGTCTGGAATGAAAATTATAGTCACTTAAGACCAGATTCCAGACAGAAGGACTTCCAAACCTTAATCACAAACTGTGTTCTAGTAATGCAGAAATTCAGCAGCTGCCTAAGAAGTGCCAAAGCTCACTATACACTTCTTTGTTTTTATTATTTAAATCCGAGATTTCCCTAGCTGTTTGCAGTTCTGTTTCTCTTCCCAGTAAACGCAGATCCAAGACCAAACCAGCAGGATATGGCTTGCAGGCAGGTTCACTGCATGCCCAACACAACTGACAACACTGAAGCTCGGCACAGAACACTACAGGTCATTCTGGCACGCGCGGTTCACGTTCTCTGGGTCTCATACCACCGCTCAATAAAAGAGTTGCATGAACTCTCTGAAAACTCGAGGAGTAGGTCTAAGAGCCCAATTCTGCCTCTCCTGCCTGAGGCCTGCCACTCTGCATTGGATATCAAAAAGAGCCTTGATTTTTGCAATTCCAGTTGCTCAGTGGTAGTTTTAACAAAAGACATGGAGAAACGCTCCAGACTAGTTCCCTTGATCTCAGCTTACAGATGGCGCTGACAGGCAAAACATGAGTTTGAATCTCTTCAGGTCAAGGAAAGTAGACTCCACTCCCCAGATGTTGCTAACGGATGTTATAATCACTTGTTTCTACAGAAGTGTTGCAAATGTAAAATAGAGCAAAGATCCTTGCTTTTTAAAGAACAGCTGAATAAATCTTCTTTTCACAGAATGCTCTAGAGTTTGGGATCCCAAACACTTCTCGCTGCCTTGTTTCCAAGAGAGTGTATACCTTCAGGGTCCTAAAAATGACTAGCTAATGCCCTCTTCCCCAAAGAAACTTGGACAGCCTGTTACAGACAGCATTGACTGTATTAGTTAACCAGTGGTTTGTTCAAGGCAGAAGCAATCTACAACTCTTAACACACCTTCAACATAACAAATCAACCACCTGATTGGATGAACAGATCAATAAAATCTGTTCTTTGAAGTTAAAAGGGTGCTAAGCTAACCCAGCTGTTACCTGATATAGATGTTCCTCTCCATTATCACAGAACAGCCCAAACCAAAACCAATACTACCTTCCAATTGATTTCATTATTGGTGTGCTTAACCAGCATAGATCTCTATTGATCAATAATAGTAGGTTAAAGAACTAAGAAAGAAAAGAGATAAGGATCATGAGTATGAATATTAACAGCAGCATCCTGCAGATGCATTATGAAATGCTTGATATTTAATATATGCTTTTTATCCTGTATATATATGGCATATTAAAATCAGTTAACCAAGAACCAGATCAAATTTATTACTTTTGGCAGGGCTAAACAATTCAACCTCGAAGTTGTAAAGTGCTACAGTAAAGATTTTAATTCTGACCAATGCTGCTTCCTATAAAACTGCTGTATCATGAAACCTCTGAAGCAGAGTACCGTCTAATTCAGGAAGTTCATCTGTATTTCTTCTATAAGTTAAATGGACAGCTTCTAGCTGGAAGAGCCAGCTTCCTTTCAGCTAATCCGTATCTCATCTATATCTCTGTAGCAGCATTTTGTTTGCTTGCACGTTAACAGAAGTGTGAATTAGTTTTGAGCAACTTCTTGAAATGTACCAGTAATCCAAAACTAAACTCTGTCTCTCACTTTATTAATCTCATTCTGAAAATCCAGGTGCTGGGATAATGGAGATGATTGCAACACGTTGATGCATTTCACAAATGCTAAGCATTTTTGTACAGGAAATTTTTTGTGCAAAATCAAGTCAACTGCTTGGAAGGAAAAGCATGGATTTAGGGCCAAGATGACAGTTTCTCTCCCCCTCCCTCCTTAAGGAAGATCATAGATGGACATAATACACACCTGTTCAGCAGCTAACTAGCTCTATAGCTCCCTAAGCTTGCAGGCTTCTCCCCGGTTGACCTGGAAGTTCCCATGGTTCACAACCTTCCAACAGAAAGCTGGACAAGTCCTATGTATGGGAAGAAAACAGCTAAAAACGTTTTCAAGCCCTTAGAGAGCCCAATCCAAAAAACATGCCCAGCATGCCCACAGGATCCAGACCCTCATGAAATCTACCAGAGAATGGATTACAAGAGTAACAGAGCGGTTAAAATTCAGTAGGATCTACAGGACAGTGTGGGATGGAATCCAGTTGTCTACCTAATTGTTCCTAGAAAATCACATGAATGGAGTTTCTGAGGCCTAATGTCCTGTTTTTGAAGCCGTGCAGCAGTGCAGCTAAGAGAGATTTGGACTTGCATCTTGGAAAGGCAGAAGCACCTGTCTACTGCTCAGACAGCCATCTAAATTTCAAAAAGGAGGGTAGGATTGCAGGTAACCCCTGCGGTATGTCTCTGTTTTACTAGAAGGAAGTTGCCCGGGCTTAGATAGCCTTATTTGTCACAAGGGGAGGGGAGACACAGTAGAAGCAAGAAAGGAGATGGAAGAGACAGGATGAGACTACAGACTCACTGAATCTAGCACAAGATGTTTAATAATGTTCAGTGGCAGTATTCACAATACTCCGGTTTCAACCACTGATCTTATCTCAAGTTTTCACCTAACAACAGAGACTTTCACATCTCAGTGTCTGTCACAGGCTGGCAGGTGTCTCTGGCAGATGAAGTTAGAAGCCATGAGGCTGTAAATGAAAGACTACAGAATTCACTGAGAGGATTTTAGGAAACAAAGCGAAAGGGCTTACAGAGCCAATTTGTTAATTTTTATTTGAGGAAACAGAACCCTGATGGACAGAAACTTTTCAATAAAGCAAAACTGCAATTCTTCTTCCTATCTGTTGCGATTTAAAGAAATTATTTCAGGAAGAAGATACAAAATACAGTTGAAAAAACAGTATAAAGCCCAGTCTATGCCAGCAATCTGTGCTACAAACACCAACTCCTAAAACTTGTCTAGCAAAACAAAGATAAAAGTTTTTATTCAAACTGATATACTTAACTGATCAGAGTTCATCTGAAGTTTTAATAATAACATACTTACTTCTACATGCACACAAAGTCCCTCACAACATTAAAATGATGCATGCCAAAACCTGGCTGTCAATGCCTAGCTCCCTTATGATGAACAGTATTCTTTACATAATTTGCAAGATCACGTTATATTTGCTTTTCATATAAAATAAACCTATCAAAAATACAATGGAAAATGGAGAGAAGGGAAAACAACTGAGAACGCTAGCTGCCCTAACTTCCCTCTAAATTGAGCAGCTCAGGTAGGTAGCTAAAATATTAGGTGGGATGAGTCTGAGCACGGGTATATTAACACTTGCATAATCTTATTTACATATTAGATATGTACTTCCAAGGGCAAGCTGCAAGGCCCCAGCTTCTGTCCCTGATAAGCAATTCAAGCTCCAGCAAATATTTGATGAAATCCTTGCTCAGCAAACACCCCAACCTACAATCTTAAGGTGCCATGTAACTGGCCAGAACAAAATTGGCTTACCACTGGCAGCCATCTTACTAATTATTCATTCTTTCAGTGAATACAGAGTGATACTACACTTCTCCAGGACACATCACTTAACCACACACCTGAAGGACTCTATCTGCTGTGTGCTGTGCCACAAACCTGTCAAATGGGCAGGTGAGGTCAAAGAGTGAATTCCCACGAATGAATTCCCGTGAATGCATTATCTGAGAAACTAACCTAGAATGTGGGGCATCATCATTAAAGTTTTATATAAAACATGCATAAATTCAACTTACAGCATTGTGTGATCTTCTGGATGTTAGAAGTTATGCGTTGGGCTAGTTGATTAGGATCCACAAAGCCGGCGCTGTACGACATGGCTGAGGAGATTTGCTGTCAAGATCATCCACGAGGGGAATGGGTCTCCACCTGTTAAGGACACCTAAACACCCCACCGAGAAAAGAGAGTTATGTCTTGGTCATTGGCTTACAAAGGTCTTCATCATCATGAAGAAAAATACATGTCAGAAGATTACAGAAAACTCCATATACTAATGTTTACCCTCTCCTAAAACAGAGCACTTCAAAAACAGAATTTAAGAGAATGCTTTCTTAGGAAAGTAGTAAATAAGAATGGGACATCCTTTTTGAATTTCCTACAATAAGATAACTTACTATTAGGTTTATTAATACACACAGCTAAAGATCTGCAATCACTCTACAGCAGCTACATCAGAGAAACTATTTCCTTTGTCAAACTTCCAACATTTTCCCTAGTGTAAGCAAAGAAAAAGTATGCATTTTCTTTTGTTTTACAGAAAAAGGTGAACATTTATTCTGTGAACGCCAAATCCTCCGATGAATTATGCCCCAAACCAATTGCATGGTTATTTCTGTACCATATATCACTTAGCCTGCCAACACAACCTAGCGTATTAAACTGCTGGGAAAAACAGTGACATTTTCTCACAAGGTATTAGAGCGAATGAGGCACCCTATGTCCTCTAAATATCAACAATTTGTATCAACTTCGGTTTTAGCTGTAATCAGTTTCACCTGAATTCTATGAATTGCCATTTTACAGCTTTTCAGCTGCTGTGTTTCTCAATATGAGCTCATTTTTCTACAACTTGGGTATACAAATGTATTTGTAGGGGTGGTTTTTTTTGCACCCATGTTGCGGTTTAACCTGGCAGGCAGCTAAGCACCACAAAGCCGTTCACTCATCCCTCCCCACCCAGTGGCATGGGGGAGAGAACTGGAAGAAAAAATTTTTTACAGCATTGCGTGAGCCTCTGCGAAAAAAATTAACTCTGTCCCAGCCAAAACCATGACAACCCGGAACTATCATATATTACTTAAAAAGGCCAAAATTCAGTAACACAAATAGACTCACAAATACACTTGCCCTAAAAGCACACACATGCAATCATACAGCATGTAACTAGTGGAAATGTCCTAGTCTGCTTTTCTTCATCACAGACTAAGTTCCAGCCCAAGTTCAAAGCTGCCCTAAATCCAAATTAACAAGACGTAGCTAAGGATACACATGCAAATTGAAACTGGCAATTCATCTATTCTGCAGTGACAACACAGACTAATCAAGCATATGTGCATCCAACACAATCTCACAATGCTGTCCAGGCCACTTTTAGTTTTATTTCATCCTTTCCAATCCCCTGCACATCACATTCATGGGTTCAACACTTTAACCACACCGGTTCCCTGCATTTCCACTGTTTGACCCAAACCATGTGCCTTCCATGCAAGGTCCTCTTCTCCTAGGCTAGCGGCTTCTCATTAAAAGATGCTGCTAAAACACAGTTTCAGAAAGAGTGAGGAAGCCAACTGACGTCAAGTGTGATACCAGCTTTACAGTTTGCAAACTCAAGTCCTTATGAACTTTTTTCGTTAAAAAACAAACCACTAATTAATGGATCTTGTTGCCAAGTATTACTTTTTTTTTGACCTTCAAAAATGCCCTGTTTGTTGCCAGTGCATCAGCATCCCGATTGTTTTATGACAGGACTGTTCTCATACCGCTGTCAGGGGAGCAGCTGTAAGTGAAAGAAAATCAGGTCTTTCAGTGTTCATGGTTTCTAGCAGAGTTGCCAAGAGATTGCACTGGTCAGACCCCTGAAACGCCCCATCCCAGAACTCCCTTCATGATACAGCTACAGAGGTCTGGCTCACGTGCTGCCCTGCAGGGTACCTATGCTAGACAAAGAAGCTGCTGCTACTGCAAAGACAAACCCTCCATGTCTTTGAAAAGGTTGCTGCACCAGGGTCCCAAAGCCTGTTTGGAGGCTTCAGGCCCTGAAGTATCCCCTAGTAATAAACCATCTGGTTGCAGATGAGGAGACAGCAAGTGTATTTGCATTCTTCTCTTTACTTGCTGTACAATCATCTGCAAGTCATACTGCCTCGCTGCAGTGTATTTCTTATCTTAGTCTGCACCACATGCAGATTCAAGTTATTTTGGGTCACAGATTAAAGCCTGAAGTCAGACAGCCTAAATCCCCCTTGTCTGGACCAAGGTTAGCATAACAACCCTTGATCTCTTTGGAAACTCTAGGCAGTATTGCATTGAATTTGTATTTTAAAACCAAACCCATGCAAAATTTATAGTGAGTAAATGGCTCTATACTTTGGTACATTGACTATGCAAGTAAGGAAATTCTAGCATTTTAGTGGAAAATACAATCACAGGCATAAAATCCAAAGAAACCACCTGAAAGATGTCAGCTCATCTGCAAAACTGTTGACACTGCTTTTTCATTTTGGAAGTTACAACTATTGCTGAACACGTTAGTAGTATGCTAACTGGAATGCCAGCACTGGCTAAAAATACTTTTTAGTTAAATATTATATTTAATGTTCAAAGTTAAACATTAAAATGCAGTTGCTGAGCAGAAGAGCCAGCAAGAGACCAATCACCTTGTGTGAAAAGTTTGCAGAACTGAAACAGTCCTTCATGGCTGTTTTTTCCTCCCCTCGCATTTGCATTCACCAGACAGCTGCATGTAACATTTTTTTCAGCCGTTCAAGTGTTGACAGAAACAAAGTACTTCACTTTTTTTTTTTTTTTTTTGTCCTGAAAATTTCTACAGCTTACTTCAGGTATCTTTAAACAAACTGTGTTGCACTTTACTGACAGTGCTCCATCAAATGTACAGATTACACAACACACAACACTTTGAGCTTTTCAACTTTCTAGCTATGCAGCTGGGCAGCCAAACAATGCGAGGATATTCGGATGATAAAATTGTGAAGTCCACAGGATATACTTCAGCACATGTAGTCTTCTCTAACGCAGAAACGGTACCCTATCCAGTATATGCGAGAGGAGTATAATTACAATGGTAATTATACTGCACTGTATAGCACTGAGCCTAGGACCCACTTGTAAGTGAAAGTTGAAGTCTCCACTGCTATTTCTATAGTCCTCTTTCTAAAAACCACCCAAAATGATAGAAGTTGACACAATTCATTAGTATTTCCTAAATGGAACATTGCATTCAAAAATAAAAGTTTTCTGCTTCTAGGCATCATGAAACAAATGTTTCCACCAGCAGTGGTATTACAGAGCACATTCATAACTGAAGTTGGCGGTAGGGTAAGCTCCTGGTCTCCGACAAGTCCGGGGAATAGACTGGAAAGAGGGGTAAGTGGTCAGCCAGCAGCTTTCATCACTTCCCAATCACAGAGCAGCCCAAAGAAAAGGAAATTTTTGTATTTATTTGTATTGAAAACAAAAAAGAAATAACCTCCCCCCCACCCAAAAAAAAAGAAAACAAAAAAAACAGGAAATGGGAACTTCTTCCTCATTCTAGTTACAGCAACTCGAGCGTCCCAATCAAAGGAACACCCCACCTCCCCTCATACACCCTTCACTTGTTAGCCCAGAGTTACTCACCCCCTCTGAAAACACAGATAGCTGAGCCCAGGGAAGTCAATGGAAGTTCTGCTAATGGCAAGATCAGAATTTCAACCACCAGGGAACAAAACAGACATGCACCAGGCGTTTCCTTCCAGACAAAGACAACAGGAGCATTCATCAAGACTCTGCACTTCCATAGAAATTATCCTTTTTCAGTTCTGCAATATTTAACTAATCGTGAAGCATTCTGGTATTACTGCCTGCATGACTTTTCAAATGGGAACTAATAATATGCTGCAGATCAGGGAAGTACACATTGCATTCAAACTGGAACAGAGCTACATCTGTGGTAGTCTTCAGTTCCTCTAAAAGTTTCAGCCTGGTGCAAGCTTTTGATTACCTCTTATCTTCTGCTTGCCATCTTTGTCTTTGATTGCCTCTTTAGAGGCAACTAGGCTTGTCAAACTACTGAAAAAAGTCCAATGAACCGAGCCTGCTGACACGACTGAAAAACAGAATCAGAACGCTTAACACTGCTTGAAGCAAGACCTCTCTGTACACACATGAAGTTTAAAGAATTCAAAGGATCAGTATATATTTTTCCTAATTTCTGCATTAATGAGTTCCTGCTTATCACAGTCGCTCCCATATCCCAAGCAACTAATGAACCTCAGTATCAACTTGCTTTCTAGAAAAGTGCTCATCAGGCATGGAAAAAATCCACTCTTCCCTTGGCTATTTCCAGTAAGACTACTGCTGACTGCAGAGACTTCTTTCTGCCGACCAGACAAGGAAGTGGGAACACCACAACCAAGCAGCTCTCTGGTGCCATCCTTGAAAGCTTTCTCAGGACAAAATGATGCAATGTGACAAGCACAGCACGTGCTGGATCTCAGCAGCTGTCACCTAAGTGTATTGCAGGCTCTGGTCAGCTATAGTTAATAGGCATCTAATCTGTTTTGTATTTTCTCACTTAGATATTCTAAGAGTTTTCCTTCTCCTATAAAAATTACCAATATACAACATCAGGATAAAGAACGCTCAAGCAATATTTTTACTATTTAAGCAACGCTTTAGGATCAGGACCTAGAAATGTTTACACGTCTCCTTAACCTTCAGTAAGCAAAAATTACATGTTGCATTTCACAGAAATGCTTGAAGAATTAAAGCTGATCTGAATTAGGGTTTTGTGCCTTTAAATATCAGAGACAAGTCATATAGTTTTCTTGGATATGTATTTCTTTTTTCTTTTTTTAAACAAAGGTCACAGAAATAAAGCTTCTCCAAAACAATTCCTAAATGCAACTTCCTTTGTAAACTAATCTCTGCCAAAAAAAAAAAAAAAAGGCAAAATCCTTCAAATAGGGTGAAAACACAATAAAAATGATGAAGATGCGAATATTAGAAAGATTCTGGCAAAAAAAAAAAATGCAGCCAGTCACAATGTTAGCTATAGAATATTCGTATCACGGTAACAGCAACGATTAGTAAGATTTCTGCAATAAGACGTTGCTCAGTCCACCTCACCTCAGTAGGTCTTACCAACCAAATACCAAGACGAGACAAGGTGCATCTATAGAGCGGCTCCAGCTCCTGCCTAAGGCAGCCCAAAACACATCACCAGCACCTGTTCCTGACCTTAGCAGTAACTTTGCAGCAAGTAAAATTAAACTTAAGAAACCATAAAGCTCTTGGAATAAAGGACAGACTGTGTACTGTATGGTAAGTACTCCCCGCTACAGCGCCAGAGGGGTTCTCACAACTGACTCACAGTAACTGACCGAGTAATATATGGTAAGAGCTCAGTCTGTCACTATTTTCTCTAGAGGGGACGAGCGAGGTAAGTTTTGTTTGGATATGTCTTCTCCCCCGCGCCCTCCCCACTCCTCAATATCTGGGCTGAAATACTTTGAGAAAGAGACCATATTTTCTACTTTGCACTTCACAGTTCCTGATGTTCTGGAATCCTGGTCCACAAAGGCACTCTGGGGGCTTCCATAACACAAAGCCAACTATGGAGCACAATAAACATGCAAACAAAATAGCAGTAAAATTAATTCCTCCCTGCCTGCTTAGAAGAAAAAAAAAAATAAAGTTTCCAGATTTTCTTTTATCATCTAGTTTCAGGTAGAAGTAAGCTCAAATCCAAAGAGGGAACAGAAAAGCAAGCAAAGTTTATTTAAAACTCTATTTGATCTAACCCAGCAACACTAACGTAAGAGATGTCAGAAGGTAACTTCCTATCCCACTCTGTGCAACTTCCTTGGCCTTGCCTCACTAGTCATGCTGAAACACATCAAAACCAAACTTACATCGTGACTAGATGTATTTTTTTATTTTATATATTTTTTTAGAATTATTAGACTGTGTAACTGGTCAGCGTTTTGGTCATTTCCCTAGAAACAATTCTGTTCCAACAAAGACGTAACTGAAGCTGTTATATTTACAGCTAAGCATTATAACTGCCCAGTGCATAAAACTGAATTACGGAAGCCTGAAATACTATTAGGCCTGATACATAACCAACGCTATCTCAGCATACGTGGCTAAAAAAAGAATATGCTTATCACTGTCTGATTCATCCACATCGATATTTACAACGAATTAAGTAAAGGACGAGCACACCTTACACACGCCTAACTACATATTAGTTCTCAGGGAAATACCTTAGCAAAGGGAATTAGGTTTCTTACGAGCAAACAGGAAGACGAACACTGGGAACTGGAATCATTGGTGAGTGAAGGGGAGGGAACAGGAGGGATGGATCAGAGAAAGCTGTCACAAAGCACCAGGTTTCTTACGGTGCGGGCACACAAACAACGTCTTATGGGAAAACAAGGACGGACCCATACCACCCAATGGTGCGCTGCATGCTCTCACTTTCATATCCCCGAGGGCAGCTTGTTCATTTTGAGCCACATGCTCAGATCAAGTACACCGAGGCAGAAGTTGTCTTCGCACAAAATCTGATTGCACTCAGTGCAATGGCAGGCCTCTCTGAGGCCCACCAGCATGCCAGTGACTAAATGGTCTCCTGGTCTTAACTTTTTTTTCAGAATTTCTCTTCAGTGTAAGCCACCAAGGAAAACATTACTTAATATTTTGTATAAGGCTGCAAGAGATGCCTTCAGGAAAGGAACAGAAACACAGTTTACAGCAATGGCTCGACACAGCATCTAGCATCCCTTTCTTCCAATTTTAAGATATTTTAACTTTTTCCTTTTCCTTCTTTCTATTAACAACACTTGCACGAAACCACAAGCAAAAGGGCTGCACTGCCTGCAAAACATGCGCCTGCACAGCGCTCGGTCAGGATCGCTCCACGCAGCTGCATGGAAATCGCCCTGCCAGCACCTCTCCCGGCGTCTGCACTGCTTGTTCACCAGAGGAAGGGTCAGAACACCGCAGCACACCAGTTACGGCACTGACTGCCCCGAGGTGGTACCGTTAAGCTTCCCGTAAGACACAGTGTCTCTCATCTCACGCCAGGCAGAGAGAAACCCTCCACTTCCCTCTGCAGCTTCAAGTGCCCACTTCTGCGGCAGCAAGTCGTTCAACAGGAAAAGCAGTGATAACGTCGGGCCGGAGGCCCAAAACGCCAGGCCCAGGCTCTCTATCTACACAGGCGATTTTCATGGTCTCCCTTCCCACCGCTGCTATGCTTTGCTCCCCGTAGACCCGAAATAACACGAGGAGTATTTTGAAACGGCGCAGGTGCCCATCCCACGCTCAGACCCTCCATAAGCTGTCACTACAGCCAGCTTTAGGCCCCGAGTCTTCCTCCGGAGCACCGCGGGCAGTGCCGAGCAGAAAGCCGTGCTGCGAGGCGGTTGTCACGGCCGGGAGGGGGCACAGCCGACCGCGCCCCACGAACGCCTCCGCCGCGACCCTGCGCTGCCCCGGGGCCGGCGCCGGCGCCGAGCCGCGCAGCTCCTACG
>VXAL01008351.1:72394-101335 GCA_013399475.1 Chauna torquata | reverse complement strand
GGCGGAGGAGGAGGAGGCGGTGGGAGGGTCGGAGAGCCGCGGGCTTGCGGGAAGGGGTTGATGCCGCGTGGCCGCGTACGGCCGGGTGGAAGGGCTCGGTGAGGGGCGGCCGCGGCAGCGAGCTTCTCGCCTTTCCCGGAGCGTCTGGGTGTCGGCCTCACGCGGCGTGTGTAGGGCGAAGACCAAGGTTTTCGCTTTTTGCCTAGAAAAAAAAAATACGTATAACTTACCGTGGCTCGTAAAGTATGACCTGCCGCGTGTCATCTAACCGGCTGGGAAGCGGTGTCTGGCAGGCAGGCCTCCTGGTACTCGTGCCCAGGTTGGTGCCGCCTGGGCAGCCTCAGGCCTGTAAGGGACGGTAGCTCCCTGACCAGGCAGGCCCTGTGCGCTCCGCAGAGAAAGTGCATTAATACACCTCACCAGCCTCTCAGTAAACCACTGTCGTGCATGAGTAGAAAAAAAACGGGGATGTGAGAATAAAGTGTCAGGAAAAGATGGTGTTGCACCAGGAGTTACGGAAAAAATGTGCGCAAGGAAACAACAGAATGATACGCTGTCCGCTGTCATTATATTAGTATCCTGCGTGACCTTCAGTTTTGGTCACCGTCTCTATATGGAAGTGGGCGCTTAGAAGTAAGTTGAAGGTGAGGGGAAAGTTATAAATACTGTAAATATATAAATACATTTAAAGATGCCTAAAAGAACCTGAAGCAATGGGAGGCAGAGCCAGAAGCCTGGACATGGGGGAACCCCATATCTCCTGACCCAGTTACCTGAGAACAAGTGACAAGGGAGCCTCTAGGCCTCTTGCACAGCAGCTGGGAATGCTTCTGGATCCTGCTCCATTTTTCAGAGGGGAAATTACAGGATCGAAAGTTCCCCAGAGCCTTGCAGGCTGGGCTGCTTAATCTGCGAGATGCTCTCATGCATTAAATGCTGCAGAGCAAACCATGCAGTACGGGTGGCTGGGAGTGTCATCTCTGCAACGCCCAGCCTGGCCTGAGGAAGTCGGAAAGTGCTCTCGTCCTCCTCCTCACCTTGAGCTGCCTCATAGGCAGCACAGGAGTTTATTTCTGCTACATCACAGATTGTGGTCGTTGCTAGTATTTAGAAATAGCTAGAGTAGTGAAAACCTTAATAACATAGTAACCAAGTAATACTAAAAGAAAAGTCCAATAAAATGCAAACACAATGCAGTGAAGTAAAGAGCCTGAAAGAGTATGCTTTACATAGGTCGTTTTTGGTGTTTCTCTAAGCATGCACAAATAAGAGACAACACAGCCTCCAAGACTAGTATGTCTGCACATATTTAGGTTAATTGACGCTTGGAAGTGTCCATCCTTACTTTTATAAATTAAAATTGTTAAGAAAAAACATTCCGATATTCCTGTCTTCTCATCTGATGCAGGAATGTATATATGTTCGTTCTAGTTTTAATAGGCCATTTTGATTAGCAATGATCTTAGTGCTGCTACATGCATAGGGAAAATTTACCCCCACACTGTTGAAACACTGGAGGTAATCCAGGGTTATCCCACTAGATGGTGCAGTAATGAGAGAGTAGTGCACTTCCCTTCTGAATTAAGGCCTTGCCTTGATTTTTATCTCCAAGTTTCGATCATAAAAACTCCATTGACAGAGCCTAGCCACTCCTGCTTTGTGAAGCCTCAGCTGGGCTCACTGTCAATTGTCCCCTAGAAAACAGTAAATCTTTTTCTACTTGATTTCAAATATGTACTTCCAATTAAAAAAAAATAAAATAAAATTGAGAAGAGCCCCCTTATCAGAAAGAATGCTTTAACTGCCGATCACCATTTTGGTGCTTCTTTTTGTAGCTTGGAGGTAATACACGGTCATCGATCAATGTTCATTCTCACTTATGGAAATAAGGCAGCCGAATGCTTTTATTGTTAAATAACTAAAAATGTTTGTGATATTATTCTTCCATGTAACCAGTTGCTCAAAGATATTACAGACTGGGGGGGAAGTTGGATTATAAAGCGCCCTTTCCATTAAAATGTTGTCCATACTACAAAAATATTTAAATAGCCTCTTTAATATAATCATATCAAATAAGATACAGTTAAGAGACCAGCCAGAAAGCCCTATTTGTTGATTTGGTATTGCTAACAGCACAATATGTCCTTAAAACCACACAGGGAAAACGTGCTCTGTTTTACCCTTTTAGCTAAAACAGCAGTGTTCATTCAGCTTTTGCATGACTTCCTTTGCTAGCAAATAAGAGTATTTTCGCTGGTGCGTAATATATGGGCAGAAGTTACAAAGAAGCCATCTCTAAGTGTAATATTCAGAGGTGCTGGAAAGGAGTGCTGCTACACAATTTTTTCTATAAACTCATGTTGTTGGCATATTTCTAGAGCACCCACGTCAGTGTTACCTGGGTATTGAGTTCAGAACCATATGTTCACCTACTTATGGACTGCATTTCCTGTTGCTTTTGGAGCATGATCAATTGATTATATGAAATAGGGAAAGGTCTGGAGAAGAAGAGGGAAAAATGCTGAGACCGTGGTAGGCATAGATACAACATGGAGGTCATTCAGCAGATACCACGGAGGATGCTCTGCATATTCACTGACTGAAGATCAGAGTATGTGACATTTTACATTCCTGGTACTGTGTGTAAAACTGAACTAACGGGGTGTCACTTCAAAAACATGCTATTTATATTCAATATGGTATCTGATACTTGAAAGAGTTTGAAATTAGAGCAAGACCAGTGTAGTGTGATTTGGAAATGACACCCCTTCCTGCTCACCCAGTGTCTGAGTCCATGGTCTGCTCCACCTTCCTGACTCTGTCTTGGAGTCCTCTTACTCCTGCCAGTCCCAACCTGCGAGCATGCGTGGCCACCAAGGTGTTGTCCCTGGGCGGAGGGTGACAGAGCAGGGGTGGTGCAGGCATCAGAGGTGCTTGTGACACAGGGACTGGGCAGTCACTCCTTAGCAGCTCTCCAAGCCTGCATGACGCATGACAATGCAACAGGGAGGAAGCCCAGCCCTATCCTCGTGTTCCTAATGAGTGTCCGCTCTCCCAGGTGTGAGTGGTACGTATGTGATGCATAATTTACCTTACAGGCAAATCTCATTCTCTGCTGTCACATTTCATTTGTGTGCCTCTGACGTTAGATGTGAAAAGCCCTGCTGCCCATATCTGCAACAAACAGCAAACCGTCTAGCAGGGCTTCTCAGATGGTTGTTAGTGCATTCCATCAGCGTGAAGAATTCCTGTTGTTGTTGTTGTCTCCGTTTGCTGATTTAATTAAGCTATCAGCTCCAGAACCTGAAATGAGATTAAGTTCCTATTACACCAGATGCTGTTCCAAATTATGGCAGATGACTGTTTCCAGCCTGAACAAGTTTATGGGCTAATTACATTGCAGAATGGCCTGTAAATTTGTTTAAAAAACTCTATTGACCATTTGCACATTAATTAGACTGGTACTTACTCTCTAGCAGCAGTAATGAACATATAGTATGTATTTTAAATAACCGAAGAAAAATTCTGTTCCCAACATTGATAATGTTTCTTAAAAGAAAAAAGGGAAGAAAATGAGGCTTACTAGCAACTTATTTTCAAATCTTTCTTTGCCTTTCTGTTTAATTCTCAAAGGTCACAATATGCTTGTATCTGCAGTAGTGAAATGATCTGATGTTATAATTGCAAAGCCTAGTCTTTAATTAAGAGGTTCCTGGAAATAAACAGTCTTTCTCACTTCAGCCAGACCATTTTAAAATGGTAAGGAGTTATACAGGACATAAAATTAAATGGCAATATTTTGTTCAGATGAAGAAATAAAAATCTGTGGAAGAAAAGATGTTAAAAAGAATAAAATCTTTGGACTTTGAGGTCAGCAACTAGCTCTGATAGAAGCTGATAGATTTTCATTTTGAAGATGAGGTTATTGTTGAGCAACCAATCTCCATCGTTTTACAGCTCATCATCATCATTATCATTTTACAATTCATAATTTCCTTCATTACTTTTGGAAACCATGGAGAAAAACAAGCACACAACAGGATAGTGAGAGAATTTGTCTGTGTAAACATCAAAGGCAAGGGGTGAGAGGTGGAGTTACAAAGGTGAGGAAAGCATGAGTTATGATTGCTGCAAAATGCAGTGACAGAAGAACAGGACAGCGATTGTGGCTGCTTCCAGATCTGTCTCACCTGTTTGCCTTGTCACTGTACCTACCAGTAGGCTAGGTTCTGCTTCTCGCTCTCTCCATCGTCCCAGCCTGCTGGTTAGTCAAAAAGGAGATCTAGCAACAATCACCTCATGCGATGTGATAATCCTACTGTGACACAGGCAGTGGTAACTCACTGAGGAAATGAGGCTCATCCACTTCCACAGATGAAAACTATAAAGACAGATTATGCAATGGGACTCCAAAAAGAAGCAACCAATTGAATAAACTTATGACTCTGAAATCTGTTGAGGACTGGTAGAAAATATCTCAAAAAAACAACTGGAAACTCAGTGGAAGGTGCTTTTCTCTGTTGCTTTGGCTGCAGGGAGCTCAAGAGAAAAAGGTGTCAATGCAAGACGTTTTTAAGACACTCCTATGACATGATTCAGTTTGAGACCTGCAAATTTCTGTATAGCTAAATGACTAAACTTCTACAACATACCTTGCTTAAGCTAGATACCCCAAACATGGGTATCTAGAGCCATTTTAGATGCTCAGATGTGTCCCACATGGCTCTCTGCTGCTATTTCATCCGTGCTGAATACTAGCCCTGTGTAGTCATCTCAGGTTCCCTAAGGCATCTTAGGTGCCACTAGGAAACTGATTCATATCCTAGATACCCACTGACTACAGTCAGAGCTTACACAACCATTCTGGCTATAGCTGTAATCAGTTTAGACATTTACTGTAATTATAGACACCTACCTGTGCACATTAAATTTAAGAGTCTTTATCTTGAAACTCATCCCTCAATGTTCATTATGTTATCCTACAATGGTACATTAAAGATGTACCACAGATTTCATATATATTTCTATGTTAGTTTGGCACCTGGATTTCTCTAAGAGTATGATTCTGCTTTTCTTTCTTTAGCCAGGTCACAGGGTTTGGTACACTTACCAGAGAAAGTCTGCAGATGTATGCAATAGGGTTGAGGTTTTTACCTTCTACTACAGTATGAGTAGACAGAGGAACAGCAGAGGAGTCTTTGGCTTCTGGCCTAAGAAACAATAAAGATTAATATAGCAAACGGGGAATACCAGACACTGAGAGAATTAAGTGATCGAATGACACTCTAACTACTGGCGTAAGGCTTCATAAATGTCTCCATTTAAAAACACAGACAGTTTATGGTCAGTCTCCATTCCGGACTTCCCTGAAAATAACACTTAAGTGCTCTTTCTCTTCTTCTTCCTCCAGATATATGCTCGAGCTTTAAATATTTTGAATACTAATATCTTTTTCTGACTGGAATCTTAAGAGCATTGACAAAACATAAAAAGATTTGAAACAATCAAATGTCAGAACACATTACAACATCCCAAAGCAATAGCTCATTTTTACTAGTAGAGGAAACCCTTCTTGCCATGCAAAAAGTTTAACAATATGATAAAAAATATCAAAAAAGGGTTTTACCATTTAGTTTATTTCATTACATATATTAAAATATGCAGCTGCTACAACAATCACTTTATTGCCCTGATTTCCTACAGAATATCGGTTGTGCAATTCCTCTCTTTTGTTCTGATACATGTAGGTCTGAGTCAATTGCCTACCGAATTTAGTAAAAAAATTGATCACTCTTTTCAGTAGGCTGTTGGGTCTATGCTGGTCTCCTACTATTAGTTACATCCTTTCGGTAGCTGTTTCTTCCTTTAGGGTTTGTCACTCAGAAAATATGCAACTGAATATGAGATGGAATGACTGTTTTTGGAGGCAGTTGCACAGAAAATTTGCACAATGTTAAAACCTAATAATAATTTTACATGCCGTTAACAGAGTAAAAAAGATAAAATCATCACAGTTGTTATTTATATGCCTATTCATTTTTTATAGAAGAGTTACTGCTGTTTGCTACAATTTAGTTTTTTTCTGATAAAATATAACAGTGAGGTAGAAGATAACTCCATTATGTACAGCAAAGTTTTACCATGCGGCTTGCTGTTGAACAGAGATCTCAACTTATCAGATGTCTACAGTTTTAAAATTGGCCTCATGAAATCACATAAACATAACCGAAGAAAACTGAGAATCTACACTGACATTTTATGCTCAGCCCAAGTGTGTAAGCATATGTTATGTCCATAAGCAGACCCACTCACTTCTTTGGAAGCAAACAAACAAAAAAGCACATGGAATCTTAGGAGGGAAAATAAATTCAGAGAACAACAACAACAAAATCATAATGATTATCAGTATCTGGAGTTTGAATACCTTGTGCAGTTCCTGTCCTCCCTCTTTCCCCTTCTTCTATTCTGTTTATGCAGTAGGAGTGAAAATGATACAGAAAAGGGCAAAAAGGGTGTTCAAAGGTATGGAGCAGTCACCTTGCACACACTGATGAAGTAGGCGAAGATTCCACGGGTCTGAATAGAACTACCAAGGAATTTAGGATGTATCTCCTATATGTAGCCTTTGGCTTAGGGGCATATCACTATGGGCTAGGAAGATGATGTAAAAAATATCAGATCAGCCTTGCTATGTCATCTGTTTTTGGCCACTACCTTAGGTACGCATTTGATCTCACCTGTAGTTGCATCCTTACACTTTTTTGTACTTAGAAACTGACATACACCCTATGTAACTTGCTAAATCAGCACCATCTGCTTTGTTTAAAGAAAATAAAACAATTGCCTGTGAAAAATCTATCTTCAGAAACAGACAGCTATTATTTCAGGATACCCCAGGAACAGTATGGATAGGGTCCTCTTTTGCAGCTGATTACAGCCATGTTTCGAACACTTGTCAGCGTCATATAGCAAAGGCAAGACTTCAACAAGGGAAAGTCATTCACAGAACAGTGTGTCTATTTAAACCTGGGATCTGCCCAAGCCAGAAGTTTTTTTTTAAAAAAAAACAAAAACAGAAAATAAGAAAAACACTAGCTAACTGGATGTTAAATAATATTCATGAGAATACAGTGAATGCAAAGGCTCTGATCATTATTGGTACAAGTCTATTTTAGATGTCCTGGAACAAAAGATCCCGTGAGTTAAGACTAGTTTCACAGCTTTCCTGAACCAACGGTAGGAAAATATATAGATCAAGGGGTTGCAGGCAGAATTAATGTAGGCAAACCAAATTAGGATGTCAAACAAAACTGGGGCAGTAATGAAATCCAGAAGACTGTCTACCATAGTGTCGATAGTAAAGGGCAGCCAGCAGAGCAGGTAGATTCCTACAGCTACCCCAAGAGTCTTTGCTGCTTTCCTTTCACTCTTGGGTGCTCCTATGTGTAGCTGAGAGCCAAAAATTTTATTTATGTTGTTTATCAACCTGGCTTGCTTGTTAGCAACAGTAAATATTTTTACATACAAAACTATCGTTATGAAGCAAGGGAAGAAGAATACTGGGAAGTTCAGTCACCCCAGAGCTTATTGAACAGCAGCTAACAGCTACCAACACAGGGCACGTCTTGCAAAAAGTGGCCCAGCCCTTTTGCAATTGCTTTAGTATACAGGAAGAGAGAGGTGCAGACCATAGGGACTGCCCACCCCACCCCAATGTACATGCAGGCCACTCTTATGGTGAACTTGGTGGGGTAGAGCAAAGGGTCACAGACTGCGCGATGCCGATCAATGGAAATGAAACACAGGTGAAATATGGAGGTCAGGCAAAAGAGTGTATGCAGAAAGGCATGCGTGCAGCCTACAGAAGTCATCTCCAAAATACCAGCAACTCTCTACAGACAGGACAGTGCTGAAGGGCAGCACGGTTGGCCCCAGGAGCAAGTCGGCCAGGGCGAGGGAGAGGAGCAAGAAGTTGGTGGGGGTGTGCAGGGCTTTGAAACGGGAAGCTACGATGATGACAAGCAGGTTCCCCAGCACTGTGATCAGCATGCCCAAGGCACAGGCCAGATAAATGGCCAGCTGGACCCCAAAGGGATGCAAGGTCCTGTAGCAGGAGCCATTCGCCTCATAGAACAAGGTGATGAGCTTCCCCTCCTCAGCGCTGGGGCCCTGGGCTGAGCTCATGGCAGTCCCAGTGCCTTCCCCAGGTTTGCCACAAACCTGGACAAGGATTCAGCTTCCAGCAGAGGTGCCAAATGGCTACCTGCAAAAAAGTGGTAAAAAGGCAGGTTAGAAGGAGAGATGCCTTTTCATCAAATACTTTTATTAAAGCTATTGACAGTTTCCATATTTCAAGCAAAAAAAAAAAAAAAAAAAAAAGAGCCTGTTTTATCTGTTCTATATCTCTGTTAAAGCTTCAGATTGGTGTGTTCAGTTTTGGTGGCATCATTTTTCTGTATTTTTGACTTGATTTTCTTTCATCCAATACTGCAAGTAGTGCAGGGAATGCAGCAAAACCAGAGGTGTGTGAACAAGCGATAAATAAAGAGTTCTACCTTAGAAGGAAAAATACTGCTGAGTAACAGGCATTGCAATCCAAAGCTTATGAGGTATTTTAAAGCTAACTCTTAACGTAATAGCACACTGATTCTTGTGAATTTCCCTGGAAATGAAGTTCCAATTTAGTTACAAATCTTTTTATTAAGTAGAAGTTGTGAAGTGGTTATTATAAAATGAGTAATATCTCATTGCAAGGAAAAACTCTCAGGGCAAGTTGCTCATGTTATAGTGTCCTAGCTATGGGCATATACATAGATATCCACTGAGGTGATGACAAATATTCAGCAAGGCAAACAGAAATATTGTTATATGAACTAAAGATTGCCACATCTTTTTACTTATGACATTGCTATTTAAGTTCTATGTTTCAGATATTTAAGTTTTAAATTGAACTGTAAAACAGTTACAGTTAAATACATGATATTTTTCTGTATGTATTTTTTTTCCTTGAAATGTCTGGTATAGTAGCTGGATATTATCCTTGACTTTCCCATCCTTCCCAGCAGCAACAAAGCTTTTAAATCAGGAATACATACAGTGAAAAATCTCTTTTTGTGTTATGGGACCTGTACTGCAGTGTACTGAAATCTTCTTCTAAGTACATGTCTATTGTCTGAGTGGAAAGTGTGAGGTCAACACACACGTTTTTATATAAACCAGATGGAGAGAGTGTCTCTATAGATGACTAATATACCTTAGGGGCATAGAGAGACTGTTGTGTATTTGGCAAAAATTGCTGTTTCCTAAAAAGCAGCTCAAACACACACGTGCTCAGCTGCTGCTGCATCTCTGATGATTTATCTTAAGGTTTGTCAGTGAATTTTCTTTCTTAGGATGTTCCTGCAAGAAGATGCAGCTGATGCCAGCTCATCCTGGGGCGTCACTGACCCTCGCTCCATGGAGGGAGGCCTCCCTGGCCAGCCTGGACATCAGAAATCCCGGTGCAAAAAGGTCTACATTGGGCACAGTTCAATGAAGCACTGCACCTAGCTGGAGACTGGCTATAAAACTTCAAAGAGATGTGTTTCTCCCCATTCCTATTTCCACATTTTAATAAATGAGCATTTATGTTAAGATTGTCAGAGACTTTTGGATAGCTTTTGATATTAACAATAGCTTTTTTGTCCTTGGTGCTCTGACAATCTCATTAGTTTTCATTCTTCATGTATTTTTTATGTAATAAAATATCATTCTCACTCAAGCACTTCGTCATTCAAATTTGAAATAAAATTGTGACCTTGTCAAAATACTTACCTCACCTAGCTAGCTAGCTATCATGATGCTTCTGAAGTGATTATCAACACTCTGAAAGAGAACAGCATGTAATGAAAGAATCTCAGCTTGCTCTTACTGCACACATTATTTGTTTGAATGGCATTGCATTTTTTCCCTCTCTTCTCATCTGGTCATCTGAAAAGAGACGAATTCATGAGTAAGAGAAGGCTCAGATGGTGACAATGTAGGTCTTTACAGCTTGGAACAGGAAAAGCTTTTTAACTTGTATCAACTCTGAAAGAATGCTATCGCAAAATGAAAAATGCCAATCATTCTCAAAACGTCCCTTCCCTTTCCCCTTCCTCTTTCAGACAAAATTGCTGGATATAATCTCAAACTGAGCTCTTGTTGAATGTGCTATGCAGACTAGTAATCAGCAGGAAAATATAAAAAATATAGAAGGAAAAGTATACTATCTGATATGGTTCTATCTCCTGCAGCAAAGACATGCATAGACCAGTATCTTTTTTATTGAAACTGCTGTGCATATCATCTAAGTTCCTCCAGGTAACCTGCAAGTCTGCACTCCTTAAAATAGGACAAGGCAGATTCAAAAGATTACAGACTTTCTAGTATGGCCATCATCAGTCCCCCTTTGCCGTAAAGTTTTTGCTAACAGCTTCAGAAAGAGTCAATCTGGGATCCTTAAATAGAATATAATAGAACGAGAAGGCGGTGGGCTTGCTAAGGTGGCCTACATTGAGCTGACGAACCTAAAACTCCATTCTTCTGGCTATAATGCAACCTTCTACTCTCCTTGGTAATGGTAAGCAGTGGTCATCTCTGAAGAAGTCAGCATATTATATATGTGTGTTATTATATGTGAGTGTTTTATTGTTACTGCAGACTTGCTGAAATGTATTTAGTGTAAATATTCACCCAATCCAGTTTAAAATCCTGCTAAGGTGCCATTCACTGCAGACAAGGGTCTCCACTGGGTACTGCATGTACGTTTTTTTCATTTTTCTTACACAAATAGCAGCATTTGGCCTTCAGTTTTGTAATGATGGAAAATTCCTCTCCACAACACTCAGAAGAAATTGTTCCACCGGCTGTATACCATTTTGTTTAACTTTTGCTTTTATGTTGTTCTGCTCTTGGTTATACTGGTCCATGTTCTGTCCATTCAAGTGCTCACACAGCACACACCAGCAGTTTCAGAAGCAGTACCTCTGCAAGTTCACTGTGACAGCTTCAGCTGTGTTAAAAGTAGAAGTGAAGAGGGATAAGAGCTCACTGGCAGCTGTACCATCTTTGTCCAAATTAGTCAGATAAAGGATAAAAATGAAAGAGATTTTGGATTACAGAATGAGTTAAAAAAGAAAAAGAAAGGTTATTTTAGTTCAAGAAGTTAATAAAAAGTTAATAAGTTCAAATATTTTATCTATTTTCTTTGAGATGAACAACTCACATATTTGTTTTAGTCTTAGATTGTCTTAACCCAAAATAAAATGTCTTTTTTTTTTCTTTCACTTTATTGATGTTGTTATTCTTTTATTGTCTCATTTTCTTTTCTCTGTCAAAATTTAAAATGAAAAACATCATAATAAAGTAAAAAAATCTGTTAGTTCATCATCTTCAAATATTCCCTCTCATCATTTTTTTCTGTCCAAACATTTTTGCTGAATGTGACCCCAAAGGACAGCTTTGGTGAACTTAGCATTTAGTGATGAGACAGAGGAATTGCAAAAGATACGGCAGAAAAAGTCAAAATACACACTTGACCAAGTGAAAAAAGTTGCATGTGATGTACTTTCGTTGAAGAGTTCTCTGAAGAAGAATCCATTAATAAGAGGAGTTAACAGTAATCCCAGGACTGCAAAAGAGGACCACGGGTACAACTGCTACAGCCCTTCCCCAGAGCTCCTGATTCCCTTTGCTGTTGTCTGTGGCAAACAAAACACATTTCAGTTGGTAATAATCTAACCAAAATCACCAATATGTTGACAGAGCCTGTTAATTCACATTTCAGAAGAAAAATTAGAAACGTTAGGTATCTGAAGCTGTCAAAAAAGGAAGAGAGAGGGGGAAGTAAGGTATTGTACTGCAAAGTACTGGCAGAAAGAAACGAATTAAGAATTAGTGCTGAAGTACAAGGCATCACGCAGTCCAGCCTGTGAAAAGCATCAAATGGCCTTCAAGCTTCTGGATGCAGCCCATGCAAAGCTGCCTTTTTGTTGGGCAATTTTTTAGTGGCACAAAGTGAGCAGAGGTGGCCAAACTCCCATGGGGATGGGCAGCTCCTACTGCACTGGATAGCGCAAGGAGCAGGAGAGCACACGGCAAGTTCAAGCAGGCCCCCCCATCTCCCGCCTGCCACTGGTTCAGGGCCTCTGCACAGCACTGGCCTGCAGCCAAACCGGGCAGATAGCACTCACTTCCTGCGATTCCCACCGAAGGAAGCAGAAGTGGCCAATATAATTACACACAATTTCTTCCTTGCTAGCGCGGTGAGGGGCCTGCAAGGCTAAGGGGATGTTCTGATCATGTGCTGCTCCATGGGCGTCAAGTATCACTTTCCAACCCTTTTGAAACACACATTTTCTTCCTGTCTGACCTGGTGATGTTACAATGTTGGTAGTTTTACTTGAATTAGATATCGATTCCTGCTAAATCGTCACAAAGAGGAATAAAAATCACTTTTCTGCCCGTAATAATAATACAAATGCCAGATGTGCTGGAATGTAGGGATCCTGCTTCCCCAAATAGGAGCAGACACCCGACCATCACTTTGGTGTCCTAACTGTGGATAAGGGGCACGGTGGGTCCGTAACCACTGGGAAGACAGCGCTGAAGCTTTGCCCATGAGACCTTTGACAAATATGACCCCAGCATAAGGAGGTGTTTTTATTGTATTTGCATTTGATTTACTCCCCCCTTTTTTTTAAGTCTAACCTTTATATCCTCTGGTTGAATGTGCCCATCTTCACAGATGACTATTTTGACAATGAGTTATTTTTATAAGCAGTGCAGGAATGCACATGGACAGAGACAATTGTTTAGATGCTAGAACATCATACCCTAAATCAATCCAGATTTACAATATTTTTCAGTTACAGATTGAAAAATTGCATTTATAAAAAAAGGCTGAGGCTAGTTTACTAGTGCTTTTAACGCTATGTCTGAGATCCTGTGGCTAGATAAAGAGTGCGGAGTGTTTTCATCTGGAAAAATTGTTTTGACTCCATTCTGTGCCCCTTGCTCATTCAGAAAGTTTGACTAAGAAATTGACATGACTCGGGTGCTAATTTTCAGGCAATGGAATCTAAATAATTACCTCATGCAGCTTAAACTTGGGAGTTCACACTGGCCCTTGGGCACAACGGTTCCTCAGTGTCTTGCCACATAGCTTGTGTCTCTGTGCACAGAGCAGAGAGTCTGCAACGTATCCTGTCTATTTGTCAGTACACTGGGTCATTTCCTAGCATCCAGACACAATATTTCCTAGGATATTGTACTATCTTGCTGAATATAAGTCCACCCGCAGGTTACCTATTATTTTATTTGACAGCATATGCAAGTATTGTAAAGATAAAAGAGCCCATTTAAATATTTTCAAAGTTTTCTGAAAGTAATCCCACGAGCTGCTAATTCGTTTATAAGGAGTGTGACCAGGTAACCAAGTTTTTACAGGGAGGCAGTAGAGAGTACACTGCAAACAGAAGAGTTTAGATATTGCACCTGCCATGACATTTTTCAAAGATTTTTTGAAACAAAAAGCATAAATGATTGGGCTGCAGGCAGAACTGAAATAATCCAGCCAGAAAAAGGCATTGCACAAGTACTTAGGTGCTAAGAAGTTAATATAAATATGGACTACTGTGAGAAAGGCAGCTAACAAAAAAGACAAGCATCCCGTGATTACGCAAAATGTTTCTGTTACTTTGTTCTGTTTTTCGGAGGACTTGTGTTTCTTGCATCTGACTGTGACGTGTGAAGAATTTACTAGTAATTTTTCTGGAACGTTTTCTTGCTGCAGAAAATTTACGGGCTTATACCTCTACCATCACTGTGCCTGGAAAAGACAAAGCAAAGGGAGAAGCCAGCACTCCACAGCATTTGTCAAGTATGAGAGAAACACAGAAATTACTGCAGGCAATGGATGCCGTATATTCTCCAGTAATGTCAGTATTTAACTCTTAGAAAACCGTGCTGAAGCCAGACAAGAATAAAACTGACTAGCTATCTAAAAAAATTACTTCTATGATAGGGATGGTCATTTTCGTGATGTAATGCAATAGATCAAGCATGGTATAATGACAGTCAAGAGAGAGAAATCAGACGGAAAGGAGAAGTGCTAAGCACAATTGCACCACAAGATGTGTAGAGTTTGCAGGAGAGGCCGCCAACGTACCAGCATCATTTGGTACACCTGGCTGTACCTGGCTGGGCATACCACGAGACTCAGAAAAAGTCAGGTATGGCCACAAAGCAGACCAACCAGGGTTGGTGGAAATGATGGCTAGAAGTAGCCAAAAACATACTTCCCCGCATTGTGGACAGGACAGATCCACACGTGCACATGTACGTTGTAGCACAGGGGCAAAGTCAAGGCCGTGCATTTCTAGGCTCTAAATTGTTAACTGTATTTTGCCTTTCTAGGCCCTAAAATCTTAATCAAGTCAAAGCAATACCACACTGTCTGTGAGCTCCAGATGGATGAAGTCATGATTTGGGAGTGTGAATGATTTGCCAAAGTAGTGCAACACAGCCAGTCCTGGTGAAGAAAAACAGATAAAACAAAATTGCTTAAACATTGAAGAACAAGATCTGTAGGGGAAAGGTTTTGGGAAAAAAGTTTCTGAGCACACAATCCTGTCTTTCGATCAAATCTTGCCTCTCTTGGTTTATTTAAAATGTGTATTTATATGTTCAGAAATATTTTTAGACCAGGTCTAGAGACAAATGTGACAGACACAAGTACAGGCAGCTGCTTTCTGTCACTCAGCATCTGAACTGGTGGATGAGGGGACAAAATCCGGCTCTTAGCTCCACTGATGTCAGGTACCTGCAGTGTACCTGAAGGTACACCTGCATCTGAAGGCTCCTCCTTCCCTCTCCAGACTATGCCCCAGAGCACTCCAAGATTTCAATAACAAAAGAAAAAGAATACCAGCTTAATGGTCTCTGTAGCTCTGTATTGTAGAATAAAACTAATTAAAAAAGCAGTTATTATTTCAGAGTCCTGGCTTTTTTATTTTTTTTCTTTTTCTTTTTTTTTGGTGGGGGAGGAGGTGGAGAAAACCAGATAAGCCTACATTTATAAGGCAAACGAAATACCTTTAAAGAGGAACAGGGGTGTGACCTTGCTGTTTCTGCTGTCTCGGATTCAGCCCTCCGATGCACAGCAGCTGGTACGTGCATGGATTGTGAAGGTAGCTCAGAAAGGTGAAAACCCACTTGCTCTTCCATAGGGGATCTAGCTGGATAATTTGCACTGATTTTAATTTTATGTGGTGATTCAAGTATTTTTATGATACAGATGATAATATCCTTTATTAAGAAAATTATCCTTTAATAATACCCTTTAATATGCTTTGGCAGGCTCATTAGATCACTTTTACTACTTACAATACTTACAACCCAGCATTTCTTTTATTTGTTTTATACCTTTTTTTTTTCCCTACAGGGCTTTACAAAATTGCAGTTGCTTCCATACAACTAGAGACAAAGTATTTCATTTGATCTGTCCCTGCTTTATGATCTCAACAGCACTTCAAGCTGTCTTTTTTCTTCCATACCAGTGTAGTTTCAGTTAGAAAAATATTCTGATTCAGAGCTAGCCAGCAAAATGTGTTTAAATATCTGTTCTGTAATTAAAATCTAAAGCTGCTTTGGTGCTCTTTTTCTCCTTTTTGCATTTTGGAGGAAATGTATAATTAAAATACAACTGAAAACACTCCTTCTTTCTTACAAGAATAACTGGAATGTTCTCAGTTTACTTATAGCTGAAAAGACTCATGGCTGTCTCTTGAGAAATTACACGTCCTTTGCTATGTCAGTTTTCTCTCTAATGCCTCATCAATGCTTTGTTGCTGCTGCAGCCGTGAAGACTGACGCACAACCAGTCCACTGGGAAGATGATTTGATTTGGCTATGTAAAAGGAAGAATAAATAAATTATTCTAAGATATTACGTTCACAGCTGTACATGCCCCTTTGTTTCATGGAACACTTATTTAATATTCATAAAGCTGATTAAAATATTTAGATTTTTGTGGGTGTGGGTGTCAAAAACATCATAAATTTGACACTATTCAGCATTAATTTACCTGAAACCATCTAACTTCTTTGGCATATTTTCATTTTGAGTACAAAAATTAATGCTTGTAAACCAAAACCTTTAGTTTTAATCTTGAAGATTTTATTTGGGAAATGCTATGGCAATGTCTCAAGGGAATTGCCATTTGGATATTTTATGTTGTTGCTCACTTTTTTCACCTCCAGAACACACCTGCCTCCAGAACCATGGTTATATCAGTGACCTGATGCTAAACACTTGCTAAATGCTCTGCAGTACTAAGATACAAACTAAAAACCAGCACAGATCTTGAAAAAATAAATCAATCTATTTATCAGAAAGTTTTCAGCTGGCATTTTTGCAACCCAAGGATTTAACTTTTTTTTTTTTAAACTCTGCATAAATAATAACAAAACATAGATGTTGTCAGCCTTTTTATTTAAAACTGCTTTTGCCTGTGGACTCCACAAGGGGGTAGAATACTCTTTCACACAGTTTAGGATGTGACACAAAAGATCAAAAAACAAAACAAAACAAGCAAACAAAAAAATAGCCAGTGAATTTAACTATTCTGACCACAATCAGGCACTGCAGATAACAGCTGCAAGTTGCTGAGTTGCAAACCATTTAAGAATAAAAATACAGTAACTAGGTGAGTAAAAATCACTGGATTTGAAGATTGCACTGAATGTTGCTGTTAAATGCAGAGCAAGAGGGAGGCAGAGTCTGGATTAACTGGACAGGATGTCCTGCTGCCCTGCATGTTCAACCTGGCATGTTCCAGAGAGGAAGAGGACCATGGGCGTGCTCTCAGATCAAGGTGTCCACCTGGATGTGGGAGCTTGAACTCCCTCCTGAATGAAGGACTGCAAATACATCCTCTGAGGCAATGTTAGTTCTTGCTGGAATAATTCACAGTAAAAAACATGCAAGAAGTCCTAATGCTTCTAGTTGCTGCTCTGAGGAGAGGAACACAGCCTGGATTTGATATAGACCACTATTCATGCAAAAACATGAAAAAATACATTAATGGGCAAATATATATTTCAGAATGTTGTGGTTTAACCCTGTAGGCAGCTAAGCACCACACAGCCGTTCACTCACTCCGTGCCCCCCACCAGTGGGATGGGGAGAGAACAGGGAAAAAAAAAAAAGTAAAAGGTCGTGGGTTGAGATAAGGACAGTTTAATAGGATAGAAAAGGAAGGGAGAATAATAATAATAAAAGAATATACAAAGCAAGTGACGTACAATGCAATTGCTCACCACCCACTGACCGATGCCCAGCCTGTTCCCAAGCAGTGTCCCTCGCCACACCCTGGCCAGCCCTCCCAGTTTTATTGCTGAGCATGACGCCATGTGGTGTGGAATATCTCTTTGGTCAGTCTGGGTCACCTGTCCTGGCCATATCCCCTCCCAGCTCCTTGTGCACCCCCAGCCCCCTCGCTGGCAGGGCAGCACGAGGAGCAGAAATGGCCTTGGCTCTGTCTGAGCACTGCTGTGCAGCAACCAAAACATCGGTGTGTTATCAGCGTTCTTCTCACTCTTTATCTAAAACACAGCACCATTCCAGCTATTAGGAAGAGAATTAACTCTATCTCAGATGAAACCAGGACACAGGAAAAAAGCTTACCATGATATTGAAAGAGAGGAAAACTTGAAGAGATCTGCAATGCTTGCACCTGAATATAAATGTGTACCTCATTGAATTGAATGTGAATGTTCTAGCAAAAACGACAGACACTCTAGTTCTGTGCATCGGCAGGCATGGTCTGCAAAAACCACCTGTTACTCTGCTGCCCTAGGTTTCATGCAAAGCAGTGCTTTGTTTAGCACCAGGTTTAGCACTAGCGTCAAATTCAGGAGCAGATGGAACAGCATGGCATCCTGCAAAGTCATTCAGGAACCAAACCGTACCCTATGACAGATCTGCAAGACAACTTGGCCAGAAAAACAGCTCTGATAGGCCAGGTCCAGCTGCAGGCTGCAAGTTGTGTAGGAAGGCTGACTAAGCAGGTACTGCCTTAATATCCAAGGGCACACAGTGGACACACACAAGGACATGACACACTGAAGCCTCACAGATAGCTGCAGGTCATTCTCTGAGGATTTGCAGTCTGGAGGAAATGTTGTCTTTGTAGGAGATGTAATGTATTGGGCTGACTATGAATGATTTATGCTGTATGTTAATGAAGTCATTTAATCATTGCTTAAAATGACTCTGACTGCATCATGTGTCACAAGCTAGGCCTCTAATATGTAGAATAATTTTCAGAAATGCTATCATGTGGACCTAAAGACTTAATTAGACACCTAACATTAACTTAACACATTGCTGTTGAAGTAGCAGGAGGTATTAAAACTCACTCTGCAGAATAGTTGAGTACAGTGGTGATCACTGCTGGCAGCAAACATTGTGAAGACACTTAAAAAGGATCTGTAGTTGCCTCTAAGTCTAGCGTTACATCAGATTTTTTGTGGCCCATCATCTGAATCATTTCACCGCCGAGAGAACATCAGGGACCTTCAGCAATTGTTAGCTTTCAATATAAATCCCTCATGGACTTTCACCTATGCTATGTGCAGGCATGCGCTCTTGTTTTTGTACAAAGGCTGAGCTGATGACACAGAATTTTCTCTAAAGACGCCACACTGAGCCACATGCAGACATGCCATGAAACATCTGGCTGTGACACCATCTCTGTAGCATCCCCCACCACCTGGCATGGAGCTCCCCTCTCCCTGCTGAGATCAACACGCTATGGACTCTCCATATCGCCCCCAAACACTGTGTATTTCATGGGGCTCGGCTCCAAAGGGAGAAGCAGGAAGTTCCTGCATATTCTGATAGCATCCCAGATGGTACCCTGGCCAGTAAGTTATCGTGTAAAATGGTTGCCCTACACTTCACCAGAGCTGCCCCAGAGCTGGCCCTCAGGAAAGCATTGCAGGAGCAAAAGAAGTTTAAGATGAGCCTAGAGATGCCTGAACATCAGGGCTGGGCTATATTAAAGAGATCCAGCTTTAAAGAGTTGGGCCATTGGCCGTACACAACCTGTGACACAGTGTCGTTGCTCTCCCTGGGCACCACTCCCGCTGCCTCAGGGTTTCATCTAGGTGTCTACATTGCTCCCTGGAAATGTATCGAGCGATGATATGGGACAAAGTCTTATCCAACTTTTAGGTGTCTAAGTTCTTTCTGGCACCAAGCCCTGCTCTGTTCCCTGCTCTAACTGTTCAGCTAGTGGTAGTTGTGTACAGAGAGAGTATTTGTATCTACTGTAAGGCCTTGGGGGCTGTTTCTTATGAGGAAAGGTGAGAGCCTTACATACCGCCCCAGACAACTCTGCAACCTTCCATCTCCTTGCTCTCTCAAGCATTTCATGGTGGGGGTGAAACTGGGATTTTCCAGATTCAAAGCAGAATGTGTTCAGGTTATCACAAATCCATCAAAAAGTTTTCAGCAAAGAAAATGAACAGCCATCACTGCTATGCCATACCAATATAGCTGTGATAAACCAACAAGTGATTAAACACGGGGGTGGCTTTTTGGTAGTCTGACTTTGATAATTGTATGGTATGCACTGTATGCACACCGTGAAAGGTAAGGCAGAGGCACAGCGTACAGTAAAGGGACTGCAGTAGCTGTGTTCAATAATGACAACTCAGCCCACCTTGCTCTCAGCATGTGCTTGATGTGAACTCTGGCAGTGACTCCTTAAAGACTTCAGAGGAGCTTAGCATGGCAAGAACCTCAGCTAAAGGCTCCAGTTCAGTGTTCAGGTTTGCTGGAGTGAATCTGGGGTGAGCTATTAGCAAGAATATTTTATAGCATCTGGAGCCTGACATCAAAGCTAGGAAAGCACAAGCACGTCCATACAAATGTGAGTAGCACTCTTGTTCCTGGGTACTACACACACTGAAATAAGGGCTGTAAGCCTGATTCTACTGATTTCAGGGGAAAAGAGCAACTTCAAGCCAAAATTACACTGAAATTCTATTTGCTTGGGAATAACAACAGACTCTATACATCTATACTTTAACACCCCAGTCACAGAAGGATGGCAAATACTATCACCATACTAGTGTGGAATGTATTCAGCTTAGGAGATTATTGATGGTGAACCTCAAGAAAGATTTGCTGCATGTATACAGAATTAGGTCAAGTATTGAGTTTATGGACTGTATACTTCCGGAAATAGCAAAACAACGCCTGTAGAGATTCTAGAAAAACTTCTCAAACACTATCAAGGCAGTAAGAGTCAACACAGGTGGTAAATAAATATCAAAATATAAAGAGTCTGATTTTATTAGGGAAATATTTGATGAGATAATTCTACAGTGCTAACTTGTGAAATTCATATTGTATGTTTCGGACTGTTTACTGAACCACGAATACCCACTAATCCACTGTTTCTTCTTCACCTTTAGAGCTGGTGTCAGTTGTAGAATTTACTACTGTGACTGATCTTCAGATACAAGTTTTGTTGTACGAAAGTGAGAGTTAAATATTTTGCCTGTTACAATAAGTTTAAATGCTTTCCGAAACCATGGATAGAAAAAGCCATATATTAGCGGATTGCAGAAAGAATTTAAGTAACCAAGCCAGGTTAGAGCATCAAACAAAGGTAAAGGAGTAGAGAAATTTAAAAATGGATCAATTAAGACTGCAAAAAAACAAGGAAACCAGCATATTAAGAAACCCAGCATAACTACACTCAAAGTCTTGGCAGCTTTCCTGTCTTTACTCTTAGAAAGCTCATTTTCCACATCACTTTTTGTGTGCTTGTGTGCCTGGTTCAACTCAAATATGTGCTTTTGGGAGACTACAAAAATTTTAACATAGATCCCTATCATAATACAAGCAGGAGCAAATAGACCAACTGTAAATAGAACAGTCCCCCACACTTTGTTGAACACAACAGGGCACAAGCTCGAGCATTTGACCAAACTTTCATAACCCTCAATTCCAGAAGCATAAGCTTCTGAGAAAACAACACCAAAAGCAAAGGCAGCCGGCACTGACCAGCACACTGCTATTATTTTTTTTGTTGCAGCCATGGTCATTGTACTGGCATAATGCAGAGGGTGGCAGATTGCGTAAAAGCGATCCACAGCAATGGAACAAAGGTGGAAAATGGAAACTAAGCAGAGCATCAGGTCAAAACTGTAATGAACTTTGCAGAACTTCATCCCCAAATACCAGCAGTTCTCCACAGACCTCACCATGCTGTAAGGCATAATGGCAAAGCCCAGCAGGAAATCTGTGGCAGCCATGGACAGGATGAGAAAATTGGTTGGGGAATGAAGCCTTCTGAAATACGAGATGGAAAAAATTATGGCCAGATTCCCTGAGATAGTGAGAAGGAAGGCTGTAGTCATGAAGAGATACAAGAACCCTCGTGCTCCAGGTGACCTAGAGCTGTCAGAACAGTACCTATTTCCAAACTTGGAGCAATCAGTCAAATCTCTTGAGGTATTTGCAGAAAACATCATCAATCCTTTATCAGATTTTTCTACTGGATGTGCAGTTCCATAGCTAGATTTAATTTTCGTGAGTTTCCAAAAGATTCCAAGTCCTAACATGAGAAGACAAGACAAAGTTAGTCAAGAGCATGAATTAAATTACTGAGAGAAATGCAGTAATTCAGAGACAAATTTTCTCTTGGCTTAAATAGGGACAAACTGCAACCCATTATTGTTCTCAAATAGCACATGAAATCTGATAACTGGAA
This sequence comes from Chauna torquata, assembly GCA_013399475.1. NCBI lineage: Eukaryota > Metazoa > Chordata > Aves > Anseriformes > Anhimidae > Chauna > Chauna torquata. The sequence goes on along the minus strand of VXAL01008351.1, from coordinate 79,527 downwards.
GCTATTATAAAATTCATTGCAAATAATATTTAAAACAAAGCAGTTGAAAGTAAACTTACCTACCTTTTAAATTAACTATCTACATGATAATATCAATTTTGTGTAATGCATTCTGTTATATCCAGAGTATTTCGTAAAATATTATTGTATTTTATATAGATGTTAATATCAAGCATTTTAAAGTATTAGAAGGAAAAAAATACACTGACAAAGAAACCCATCAAATTCACTTCAGTCTGCAAATACTGTACAGGATTTATTTGTCTCTGCAATCATAGAATGCTGATGTTTTCTAAAGGAGAAAAGTTATGCCAGCTCACATACCGCAGCTTTCCCAGAGATTTCAGTTAGTGAGCTGTAGTCCTAAATGCTCATCTTATGAGTCACAAATCAGCTGCCAAAACCCCCTTTTCCAAATTATTTATGATGCTAAATTCACTTTTTGTGAATTATAAAGTACTAGCAATGAACACATCTGATGGAAATCAGTTATAACTCTTGTTTTGTGTAATTATCACTCCACTAACTGAAAGGGTTCAGTATTGTCTCCTGTAGCAGACTGTGGTCCAGCTGCAGTAGCTATAAATGAATGCACTACCAATTATTTTCAAGAGTCAAAAAATTCCCTTCATTGGTCTGTGGAGAACCGGACCCATTTCTTCCACTTCTATTCCTCTTTTGGACTCAGAGCAAATTTAGAAAATAGCAAAAAGAGATACTCTTCTCCACATCAGTTTAACCCACTCAGAAAGAACTTGGGAAGCATCTTAGTCCACCAAATTTTCCAACAGGTATCACCCTCAAATGAAGAAAATACAGAAACGCAGCATCAAAATATTAAAAATAATGGTTGGCAGTCAGTTTTATAGGCTAATCCTACCTGCGTCTGTTTTAATAGTATCATCAATAGATTCTTCAAGTAGACATTTTCCTGTTTTGTTATCGTCCTACAATATGGCAATATCTGTAAAAGGCAGACCTTCTTTGTAACTTGGCTCAGATTCATGAAATGTGGAAAATTATTTTTCTTTTATGGCATTACACTTAATTCCCAGGAGTTTTTAAGTTAAAAAAAAAAAAGTATAGTTTAGAGATTTACATTGACAGGAGATAAACAAAGCCAAGTATCTGTATTCCCAAGACAATTATTTTTGTTTTCTCTGTCAATTCATTTACCCTCATGTATAATTGAGCTATTTTGGTGGCTTAAGGTAGATACAAGTCATATCAAAAACAGTCTTTGAAAAGACAGAGTAAAGGTAAAGGTGAAGGGAAGATGTTATGCTTTTTTCTCTGTTGTAGCAGATGATGAGTTCTAACTTTCACAGTTTTGAATAGTTACAATTTCTAATGAAACATAGAAATGAGATATTTAATAAACTTAAGATTATCATCTTGTAATTTAATGGTATGCAACAGCACTTTCTCTCATGCTGGCTGTAGCCTCAGCTTTCATATGATGTGCAGAAAACCTTCACCATACTTTAGTGAACAATGCAGACGGATAAAAAGTGTTATTTTAGAACAATCTATCATCTGTTATTGGACAATCTGTTATTTACAAAGAAATAAAAAACAGGAAAGGTAGTATTTATTTTCTTACAAGAAAAGACAATATTAATTCACTACTAATGTGAATAAATTGAGTCCTCTGAGGTCAAAGGTGGATATTCAGATATTAATGCTGGCCTTTGTTTAGCTGTATGAAAGTCCAAATGTAAATGGTTGTTACTCAGCATAGCAGAGGCTGGATTCTTATTGACTGAGAAATACAGTATGTCATGAAAACAGGGCAGAAAATAAGCTTCATCTTCAACATTAATTAAGGGAAATGTAAGAACATCTAATGGAATCTACCTTAATGGCAGTTGTTTTAAAGGCAAACAGGGAAATTTCTGTTAGAAATAAAATACAAATCTCTAGGGTTATCTACAGCAGAATCATTTATTGATTCCAAAAAAATAATAAATTATGTCATGGTGTACAGCAGAAATATCTTTGACATTTGTCAGTATTTTTGTGACAAGCACGCCTAGAAACCTTTTTTTTAAGTAACCAAGTGAGAGATATGCAAGCTTCACACAGATGATCCTTTATTGGAAGAAGTCACTAAAACACGCAGACTGTGCAGAAATCTATGCAGACCAAATTATATTAGATTTCAAACAAATAACTGTTGAAAGAGGCTACACTTCACAAATCATTACCTTCAGAAAGCAGTGTCCCATGCAACTCACTATTGGTCTTCTTTTCAGCATGGAACAGCAGACAGTGATGGGGGACACAGTTTGACACCTTTCAGAAATGAAATGTTTAACAACAGCTAAAAAATTTACAGGAACTGAAATCTTTATGAAAAAAAAAAAAAAGCTATTTAACTGGATTAGAGGAAGGCTGCTGAAAGAAAATTGTCTTTGAGAATTAGTCATACCAGGTACTGTTGTACTGTATAGGCAGTGTGGAGAGACAATTCTGTAGTCTTTATTTTCGTTGATAACAGTTTAGTTTTATTATAGCCTATGTGTTTACTTCATGTTGCATTTTGTTATTTCCACATTGTTCTTAAATATTGGTTGGAGAGAACTATTTAATTACTAACACGAAGTATGGCTCCAATAATGTATTGTGAAGATGAACCTCTCTTATTCCCCTGGGGTAGTGTCATGGTTTTGCCTGGGACAGAGTTAATTTTCTTTGCAGAGGCTCACACAATGCTGTGTTTTGGATTTTTGGTGAAAATAGTTGTGATATTTTTGGTTGTTGCAGAGCAGTGTTTACACAGAGCCAAGGACGTTTCAGCTCCTCGTGCTGCCCTGCCAGTGAGAGGGCTGGGGGTGCACAGGGAGCTGGGAGAGGACACAGCCAGGGCAGGTGACCCAGACTGATTAAAGGGATGTCCCATACCATGTGGCATCGTGCTCAGCAATAAAACTGGGGTGGCTGGCTGGGATGGGGAGGCCGCTGCTCGGGGACTGGCTGGGCATCAGTCAGCTGGTGGTGAGCAATTGCATTGTACATCACTTGCTTTGTAAATACTTTTATTATTATTATTGCTATTATTATTACTGTTATTTTCCCTTCCTTTTCTGTCCTATTAAACTGTCTTTATCTCAGCCCACAAACTTTTATTTTTTTTGTGTTTCTTCTGATTCTCTCCCCCATCCCACTGGGCAGGGTGGTGGTGGTGGTGGTGGTGATCCAACGTCTGTGTGGTGCTGAGCTTCCTGCTGGGTTAAACCACAACAGGTAGCTTCGGTAAAGCAGAAATCACTGCAATGCAGCATAGAAGATAACCTCAAATTTTCTCAAATAATTGTTTTCTCCTGCTGGTAACTGAGAAAGTCCAAAGAATATAAGGCACACAACACACTGTTTTCAGCGATCTCTCCTTAATTGACAGACAGATATCTTTTAGTCAAGCTTTTAGTAGTTTTTGACTACTCAATGCTTAAGGAGAATAACATCTCCTATATCTATGGGAAATAAGTAGTCTGGACATCCAGGAGTGAGTTGTGGAGTTCCCACTGCTTAAATTACCCGTGGATCTGGTGTGTTAGGAAATGAATTTGTTTTACAAAGGCTATTGCATAGTCATCACAGAAACATTTTGAATTACCCATGCACTATGTTGGACTTAAAGTGGCAGCATGAAGGTGAAAAAATCTTTTAAAAAAAAAAACTACAAAGAAGGAAATTGAATTTAGTTGGAAAAATCTAGTTATGCAAGACTAAGTACCACTATGCAAGACTTAGTAAATATTATAGAACTGAATTGCACAGAATCACAGGATTGAAGAGTGGCTGACATTGGAAGGGACCTCTGAAGGTCATGTTGTCCAACTGCACTGCTCGAGCAGTGCTACCTAGAGCTGGTTGACCATGACTATGTCCAGATTGGCTTTGAATATCTCCAAGGATGAAGATATTCACAACAAATATTTTCCACAACCTCTCTGGGCAATCTGTGTCGATGCTTAGTCACCCTCACAGTTAAAAAGTGTTTCCTGATGTTCAGATGGAACCTCCTGTGTTTCAGTTTGTGCCCGTTGCCTCATGCTCCAGTCCCTTTATCATCTTTGTGGCCCTTCATTGGACTCTCCCCAGTTTGTCCATGTCTCTCTTGTACGGAGGATTCCAGAACTGGACCCAGCACTCCAGGTGTGGCTTCACCAGTGCTGAGTATAGGGGAAGGATCACCTCCATCAATCTGCTGGCAACACTTTGCCTAATGCAGCCCAGCATACCATTGGCCTTCTTTGAAGCAAGGGCACACGGCTGGCTCATATTAAACTTGGTGTCCACCAGGACCCCCAGATCCTTTTCTGTTAGGCTGCTTTCCAGCTGGGTGTCCCCCAACATGTGCTGGTGCCTGGGGTTGTTCCTCCCCAGGTGCAGGACTTCTTTGTTGAATTTCATGAGGTTCCTGTCAGCCCATTTCTCCAGCTTGTGAAGGTTCTTCTGGATGGCAGCATGATCCCTCTTCTGTCAGCCACTCCTCACAGTTTTATGCCATCTGCAAACTTGCTGAGGGTATACTCTGCCCCATCATCTAGATCATTAATGAGGATGTGGAACAGGACTGGGTCCAATATTGACCCCTGGAGTAGACTTTGCACCACTGATGACAGCCTTTTGGGATTGGCTATTCACCCAGTTTTCAATCTGTTCTTTCAATCAACTCAGTCCATACCTCAGCAGCTTGTCTGTGAGGAATTAATGGGAGACAGTGTCAAAAACCTTACTGAAGTCAAGGTAGACAATATCTACTGCTCTACCCTCATCTACCAAGCCAGGCATTTCATCATAGAAGTTTATCAAATTCAGGCTATGTCTAATGGAAACAAATTAGTCAGAAAATGCTTGGAGATAGGCACAGTCTTTTTCTGAATTAGGTCTTTAGATGATGCAGTTGCATTGAAGACTGTAGATAACTAAGATTATCAGAAAAAAAAATGCAGAAGTAAAAGTCTTTTGTAGAACGCTAAGTATCTTGTGTTTGTGTCTAGCATTTTCTGCTTCTCTCTTCCTTGTTGAATGACTATTACTGTAATGTACAGGAGAGAGAATACAGTGTGTACAGCCTGGATGAGTTAATGATCTGAGGAAAGCCATACACTTTGCAATACTTATGCTGTTTGAAAGCTCATTTTTTCTCTTTGAACACTGCACTATTGTACGTTTTTATCTAGCTGTTTAAAACACTCGATTTTGGAGCAATGCTTTCCTTGTGAGGTTTCTGGAAGGGATCTTCCTGGACAGTCAGCGCTCATCCTCCTCCCCTGTGCTGCTGCATCTGGTGACCAAGGGGGAGGCCATGAGGCTCAGCTGGAGGTGGGACCACTGTGCAGGAGGCCATAGCAGGTTGCACCCCATAGGCTGCAGCAACGTGTCAAAACCACCAAAACACGAGCTACAGGCACCAAGGCAGAGGGGACAGGTGGCCATCTGTGAGTCCTAAACTTACTGCAAGAAACCTGTCAGTTCTGTTTAAAGCATGAGAGGACGTGATGTTGCCAAATGTATTTCAAAGTGAATAGACATAGATTTACCAACAAAACAGATCCTTTCATAATGTTGGAATAATTGCTTTGCAGAACTTTTCAGGGAAGTTGAAACATATGAAATCACCCACTGGAGATTCATTTGTTTCGAAAAAGGTGGTCATCTGGGAAGTGTTTAATAAGGTCACTAATGAAATGTGTTGATAAGGAATTTAAGAATACCCTTTGCACTTCATTTACATGATGACACTTGGAGATTGCTGTCAGGTACATTCTACATCACTAGATCTAACTCATAATCTGATTGGACAACAGCAAGAGGCATTTTTCTTCTGCTCTCCTAATTTATCAAAATCTCAGGTTCAGATAGAGACCCCATGGCCTCATTAACACCTCTCATTTGTACATCCCCTTCACAGTGAGAAATAACTTCATGCTGCCTATGATTAGAGCTAATGAGAGAAAGTAACCTGGGATTTCATTAAAGTTGCTCTGCCAGAGAAGACACTCTGTAAACAGAAGGCAAGGAGGCTCTTTGGGAAAGTGCCACCTTCAGGTAATAGGACACCAGAGGAAAAAGTTATTTCTGAAACTCCTGAGCTGGGCCGTGTGCAAAACTGACTTATAGGTTAAGAACAAGGAAAACTGCCTTGTAAGTGTGGATGGAGGTCATCAGTAGCCTGTGTGTAGAAGCCCCATGCTACTTTTGCAGTGAATAACTATTGGTGACATCTTGGTTAGACTAGCTTTCAGGAGAGCTGTTGGTCTACACACTGAAAAATTCTCCTATTTCCATTTACACTAAGTAGACTGCAGTGATCTTGTGCAGCCATGATGTTGGGATGACCTCAACACTACTGCAGTGTGTGTGGGATGGCTGAAGTTACCTTCAGTCAAGGTCTCCCTATCTGCACTCCCTGGTAAGTCACCTCCTCAGGATAACCTACTGGCTGCTTACAATTTGTGACCTGCTTCACTTCTGCTGTGTTCCAGAGCAGGATCTCAGGGAACTGTATGGGTTCCTGTGGAACTCCAAAATCCACCTGTCCTACCACCTTCTCCCAGCTGCAGCTATTCAGGCAAACCTTCAGTAGTAGCTCCATGGACCACTGTCTAGATCCACAATCTCATTTCAGGGCTTTTGCTAGTCAAGAGTTGGTTCTTAGAAGATGTCTAACTGCTAGTTCCAGAAAACTGGCCTTTGATGCAAGTGTTTTGGAGTCCCAGGATCATACCACTTTTCCGTAGTGTGGGATTAATCTATGCTGAGTAATACTCATCTCAGGTACCTAAAAATTATATCTAAAATCATCTAAAACCCTATGCTAGTGACTGGAAGATACTTCTTGGTAGTAAGAGAAAGAGCATCTACAGTGACAATTCACCTCATCTAAAAATGGATAAGCTGATGAGATAAAACACCCTCTGAAGGTGACTATTCTTCTACAGTGAGTGTAAAGAGAGCTACAAATGACTAAAGCAGATGTGCCTTTTAGATGTCTAAATTTAGGTTAGATGACTATCTGTATTGGGTTTACATAGTAAAGGTTTGGTAGCAGGGGGTCCACAGGGGTGGCTTCTGTGAGAAGATTCCAGAAGCTGCCCCATGTCAGATAAGAGCCAGCTCCAGCC